>JAUPMG010000020.1:12230736-12242027 GCA_031762675.1 Pachysandra terminalis
CAGAGGAGAAGATGCTCAAAGATCCAAGGCGTTTATATGCCCCTGGTCGTCTCTATCACATTGTTGAGAGAAAGCCCGCAGGTACTATTATATACATTACAAGCATAGTTGTTCCATATTCTGGCCCAAATGGGTATATATCAACATTTGGTTATTCTTTTAGGGTTCGTTTGGATCGCAAGAATTCAAGGTAGGAGTTGGAATTGGTAGGTTTGAATTTCAATTCTTGCGTTTGGATAACCAATTCCCACGGAAATTGAAATTCACATGGGAAAAAAAAGACACCCAATTCCCATAATTCATGAGAATTATAATTCACATCCTGGGATTCACTATATTTTGGGTACATCTTATAGAAAGATTTATTAATCTAGTTACCTAACCGGTTCACAGTTTGCTACTATTTTTTGAAATAAGGTAATATGATCAAGACCATCTTATTGGAATAGAGCATTGTGGCAGTATTATGTAATGTTTTAAACAAAATCATTCAATGATGAGGATACTCCGGTAGGTACAGTCTTTTGGCAGTTCTCCATCTCAAGTATTCTTCATTAGTTGGATTGTCTAGACCAACCAAAGTAAGGTGGTCTGACTGCTGAGGGAGGGGCCCTAACATCAATTATATGGCACTAGGCGTATACAATGGGCCGTGTTGTAATTTTCATGCTGTGCCAAAATTTTGGCACCCTAGGCCCAGCACGGCACGCGTTCGTGGCATGGTTGGGTCATGCTAGGCTGGACCTAGCCCGTGCTGCAGCCTATCTTGGGCAGGTTGGACAGTGCCATGTTGTGCCATGCAATGGGCCGTGAAACCTAGACACAATGCGGCATGGCTTATGAACCGTGCCTGGGCATGGCTCAACCGGGCCGAGCCGGCACACAGGGAGGCCAGGCATGTTGTACACCCCTTTGTGGCGCAGTGTCGCATCATGCTTCATTTCTTCCTTTGATGTATGTCTTCTAGGGTTGCGATATTGAACACCAAATGTATGTTGATCATCTTTATGGTGGGATAAAATTAAACATATGCCACTGCATGGATACATGTTTAATCCATGTTGTAATTTTCGTGCCGTGCCAAAATTTTGGCACCCCAGGCCCGGCACGCCTGGGTCGTGCCAGGCCGGACCTGGCCTGTGCTTCAGCCTGTCTTGGGCAGGGTGGGCAGTGTCGTGCCATGGGCCGGGCCATGAAACCTAGACACAGTATGACATTATGAATCGTGCCTGGGCATGACTCAACCAGGTTGGGCCCGCACACAGGGCGAACTGTCCCATTGTACGCCCCTTTGTGGCGCAGTGGCGCCTCGTGCTGCATTTCTTCCTTTGATGTCTGTCTTCTAGGGTTGCGATATTGAACACCAAATGTATGTTGATCATCTTTATGGTAGGATAAAATTAAACATATGCTACTGCATGGATGCCCGTTTAACCAGTGTCGTAATTTTTGTGTCGTGCCATGCTGTGCCAAATTTTTGGCACCCCAGGACCGGCACGACACGCGGCTCATGGCACGGCCGGACCTTGCCCGTGCTTCAGCCTGTCTTGGGCAGGTTGGGTAGTGTTGTGCCGTGCCAACGGCTGTGAAACCTAAACATTGTAAGCCATGGCTTATGAACCGTGCCGTGCCTGGGCGGCTGTCGGCTTGGCCCGTTGTACACCCCTATGTGGCACAGTGTGGCCTCATGCTTCAATTCTTCCTTGGATGTCTATCTCTATGGCTGCAATATTGAACACCAAATGTATGTTGGTCATCTTTATGGTGGGATAAAATTAAACATGTCATTGCATGGATACCTCATTTACATATTCTATTTGCAGAATTGGGAGACTTCCTACCGTTGTGAAGATGGCAGTGCCCGTGGAAGGGAGGTTTGAGCACATAGTACTCTCTTGCAATGCCACTTCTGATCATGCCATCATTTGGATAGAGCGAGAAGCCCAAAGGGCTCTGGATGTAAGTCTGCTAATTTTAGGTTTTGAACCAGGTCTCTCTTGCTTTCATTACTACTGTTATCAAAGTGTCGTGATAGAGGTTTTGTTCGTCCGTCTATGGGACCGAGTTCATATTCTGAAGCAAAAACTCTATCATATCCTCCCACTTCTAGAAGAAAACTCATGAACTTCCTCTCCCTAATAAATTCATTCATATAACCTTCTTTTCAAAAATTAACTTACTGAGCTTGCTGTTGTGTAAGATATAAAACTTGAACTAAGACCATGGCCGTACACAGAGATAGCTTAGATAAGTGCTTTTCACTACCCTGTAAACGAGCCAATCAGAGCCGAGCTTCCTAGCTCAGCTCTGGCTCATAAACCTTGAGCAAGGCTTAGGCTCGTTAAAAAATTTTGGACTCAGGGATTGCAAAAACTCGGCTCGTAAAAGGCTCGACTCATAAAATAGCTAACATTAGTATAAATGTATTAATATTATAGTTATTATTATATGTAATATAATATATTAACACATGTTTTTAACATTAATATATAATATAAGATATAGGAATATGGATGTATAATCTTATATACCAACAGAGCCGAGCTTTAACCGAGCCGAGTCTACCCAAGCTTCGTTCAAGCTCGTTAAGATAATGAGCTCTTTTTCGGGCTCAAGCTCGGCTTGTTGACAGCCCTACTTTTTACTGCTTTTCTAATTGACCGATAGCAATTGATCAATTGGAAAAGCAGCAAAAAGCACTTGTTTAAGCAAAAACACAGCCTTGGCTTCTATTATTTATCATAGAAGTCAGATGGGAGACTCAAGTGCTAGATTGTGTTCTTTCTGTTTAGGTCAGAGATGTTTTCAAACACTAGACCAAGTTTTGGGGTTTCAAGAACTAAATGATGGCAGCCTCAGCAAACTTTATATTAAGCAACACTCTTGAGACAGTAGAATAGTTCCATGCATAGTGTAAAGGATCGGCCGATCCCGAGTTGGATCGTCTGATACAACTAGGGATCGGCTCGGTCCGAGACATGATATGTTTCGATACATATATCGGTCAAACTCGGTCGGATCGCCTGATCCAACTTGGCCGAGTCAAAAAATATGGCCGAGACAAGTAATTTATCATTCTTTCTGTACTTTCTCGACTGATCCTGATACGGATCGCTGATCCAACTCGGGATCAGCCTCCTGATCCGTTCCCCAAGTTTAAACACTGTGGTTCCATGGTGCCCTTAGAAACAAGTTGTTGATGGAAACTTGAGATGGTCCAAGATTGAGGTAGATTGTCTATTTTTTTTATCTTTCTAGTGAAATTGAAACTTTTTTTTTCTTTTCTCTTAATCTCAGTTGATGTTAGAGAAAGATCGGACTACTGAGATTCCGCCAAAGCAGAAGATGGAGCAGCAAGTGAATCTTGCTCGAGAACACAACGAAGAGCACAGGGCAGCACTGCAGAGGGCAGTTACATTGGCTGTTCCACATGCTTACTCGCCATCATCTCCTTACGGAACATTTGATGAGCAGGACAAAGCAGACTTCCAACAGATCATCAGGTGGGGAAGCTTCAGTTGGGTCATCTGGGAAAACCAGGAACACAGAAAGAAAGCTGGGCCGACAGCATCATTTTGAGAAACCACAAGATTAACTGATGCTTACATGAAAAAGAAATGAATTATGGTGAAACAGTGCTTGTTCGTTCATTCTTTATTCTTTTTCTGGGTTTGTGATCATCTTGTTTGGTGTCAAAATCAATGAAAAGCATATCAGGTTTAGTTATATAGTGTTCTTCCGTAAGAGAAATGTAGGAAATGTTTGAAAGCTTTAACAGATCATGGTTTTAGTAACAGGCACTCTTGTGTGTTGGTAATGCATGAGACTCAGCAAAAATCAGTTGATAGGATGGGTAACATTGTATTGGGTACATTGGCCCGTGATGTGGGCTACGAAATCCAGGCACAATAAGGCCAATGAACCGTGCCTTGTGCCGGCAGGGCCTATGCACACACCCTACATGTGTCCACCACCTCATGTGGCCGGAGATTAGAGGTCAGTCGACTCTGTCCAGATAAAAACCATTCTCCTCTCCTGTTACTAATTCAGATTAAATGACTCTGGCCTGTCCAACCAGCAAGAGCACAAGTAGAAGAAGATCCAAAACCACGAGACTGTCCAACCATGACACAAAATATGGGGGCAATATTCTCATTTCGACGATATTTTGACAAAATTTCGCCAGGTGAAATCGAAATTTAAAACCTTGGCTTCAATTAATTGCTAAATAGAAGTGGTTCAGCGATTAGGCTGATATTGATCATCTAGTGGAGCTTGAGATATGAAAACAACCTTTTTTTGGTATAATATGATATGGAAACAACCTTTTTCTCATGGTATTTCATTTACAAGGGAAGTGGCTATGCCCAAGTCTTTGCTTGCAATAAGAAGAAAGCAGACAGCCTTTCGGCGAATAATACTGAGTTGGAGCATAGTCTTTTGTACTCATGATTACAGTTGAAGATCCAGAACAGCTTCACCTGCCAATGGAGATGAAAGTATTGTCGGATAATCACGAAATCCAAAATCACATGCAAATAATATGAATTTGACTCCAAATCATATTTCTTCAGTCCTAATCAACCAACTCACATGTTTAACCATCTACTCCCCTCCCCAACCAAAAGAGAATCAATGAACTCATTTGATCTTAATATATTTATCACCAACTACAAAATATAGCCAAACAACTCGTACTTGGGAGTATCCATCAAAAGTTAAATTTGTTTATCTAATCAGTCAACTGAGAAAATCACATGGCCATGTTGCACATAGTGTTTAAACTTGGTATCAGTTCGGGGATCGGCCGATCCAAACATGGCCAATTTTTTTTTTCTTTTTCAAAGATCATAAAAAACCTTAGGGGTGTCAGACGATCCCATATTGGATCGTCCGATCTGACTCGTCTAAAACAGAGTCGGAAAACTTTAGCAATTTTCAGGATCGTCCCGAACCGAACCCGAGTTGTATCGGCCGATCAGACTCGGGATCGGCCGATACTTAACACGGTGATGTTGCAAAATAATTTTTAAATCTAGTGTTTTTTGGTTCAGAGGCATGTGTTAAAAGTTTTAAAGCCAAGTCTGGTGTAAATCTCATTACCCTGTTACTCAATTAAGTCAAGAGTTGTAGCAAGTGCCTGAAATAAGCAAACGACGAGAGGGAATCTTGTGTTTTACCGTGCATTCTCTTGACAAATCGTTCAAATTCTGAGAAGTTGTGTTGCTCCATGAGAACTTTACTCAGCCTGAGGTAGGTAAATGCAGATAAGTGCCTCCCATCTGGATCGTTCATAGGCTTGGCATTTTCTAATATTTTGTTATAACCTTCCCTGTCATAGCAACGAAGAGCATTCTCACTAGCAACAGGTATGCACGCATCCCATGCAGCATTCAACACCTGAAGATGGATGTACATGCAAAGTGAATATTTTCATTATTCACATTAATTAATAATTATGCAATATTAAGTTTAAAATAATTTTCAGCACTATTGGCATTCACATTCTCAAATTGACACAAACAATCCCGCTTTCTAGAAAGAGAACCCATTTTCCTTCTACCTAGAAATAACAAACATACATCAGAACAAGGTTTTAAATTTCGCCAGCATGCCGGTGAAATATTGCCATTTTCTAGTCCGGCGACATGAAATATGGGGGCGATATTCCCCCATTTCGGCGAAATTTTGCCGAATAAGGTTTTAAATTTCGCATGCATGCCGGTGAAATATTGCCATTTTCTAGTCCGGCAACATGAAATATGGGGGGGATATTCTCCCATTTCGGCAAAATTTCGCCAGGCCCCCCTGGCAAAATCTCAGGCGAAATCGAAATTTAAAACCTTGCATCAGAAATAAACAACAAATAAAGCAACTTCCAACAAGCTTACTTGCCAGACCAATCCCTCAGGATCAGCCAGTGCCTCCGGGAAGTCCTCATGCTGGTCTAATGTGCGCAATTCAACACATGTGAAGTTCAGAGCACCCCCTTGCTTCTTTAACATTGCAGCAATTGCAGTATAACCGTCACGATTGCAAGGGTTATAAAAGCCAGCAGTCAGTTCAGCAGCATGGCTGGCTGTCTTGTACCACCAATGAATACCTGATAGCTGCCAAGCAAGAAAAAAAAGCATGTGCCATAACAAGAATAACCAAATGCAGTTCTTCATTAATTTCATGATCAAAACATTGATGATCATAGTGTTAAGTATCGGCCGATCCCAAGTTGGATCGACCGATACAACTCGGGATCGGCTCGTGACGAGTCATGATCCCAAGCCGATCCCGAAAATTACTAAAGTTCTCTGAATTGATTTCAGACGAGTCAGATTGGACGAACCAATATGGATCGTCCGCAACCCCTAAAAAATTTTATGATTTAAAAAATAAATAAAATTTGGGCCATGTTTCGATCAGCGATCCAACTCAGTATTGGACCAAGAAGATCCCCGATCTGATATCAAGTTTAAACACTATGTTAATAATGAATGTGAGAAATACATGGGATTGCTAAAACCATTCAATTTGCGTTAAGAAAAACCGATTATTATTAGCATTCTAGAAAGTTACCTTACCTTTGCAGCAATAGAGGTGCCTTCAAAGGCCAACTTGGCCAGAGAAAGTACACGATCACCATGATCAATCAAAACTTGAGAGTGCCAATTAAGGAAGAATCTGCCATAATAGCTATCATAATCACCTCCATCACAAAAGAATCCGGTTTCTTGCGGTTGGGAATTATAAGAACCTGCATTGTCTGGCCCTCTAGCCCAAAATGAGTGTCCTCTCGCTTCTGCTGCCCTTCTCAAACTCTTTAATAAATATTGATCATAACACTGCAAGAGAAATGTCTATAAACTCCCAGAAGAATTTGCACAGTGGATTAATAAACGAAGAAGAGTCAAATATGACAACAAAATAACTCTCGAAAGATATGAACAGAAACGACCAACGAACAATTGAGTAACATAATGGTTCTTTGTAGAATATGAATAAAAGCTCTACTTTAAGATAGAGTACATTTGCAGCCAATAAAAGCTGGATATAGATTCTGCAATTTTGAAGCAGAATTCAGGGGAACAATTAAGCTGCCCACTTATTCACAGCACTTATAAGGTGAGGGAAGAGTGAATGAGCCATTAGGTGTGCACATCAATTGTTGGAGAAGAGAGCATAAATGAGCCCAAGATAGTCTAGCCAAGGTTTAATGTACAGGAACCAGGGGCCGGACCGGTTCCGAACGGTTCCGGTCCGGACCGTCTGGTACTGGTCGCAGGACTGACAGTACCGGTTGCAGGACTGGCGGAACCGGCGGACCGGCCAGTCCGATCTGATACAAGCTTTTAATTTAAAAAAAAAAAAAGAAAAAAAAATTGAATGAATTGGACCGGTTGTCCGACCGGCAGTACTTGTCACCGGACCGCCGGTCCATAACCCCGCGATATAATAGTTTGCATCGCAGGTTAGGACCAGACCGGTCCATAGAACCATGATTCTAGTAGCATTACTTTTGAGAATCTTTTTAACTTCTCAACCGCATCCCAGTAAAACCTTACAAGTCAAGTTTTGGATCAAAATGAAAGAATAAAACCAGCAAAAGTAACAGACATTCTGAATTTGTAACATGGAAATGCTACTAACATCATTACAGGCATATCATAATTCACTACTATTATTGTGTATATATGTATGTATATACAGACAAAGTAAGGTATGTCAGTGAAGACGTACAATCAATTGCAGGACAGCGAGAGAGCAAAAAGAAGTTAAGAAATTGAAATAAGGACTTCAAAGAGTTACCTGGAATTCACCTATCCCAGGATATCTCCAACCGTGCTTTACTGGATAGGATGGGAATCGTAGCTCTCCACATGGTCCTAGTCCAACTTCAATCTCAGAGATGATTCCATCCTCAAAGAACTCATCAAATTCTATTCGGAAGCTTCTCATGTAATCAAAATAAACCTATGTGGAGTTCATAATAAAACAAAACACTTAATAATGTTTTCTTTTTCTCTAAAAAGATTATCAATAAAATAAAGCAATAACATTAAGCAAAGCACTTCATCTTCTTCTTCCTCCTTTTTTTTTTTTAGAAGATGGAATGTCTAATTTTTTCACCCAGAAAACTAATTGATTGTTGTGAACGGAAAAAAGAAATACTACCAATTGAATTCATGTTAAGACCCTAAAAAGGGTGCCAAAAGAACGCTGACAGACATTTGCAACAATGTACATGAGAAAACATACAAAAAAAGGTAACCTAACAGAGAAATCAGAATCTACTACCTCCACAGCAGTTCGTCCTCTTAAAACCCTTTCCTTATCAATTCCCCAAGATAGGCATTCAGGGTTACGTCTTCCTTCTCTATCTGTGAAAAATATTTCAGGATTGCTTCGACCAATTTCTGCCACCCAATGAGGCAGTGGAATGCAAACATCATCCCCAACATTGCCTCCACATTCATGAAATGACATTACAACCTAAGTGTCAAGCAAAAAAAATGACATTACAACCTGAATCAGTAGCAATTAATAAGCCTAACAATCAGATCCAGCAATATTTTTCTTCAACAGTACCAAAGAAAAAATCAACTGCATTGCCGGATAAACCAACGTATGTGATATCAAGTTGTGAATTTTTTTTTTTAGTTGTTAGTTTTTTTTTTTTTTAGTTCCAAAAACAAAGTTGTGATTTTTTTTTCCTAATATAAGCATTAAGTAGTTACCATTATATTTCCAGGAATCTACTTAACTCAAAACACCAATGTCATTCAACAATATTAGCACTGGGTTCCTTTCATTATAATTAATTGAAGTTGATTTTAGCAAAGGTGTTTCCAGAATTTTGTGAAGTTGATTTTGTAGATAGGTGGAGGGAGTTATAGAGGAGTTGGTAACATAGATAGAGGAGGGTGTTTGACATCTAGTTGGATGTCTATACTCGCACATTAGATGCTCGACATGTAATCTTTTATTACTTCAGCAATATAATATCACAACTTTACTTATAAAAAAAATAATAATAATAATAACTAATTGAGATACTCGGCTGCTAATACTCATCATGAGCATTGATTGGGATTCTAGAGAAATTGATTGAAGGGCTATAATTTTTTTTAGGATGATAAGCTTCACTGAAAAGCTATACAAACTCTGAATCCTTTAATATTGAGAAGGGTGACTGCAAAGTCACCAGTTTCAAGATGAATTGTGAAGACAATTTGTGCTATATCCATTGTCTTTCTTCAACAAATATTCATGAATTTCAAAATTTTAAGCGTAATTATGTCCATTATTTACAATGGAATATGCTATTCGATTTATCTATATATATTCAACTAAAATGCATGCTTGTGAAGTCTATTCCTTACATGCTAGTCAAGTAAATGCTACACAAATTAGTCACGTAAAACGCCTTGACTTATGGCTTAGAGTTGGCAATCAGCATCTAATCCCCGATATAGTTAAGGAGGAGTACAAAATGGTATGTGAGGAAAAAAGTGATTAAAATGTGATGAGACCAAGTTGTTAAGTGGATCAAGGCATCATATCCATACAATTACCCGGCAAACAGAGAGGTAACTAGTGGACTACCACATAGACAATACATAAGTGAAACAAGGCACCATGAAGAGGAGAATCAATAAATGCTATGATAAGCATGGCAACACAAATATAAAAAGCTAACCTGCAACTTAAGCTTAAGTTCCCGTACAATCTGAAAGAGCTTCTTATAACCACTCCAGTTATACTCCTGTGGATCATGTGCCTCTACTATTCCCCACCAGCAATCAACCATTACACCATCAACATTAACTGACTTCAGGATCCTTAGCTGCTTGAGTAGAGAATCAGGATTAACCAGCTCACACTTCATATTAATGATGCCCAGCTGCCACCACCTCAAAGTAAGACACGAGATAACATACACAACTTTTCGGAAAAGAAGTCATGGCTACAAACGGGGTGAGCCCCACCATGTAACTATTTTTTACAAGAATAAAGATGAAATGCATGAGATTAAAGGAGAACAAGAAGTTCAAAAGAGCATCACGTACATGCAGTAATGTAACTGGAAACCTTGTAAGTAGATATAAGGAGGGTATAGTTAATAGCAAAATAAAAATCCTCTCTTCAAAAATAATATGTAAGAGAAAGCCAATGGAAACAGTGAGGAATGAAAGTAAAATATAAAACTCACTGGTAGCATGACATAAACAGGAACATAAGGGGTGCCTGCAAAATCACGCTCCTGCAACTTTGCAGATATGCCTACAACCTACAGATTCAAGGAAAAAGGACATTTAAAAAATGAAAATGAAAATAAAAAGGTGCCGAGTAAGAATCTTCTTTGGATATGCAATCAAAACAATACAGTTAATTTAGTGTTACATCCATGGTTTTAAGGATCGGCCGATACCGGACCGTACCGGCCGATCTGGTTCCAACCCGCGATACAAAGACTTGTATTGCCGGGTTATGGACCGGCGGTCCGGTGACCGGTCCGTGAAAGGTTCCGGCGGTCCGACGACCGGTCCCTCCAATTTGGAGTCCAGTACTGCCGGTCCACCGGTCCGGCGACCGGTCCTGCCTGTCCAGCGACCGGTCCCGGCTGGTCCGGCGCCGGTCTGAAATTTTGAATTTTCTTTTTTGTTTTCTGTACTGAATCCGGATCGGCCGGTACCAGTCCGGTGACCGGTTCCAGTCTTTAAAACCTTGGTTACATCAGATTCAGGTACATAAATATGGACACAACCATGCTACTTGTTAAAAAAAAAATTTCATAACTCGGAGCTGTAGCTATTAATACAAAGGCAAACCAAAAATGCAACTATGAAAGTTCAGCCTTCAAGATACAGTTTCACGGACAATGTTGGTGGCACAAAGCTGTGCCACTGAGAAAGGATATGTGTATACACGGAAAATGCTAGCGAAACTTGGCAAGTACAGACAAGTGCCGATACTTGTATGGTATGTCACATAGTCATTAGCCAGTGTAATGGGACCCACGAACTTGAAAAATGTGAACCACCATTTTAGAGTAAGCAATCCCATCTCACTGGCCAACAACAGGGCAACAAGCAATGAGTAAGGAAACTTACCCATTTCAATGGCTATCAATCACTTATCTGCCACATTTCAAGCTAGTGTTATTTATCATGTTTTGTGTGCCATATGCAACATAACTTGAGAAAAAAAATAGTAACAACATTGATTGATGAGAGTGCTAAGAACAAAGCATTTTAATGCAGTCAACTTTCAACCCTCTAAAAGACCACCTGGGGGGG
>JAUPMG010000020.1:12250611-12289429 GCA_031762675.1 Pachysandra terminalis
GGTGGACCATCAGGAAACCGCCCCTCCTCTTGGCGAGAGGGGACAACACCCTTAGTTTTAAGAAGGGAGATCCGGACCTTCTTGAGAGGGGTCTCATATCTGGTAAAGGGTTTACCCTTACCTCGGGATCCAGCGGGGGTTAGTCCGGCCTCATGACCTTTGAAAGGGGTCTACCTTATATCTGGTAAGGGGTTTACCCTTACCTCGGGATCCGGCGTGGGTTAGCCTAACCTCATGAAAAGCTTTGCACGTTTGAAGTGACCTGGCCTGTACGGCTCCCCAGTCAGTGCCACATGACGCGTATTCATTGGCTCA
The DNA here is from genome assembly GCA_031762675.1 of Pachysandra terminalis. Lineage (NCBI taxonomy): Eukaryota > Viridiplantae > Streptophyta > Magnoliopsida > Buxales > Buxaceae > Pachysandra > Pachysandra terminalis. Next base: position 12,250,927 of record JAUPMG010000020.1, read on the forward strand.
ATTTGAATTTACAAAAAATGGGGTCATCAGTACCATTTGGTCCGGATTAGGGGAAAAAAATGGATTGCTTGTTTTTTTTTTTAATTAAAAGAAATGGTTTGGCTGGACTGGTCGGCAGTACTTGTTTAGATCGGTCTAGATCGATATCGGTCTAGACTGTTTAATTCTCATAAATTAATAAAATAAAACAACAAAAAATACAGACTAGTAGTATCGGTTGTACCGATCACCAGTCCGGTTCAATGCCTCACGATATAATAGTTGTATCGTGGCTTAGGACCAGACCGATTTTAACCAATCTCGGTATAGAACTGTTGATCCCAATCAGATTGGACTGATAGTTGATAGTTGGAAACCTTGCTATAATAAGGCCTATCGTGTCATGTCTGGGCACGACCCAAATTGTGCCGGGTCAGGTTGGCACGCACAACCCAATCCATTTGTACATCCCTATTGTATTATCAAAATACAATACATGGAGGTTACAGGGTGCCGGGTCAGATTGGCACATATGTGTTGAAGGATTGAAGCTGGCTGTTAACTTGGGTTACAAGAACATTATCTTAGAGGGCGATTCAAGAGAAATCATCATGGAGGTTACGGGAAAACTCGTTGCTCTTGGAAAACCGAAGGCTTAATTCTTGAAGCTACATCACTTCTCTCATATTTTGATAAAGTGTTATTCAGTCATATTTGTACGGAAGCAAACCGAAAAACCTTTGTCCTCCCGTCCTTGGGACATTGGTAGGACGTCCCCTTAAATGAGGGGGGTGGAGTGAAGAGGGTCAAGGGGTTTAATTCCGTGTCTCCTCTGCGAGGGAGTGATCAAGTGACCATCCGCGAGGATATACTAAAAAATAAATAAATGCCCGATACTTTGACGGCCTTGAAAACCTTAGCCCTGACTTGTATCCAAGCCCGTCCAACATCAAGCCAGGCGGGCTAGCCCAAGACAAAAGATTAGTAATTTTTTTTAGCTTAGACAGCTAAATAAAGATGTTAAATACGTATTAAAGGGCTTAGTTTTCCAATTAACAATACAATCCCCATTCAAAGACTTCAACTTGACGTGAATTTTTGAGTCCCAAGGCCATTCGAATGTTGTGTTGTGTCTCATTTTTTCAACAAAATCAGGCCGGAAAGTTGGGGTGTCCAATGTGCCGAGCGTGCCCGGTACGGCATGCTAAGGATATTACCGTGCCATGTGCTGCGCTGCATGCTGTAGCTTTGGTCTGTATTGAGCAGGTCTTGTTGTGTCGTGCTATGAATGGGGAGGCGTTCTGGCGCTCAGAACGCTCCTAATATGCGGATTGGAAATTAAAATCCTTGGATTAATTGAAAAATATAAAAAATGTAAGTTTTTTTTATAAATTTTTAGGAGATTTTATAAAAATATATGAATTTTATTCTAAAAAAAAAGATTAAATTAGATTGATAGAAGGTTAAATTGAGATATTTTATAGATTGTGTCATTTCTCTTATATATGTGGTTGAGCATAACAATGAAAATTAAAATATCTTTATACATTAAGTATAGTTTGTATGTATATATTCAGAAGCTCTGTAGGCGCTTTGGACTACAGGTTATTTTCAAGTTTGGCGCTCTCGTTCCTGTACCCGCTCGGCGTTTTGGTGACTTAGGTCGTGCCGTCCCCAAAAAAAAATACCGGAAATCAAGTTTTTAAAGTAAAAAAAAAATAGACGGACTAATTGTAAGATCGGTGTTTTCGATCGGACCAATTGGTATCAGACCAATCTAGATCGATATCGGTCAGGACCGTCCAAGCCACAGATTAGAAAAAATAACAAAAAAACAAAAAAAACATCGGATTGGTTGTATTGATTCAATCCAGATCGATAATTGTTATACCCGTTTGATCCAAAACCTAGCGATGCAAAAGTATGTATTGCGGTTTGAGACCGGATCACTAAGGTCAAATCCTTGTACAAATTGGACTGGTCTAGAAAACCCTAATTAGAAGCCTTTGGCATGCAACATGTGCTATCCTAGTCTCTTTCGGATGAAGATCTTCTATGAACCTGGGTTGTGTGAATCTTGTGTAAACTTCACGCGAGGTCCAACAAAAGCTCATCTATAGAAGTAGGTAGGCCAGAGCGTTCAATCAAGTAAAGAAGTGAGTTCACTCACTTCTCCCCCGAGTCTGTCGTCAACTCGTTAAGGCTTCTGAACTCTCGAGTACCCATGCGAAGAGCAGTGTTGGTTGGATCTCTAACATGCAAGTCATAAAATTCTTTTTTGGTGCAATATTTCCGCCCATACGAATCCCATGATTAGAGGTGGCAATTGGTCGTGTTGGGTTGTAATCGGGTCGAGGCTTAAACGGGTTGGGTCAGGTTTGACCTGTTTATTAACGTGTTAAGAAAATCTCAATCCGAACCCAATCTGCCCATAAACGGGCTGAACTCACAACCCGTTTAAAATTTATTTAATTAATCATTTATTTTAATTTTTTTATTTTAAATTTTAAATTTTAAATTTTAAATTAATAAAATAATAATATAATAAAAAAATATATATAAACGGGTTTGACGGATTGAGTTGAATTTGACCCGTTTACCAACAGAAAAACTTCAACCCGAACCCAACTCATTTAATAAACGGGTCGACTCTAACCCGTTGGATTAAATCGGGATGGCGGATTGGGTCGTGTTTTGCCAGCTCTACCCATGATGACACCATGTAAAGTTATAAGCACAAATGAAATTGGTTACCTATCAATTAAAACCCTATATTAACCGACTAACCATTACCAATTTAGGCATGGTATCCATGGCCTCATAATATTTGTAAGTAGATAAGACAATCCTAAGTGACGTCACAAAGAGATCTCTTTCTTTCTTTTTTCTTTATTAATATTAAACACTTTGTCACAAAAAGATTACTAAGTGAACTAATAAAATTGACAATTTTGTAAAACCCGGTCCATGCGGCCGCGTTAACCCGATAAAGAGGTTGGGTTGGATCAAAGCGGTTCAATCGGTGGGTCAACTCGAATCAACTCATTGAATTGATGTCATATGTACTATAAATCAACCGTAGGTGAATAAAGAATTTACCACTCTAATATGTTAAAATGTAATGTAAAATAGAAATCATTCACCATATAACGATATTTCAAATATAAAAAAAAAACGAAAAAAACAAAAATTGAAAATATATTAGTAGTTCAAACACCCAATACAAATCATCGTAAATGAAACTAACCAATCAATGACCTAGCTGGATTTCTAAAACTTGTCTTAATTATCCGTCGGGTCACTATTTAAACCGATTAAATAATTGGGACTCTAAAGATTTTCAATAATTAGTGGGTTAAAAGCTCACTCGACTCGGTTATACAATTAGATATCGGTTGAACCGGTTCAATGGGTCAAGTTGGGCCTAGTTTTAAAACATTACAAATGCCAAAAAAAATGAAAATGAAAATATATAAATAGTCCAAATATCCAATACAAATCACCATAAATGAAACCAATTAATAACCCAGCTAGATTTGTAAAACTTGTCTTAATTATTTGCCAGGTCACTAGTTAATAAACCGGTTAAATCGCTGGGTCTCACCATTTTTCAATATTTAGTGGACTAATGGCCCACTTGACTCGGTTATACAATTGGGTACCGGTTGAACCGACATGGTCGGGCCAGGTTTTAAAACATGTTTCCAATACTTAGTGGGTTAAAACCCCACCCGACTCAATTATATAATTGCGTACCGGTTAAACTGATTCAACCGACACGTTTGGACCAGGTTTGAAAACATGTTTTCAATACTTAGTGGGTTAAAAGCTCACCCGACTCAGTTATGCAATTGGGTACCGGTTCAACTGGCCGAATCGGGTCAGGTTCTTGAAACATTGCAAATTGACGAGCATAGAAATGCCACATTTAAACTTGTTTGTCTCCATTGAAATTACTACTAACCCTAATCAAATAAATCCAAACATTGTAAACCCTAGATGGCTAGATGGAACAAGGCACAAAATTGGTCCCCCTATAAAGACATGATAATACACATAAGAACAATAAGCATTAACGGCCGGCTATCATATTTCACATTAAAGAACACAATTCAAAATGTACTATAGACAAGTTTCTTTCACTATAAAAGCTCAAAGCCCCACAAGTCTTATTGTATATTATGGAGGCATGCTTGGTATGGTACCTGACCTGCAGCCTTCATCAATGGAAATGTCACTATATGCATATTTGACCAAACAATCAAATATGCATATAAAGTAATATAATATTTTATTTTAAAACACATGTGTTTGAAGGCTTTATTCTTAATTAAGGTTATTTTTTTATAATCTTAATTAAAAATATTTTCTTATAATCTTAATTACGATTATTTTTGGTAAAATCGATAATGGTGCTTCCATGTAGGGTAAAATTTTGCTCTAACCACCAATGTGTAGCTTAGTTGGTAGCAAGCTGGGCTCCAGTGGCCGTCTCCGGAAGTAAATCTGGAGTTTGAATCCCACTAGAAGTACCCGTGGTCAGGAGTTTACCTTTAATGCTCTTGCCCCGTGGATTAGTCCCACGCCTATGAGGGTGCGGGGACACTAAGTGGTTATGACCAAAAAAAAAATAAAAAATTCTCTAAAAAATTTCGGACGAAATCTTGACAAAAAAAAGTCAAAATCAAATGTTGCATTACAATAAGTTGCCTCCGTTTGGCGTACCATGGTTTCAAGGATCGGCCACGACCGGTTCGATCCTAAGCCACGATCCAACTTATTGTATCAAGTGGCTTTGGATCGGACCGATCCAACTGATACCAGTCCAATCCAGGATACTGAAATCACTAAAATTTTGTTTAGTTAAAAGCAACGTTTTAAAATCCTGCTCGGGTGCTAACCCGATAAAGACAGCAGATTGGGTCAACCTGGTTGAACCGGTGGGTGAACCCGAATCGACTTATTAAAGTGATGTCACATGTACAATAATTTAAATATAATGATATAAAAAAATTAAGACACAACTATTCTTTGAATAATGCATTTGCTACCGATATTTCAAACACCATGATGTATGTGTATATATATACACACACAAACAAACATGTACCAATAACCCAACACATGTTCATAAAATTTAGATTAAAAGTCTAAAAACTTTATGATGTAATGACCCAACTAGGTTCTTAATATTGTCTTAAACCCGGCTGGGTCACTGGTTTAACCGGTTTAACTAATGGATCTTGCCGGATTTTAAAACATACAGGGTTAAAAGCCCACCCAATTCGATTATAGCACTAAGTACCGATTGAACCGGCCGGGTTTTAAAACACTGGTTAAAAGTTAAAGCCTCGAGAATTAAAACCAATCAATTGAAAAATAATCTCATTGAAACGCTTGAACTAGCCAAAATCAACTTGATCAAATAATTTAAGCTAGTTGTTCACCAGATTTATTATTTACATAAGAGTTAGGAATAATAATCTAAACAAATTTTAATAATCTTATGCCTCTTTTGCTAGCAAGCATGCGTGTAAATTGTAATTAAAACTCCCGTTAGGTTCACGTGAAACACGTGGCTTGAAGTTTGCAAAGCATCTGGAAGCAGAATCTTTTTTTTTTGTTGGAATATGGAAGCAGAATCTGATGTGCCCCAAATAACAAATAAGCTTGGATGAGTTTAACGGGCACATATCGTCTACAGCTAAAAGCTACAACGGATCCTACAGCAAGAATTTGATTGGCTATTTTGTATTAAAAATATAAATTTTTTACAACAAAATTATTTGAGAATAAAAAGGAGCCAATCACATATATTGCTGTAGGATCTGTTGTAGCTTTGGACGCAGCCGATTTTAACCATTTAATTTCATTTATAGAAGCTCTCTTTCTTTTTAAGACTAAAACACTCTTGTCAAAGCTTATCAAGTAAAATCAAATGTCGTCTAGTTTTACTTTATCAAAGTCGTCTACTCAAGCTACTTTTGAGCTTTTTTTTTTTTTTTTTCCCCTTTTCTTTCTTTATTTAAACTTGGGTCTTGATACTTTATAAAATGTTAGCCACGTGTTTAACTAGATGATGGTATTTTTGACTATTAATGGAGGAACATCCGTTGGAGCGTCCGCATATGTACTTCACGCATTAAGTTGATTTTATCTTTTAATGATAATGTGAGAAATAACGAGAACATTTTGTCTCTTCTGAAATGGTTGTTCCATCAGCTGATAAACACCGCTACGTTAGCTCAAAAGTGGATTTGAAATTTCGAGGGAGGCCCTCGAAATACTGACATGGCGTCTATCAGCTATTGCAACAGCTGATGGAACAGCCATTTCGAGAATAGACGAAATGCTCTCGAAATAACTTGATGCATGATGTGCTTACGCACACACTATAACCGATGTTTCTCTATTTTTAGTCAAGACGAAATACTCACTATTAGGTTCCAATTCCAATATTTTCACGAGCTCAAAAAAAAATATTACAAGAACAACCACGAAAAGTATGATAAATACCCTGTAGCTTCACTAGTTTCTTCATGCCTTAGTGTTATCAGTCTCCTGTAACGATGCTTTTGCTATCAAAATATTATGTAGTTAATTAACATATGCTCACCGAAAAGCTTGAAATCCAAACCTAGTCTTCGTGATCTGTCCCAATACATTCAGCTAGCCATCTTGTGTTCATCACTAATTGACAAGGCTAATTGAACGTATGATGTTCATCCACACACGTTTTGTATGTTTCGCTTCACAAGATATTATCTTTAATTATTATTTTAACGGTTTGTCCAAACCTGATTACGTGACACTGATAATACTGACGTTTTGACGCTCAGCATGTGAATCCGTGTTAAGTGCGAGAAACGTCCTCAATCAACAAATTTGAATTTTTCAATCTGTAGATTTCAAATTACAGTTTAATCCACAGATTAATATAAAAATATAAAATAAGTGAATTTTAAAAAAAAATTAAATTAAGTTGATAGAAGATTAAATTAAAATATTTTTTATATTATGTTGTAAATGTGATTGTACATAAATATAATTTCAAAGAAACAAATTATTTTCTTAAACTCATTATATTTGCCACCTGTCACTTTTAAAAGAATATATATATATATATATGCACAACCATCGAGGTTGTGGGTCCCATGAGTGGCAATGAAGTGAAAAATGACCATATTCCCATTTCCCTAAAAGTGAGTGAATGGCGAACATGCTTCTCTTTACTGCATGAGTTAAAGATCCTGCGATGCAGACGATTTACTTCTGTCATCTCTTTATTGACCTCATTATTGAAAAAATAAAAAAAATCTCCTTATTGACCACACCCACTAGGAGACTAAAATCTAGGGTTAACTACACTTGCACCTCTCACATATCAAAGGCAAAACCACTCCTTGTGATTGTTGAAATGTTACTTACACTCTCTGGGATTTTGTACTCTAGTGTAAAGGTACTCTTGTTAATTTTTTATTTTAACATTAACAAAAGTGTTTATATTATTCATATTTTTGACTAAATTACCTTTATCAAAAGTGACAAAAACATTTATACATTTTATTAAAGGCATGTATATCCTCCACCACCCAATGTGCATCCCCCCAACACCACCACCACCTAAGTGTGCAAGAAATGCACATTGGTGGTAGTGGTGGTAGTGGTGAAGGTGGTGTGATAGTGATAGTGGTGGTGGTGGAGTGGGGTGAAGGTGACATGGTGATGGTGGTGGTGGTGGTGGGTGGTAAAAGTAGAAGTTAAAAAAATACAGGGTTAAAAGGATTAATTCCCATGCTCTTTTAATACCTATATAACATTACTGACAGAGGGTGTACGTGATTTTTCAAAAACCTCAAGAGGTGTTTTTGCATTTGTCAAAAACCTGAGGGGTATAAGTGGAACTAATTAAAATATCAACTGAGTCAAATAATTTTCTCCAATTTTCATTATTATTATTTTTTATTTATTTTACTATTTTATTGAATTTGTGAAAAAACTATACTTCCATGGAAGTTCTTTTGAAAAATAAAAAGGAAAAAAGAAGAAGAGAATAATCTGACGATCGGGATCGGACCTATCCAAACTGATAGTATTGTCCAGTTTAGATCCGGTCTAAAACCTCATGATACAATTGTTGTATTACGTCCGACCCTAATACGGACTGCCAAAACGGACCGAATCGCACCACCGATCCTTTAAACCTTGATTTAAGTTTCTTATTCAAAACAGGGTATATAACTTTGGTATCAAATAATTTTGCCAGCTGTGCAAAAGTGCTGCGTCCAAATTATTTCCAAAAAAAGGAAAAAGTGAACCTGACAGTTGGCAAATAAAGAAGTATAAATTGGGAATTAAAGCTTTTTAAAATTATTTTATTAGTGTTATAAACTCCTTTAATCTTTCTTATATTTTTCCTAATTAATACAAGTACAGACATACGATACGACGACTGTGCGACTGCTGTGTTTCAGTCTCAATAACGTGACTACTGAAGCTTAAAACTCTCTCTCTCTCTCTCTCTCACTCTCTCTCTCTCACTCTAGTGTCTTCTCTCTTTTTTTGACTGGACTCTAGAGTATTCTCTTTCTCTCTCGCTCCTCTGTACTCTCTCTCTAGTGTCAGCTTCTCTCTCTCTTACTCCTCTCACTTGCTCACAAATGCTTCCGTACTCTTTTTTTTTTTTTTTGGTGGAACACTCTCTTCCTCGTCCTCTCACTTTTTTTTTTTTTGCAATGTTCTTTATCTCACTTGCTCACAAAAGCTTCTGTACTCTCTCTCTCTCACTCTCACTCTCACTCTCACTTTAGTGTCCCTTTTAGTCAATCATCTTCTTGAAAATTTTCCTTTTCTGATTCATGATTCCTAGTTACTTTAATAAGAGAAATACTGTTCCTCTCTCTCTCTCTTTGAATTATTGTGATTTTTCAAAACAATCCAATCTTTCTTTTTTCCAAAACAAAATCTTCCTGATCTCTAAAACAAAAGAAACACCATTAAAGCTATCTATGAGTTTTCTGGTGACATAAAAGATACCTTTTTTTTAGCGTTTCTTTTTTCCCCCTCTTCAAACTGGAAGATAAGAAGTTTTGGGTTTGTGGGGTTAAGTGTTTCAATTCTTCAAACCCAAAAATTGACAACCACATCTTTACTAGCTAGCTTGGTCTCTGTTGTTAAGAGCTCTGTAACAAGAGAAATGGCAATTCCATAGTGTTCCCCATATCTTCTAGTTTCTATCATGAAAATTATCCTTCCTTTTCTGGGTTCAAAAGCTAGGATCTGGGCTTCAAATGGCCTTTTTTGGGAGTTCTAACAAGATCCCATTTCACAAAAGACCTCAATTCCATCTGGGTTATTGTTCTTTGGCTGAAATACCATGAATCATTCATGTTAGAAACACGATTCTGATAATACAGTGATTGGGGTTATTTAAACAGGAGCGTATGAGTATCTAACTGAGTTCTTGTTCTTGGGGAATGATTGAGCAGAGAACAAAGCCAGATCAGAATCTTGCACTCGATCTTTATGTTGTTTTGTCTGAGTGAGAAGTGGGTGTTTGCTTCTTGAAGTGAGACTTCAGGGTTATGTGTTGGGCTATGGCTACTGAGCTTGAGAACCAGGAGGTTGTGCCAGAACACCTAAGAGAAAGGCTTTCTGTTGCTGTCAGGAGCATTCAGTGGAGCTATGCAATCTTTTGGTCCATCTCAACCAGACAACAAGGGTATTGGACTTCTAAATCTCCCATCTCTGTTCTTCTCTTCCTTTTAGTAATTTTTCATCAAGTACATTTCCATTGATGTGTTCTTTGTTTTTTCTTTTTTTTTTTTTCAAATAGGCCTACTTATTTTTCTAGAAAATGAGCATGAAATGGGTATATATATATATATATGTATATACACTACTATTAAAAGCAAATACTACTTTTAAGAATATTTCCGGACATAATTCTTTTTTTTTTTCCTTCTTTTTTTAAAATTTTTAATACGTATTAATACTATTTATACGTATCTAAAAGAGAGGATAGAGTAGATATACATAGAATATGAAATGTATAACGAAATAGAACTCTAAGTACTGTACATAAGTATCAATTAAAGAACTAAACCAAATAATCCAAATCTGAGCTATAAATTAATGACAAACATAAATGATAAGCTATTGTAATAAACCTGCACATATACTTTGAGAAAACAGATCTATCGATTTCACCTAAATTTTTGTTTTATCTTTTTTTCCCCAATTTAGGTGTACAAGTTGATATTCTTTCCATCTTATGTAACAATGAAACATTTTATTGTAAATCTTTTAGAAGCAATTATCTTCAGTGTGGTAGATTGTTTCTATATGTATACTGTTACTAAGACTGGTTTCTTCTACAAGTCCAGGGAGAGGTCACAGATCCAGAGATTAACGTATTTGATCGTGAAAAAAACTTCATTGATACCATGTTAAGACCATTAATTCGGAACCTTAACTAAATATCCATTTAATTTTTTTGTGAAAATTACTAAAACAAATTGTATTTTTAAAGAATTTTTCAGTACAATTATTTTTGACTAAAATACCCCTATTCTATTCTATTCTATTCTATTCTATATTATTAAATAAAATAATAATAATTACTAAATGTTAAGTAGGTTAGAGATCCTTATCCTAACAAGATAAGTTTTAGGATAATAGATAGGTTTGAAATGAAAGATAAAATAAGAGAATTGAGATCTTATATTAGGATAATGTTAGATTTAAATCTATCTCTTAAAAGTGAAAAGAATCCTAAAATTATTCTAAAACTTATCTATTAGTTATGAGTGAAGTAGGATAATGTTAATCACCAAACAAAAGTAGGATAATGTTAGGATAACTATTTATAAGGTACTTAATAGGATACTAATAGATAAGTAGATAAGAGACCATTATCTTAACAATCTTAGAATACTAATAGCTAAGATCTACTAATATTTAGTAATTAACTAATAAATTATTTTTTTTTTTTGAAATATATAGTATTATTCGATTAGATAATTCCAAAAAAATTAGTTATGCAATATAAAAATGTAATTATAAGAGAAATCATTTTTAAGGTTTTCTTAATGTTATAGATTATAAACATTTGATTTGTCCTTTTTAATTATTAAAATTTAGAATCCTAGATTTAAAGAAGCTAGCTAAGTAAAGAAGTCAGATTAAATTATAAAAATTATGATTCTAACTAATTATAAAAATAAACATTCTCATTATTTATAAAAATCAAGATTATATTCTAATTATTATTTACATCTTAAATTCAAATTAATTAAAAAATACTCTTATCATAACAATATTAGGATAATGTTCTTTTATTTTTAATTTTTAGATAATATTAGAGTAATCTTTACAAGACAGGTTTAAAATAAAACATAAGTTCAAGATACTAATTAGTTGATAACTTTTTTTATACAATCAACAATCTAATAAATTTTATGATGCGATGTGTTAATTTTTTTATTATTTATAAATAAAATGTGTTAATAAATTTTTAGTATTTCAATTTATGAAGTTAATTTTACTTTAAAATTTATATATAATAATGTCCTTTAGGGAGATCTAATATAATTTTTTATATAATTAAAAGGGATTATAAATAAATTTAAATAAAAGATAAGATAATATGATATAATAAAATTTTATTATGTTTTATATTTTTTAATATAGAAGTGACAGGACTATTAAATATCATATTTTCTTTGTATTATAATTTTAACTATAACATATATTATAAGACCAACCTTCACGGGCAACGCACATGTACTTTTGCTAGTATATATATATATATATTTCCATTGATGTGTTCTTTGTTTCTTTTTTTTGCAAATAGGCTTACTTATTCTAGAAAATGGACATGAAGTGGGTGTACATATGTGTGTGTGTGTGTCTGAGTATGTATGTATATATTTGTTAGATTCTTTCGAAATATGTTGAGGCCACATGAGAATTTTTCTTCTAGTCCATTTGATTTCATCCATATAGGCCTTGGAGTTCAGAAAGAAAACTGTTGCATTCCTGTGATAATAATGGTAAACTGTTCAGATTATGTGGTACCAGTTGGCAGATTATTTGGTGGTTAATCAGCTGAAGAAAAATTGTGTTTGAGTTTTGCCAAACTATAGAAATAATACGACGAAAGTGTTTGAAAACAAGTTAGTTTAGTTTATTTACGCAATCCATATGGGACAATACAATACAATCAGCCAAATTAATGGTTTTTGACAGATTGGGAAGGAAAGACAAGATTATTTTGATATTGTTGTCTTCCTTTTTATTTTGAATGTTTTAAAATGCTAAGGCATGAGGCGAGGCATTTCACTTGCCCAACACGTGGAAGATAAGCCTTGGCATGAGGCTTACGCCTCACGAGCACACCTTTTATGAATAAATAAATAAAATAAAATATAAGATATTTATATTTATATATATATATATATATAATAAATTAATAGCAATTGATTTTCATGTCATGTCAACTGGAAAACTAATAATTATAATAAAATTAATAGTATTTGTTTACTCAACTAGTTTAAATAGTATCAATCTATATTTAAAACCTTGATTATGCTTAAATTTTTTTTATAATGAATCAATTTTCTTAAAATTGAGAAATATTTTTCTTTTCTTTTTGTAAAGAACCGATTGGATTGGTACATGTACTGGTCTACCGGTTGATACCAGCTTGGACCAGCCAGTACAAATTGGTACGTACTAGTACCCGGTCAGTACAGTGACATATATTTTTTATTTTTTGTTCATAGTATATGTCGGGTAGTCTTTGCCTGTTCCGGTACCAGACAGTACCTTTATCGACGTAGCTATTTGAGGTTTACGCCTTGTGTCTTGAGGCATACGCCTCATATGAGGTGTTCAACTTTTTCACACATCATGAGCAAGGTGTTCTCAAGGTTCGCCGTGGGGCATTTTAGTAACGCTTTTCCTTGAGGTGGTCCTGAGGATTATGCCTCAAATACCTTCAAAAACACTGTAATTATTTCTTTACTTGCATTAAAGTACTTGTGCAATCAAAAGTAATAGTATGTGATGCAAATTGGTTCCAAGTTATGTTTTAGAAATTTAGATTTGGTGGCTCTTGTTCTCCTTGCCTTGATTGTAAATCCCTTAGTTTATAAAAAGAAACTTTTGATTTGACTTAACCCTAATTCCTAAGTTATTCCATTTTTTTTTAACAAAAAACTGGTTTTGTTCGCGCACTGTGTCATAACATAGACCTTTTTTTTTTTTGGTTTCCAATCTTAGGGTGTTGCAATGGGGTGACGGGTACTATAACGGAGATATCAAGACAAGAAAGACAGTGCAAGCCATGGATCTTAATATTGATCAAATGGGCTTGGAGAGGAGTGAGCAACTAAGAGAGCTGTACGAGTCTCTCTCCGCAGGTGAACCTAGCCAGCAAACTAGGAGGCCTTCAGCTGCACTGTCTCCCGAAGATCTTACGGATGCAGAGTGGTATTACTTGGTTTGCATGTCCTTCGTATTCAATCCTAGCCAGGGGTAATCATCTCTCCGAACGTTCTGAATCAGTAATTAACCTATTTTCTTTTTTAATGCTTAAACTCCACTTCTATATTGCGATGCTTGAATGTATTCTTGCTATGCAACGGAAACTGCTTTTAAACAATATTGGTTTATTATATCCAATGTGCTAAAACTCAGCCGGGCGTTAACCTGGTAAAGGGAGTGGTTTGGATCAAACCGGTTCAACCGGTGGGTCAACTAGGATCAACCCATTGAATTGATGCTATATGTACCATGATGTAAATGTAGTAGTATGAAAGAAAGAACAAGAAACAGCCAATCAACCATAGTTAATACAGAATTTACTACTATGACATGTTAAAATGTAATGTCAAATAATGGTATTTCAAATACCAAAAGAAATTGAAAATGTATCAATAGCCCAAATACCCATTACAAATTATAATAAATGAACCTAACCAATCAATGACCCGACCAGATTTGTCAAACTAGTCTTAAATACCGACCGGGTCACTAGTTAAACTGGTTAAATAATTGAGTCTCAAAGATTTTCAATACTGGGTGGGTTAAAAGCCCACCTGGCTTAGTTATACAACTGGGTACCGATTGAACCAGTTCTACCGGCCGGACTGGGCCGGGTTTTAAAACATTGGTTCAGAGTAAAGCTAAGATTTCCCTAATTTTCGTCCTTAGTGTGACCCCATAAAATTCCTAATACTTTTCCTATTAATATAAGGTATATCTTATCTGGTTGTTCCTCCTCTACATTGTTGAGCAGGTTACCAGGAAGAGTGTACGCAAATGGTCAACCAATCTGGCTGTGCAATGCTCATCATGCAGATAGTAAAGTTTTCCCTCGTTCTCTACTAGCAAAGGTTGGTTTTCCTCCTCTGAATCTGTTTCTGATTTGTTTAGAATTTCAGTTTTATGGACCAAGCTGAGTTGTTGTTTATTTTCCTCTTTCCTCTACTGTATGTCTTTTGTTCAATGACTGGCTTTGCACCAACCATTGGCCTCAGAGTGCATCTATTCAGGTAAGACAGCTTTTCTTTTTCCAGTAACTTAACAGAAATTACATAATATGTATAGAGTCCTAGGCTGATATCCACATGCAAATCTTGAATCGGTCGAGCATGGAAGAGCTGAGTAGTGCAATTTATAGTACAAGTCACTGAAATGGCTTAGCTGCACCCAAAAGGTTTCTCAATTGACACTGTATTATTCTAGGTCATTTGGGTGCATCTATGGATGCACCATATCAGTCGAAGCATGAATGATATGCTGCAGACATGGCAACCTTAGTTATAAGACAGGAAAAGGCATCTAGCCTAGGCTAGTCCAGCTGGGGTGAGGCCCTTACCCTGGTATCACCTAGGGGGTGATGGTTAGCGTCCCACATCGGAAAGGGAGCGTCCGAGATCTGGGCTTATATGGAGGTTCCTACCCTTAACTTACAAGAGGCCTTTTAAAGCCGTGAGGCCCACGGGCCAAAGCGAGCAATATCTTGTGGGTTGGGGTCGGGAAGTTACAAATGGTCTGGCCATGAGCTTGTTTCACTTGAGATCTTTTTGTTCAAAACTGCGTTATTCATATCATCTCCTGTTCTTGATTTGCAGACTGTTGTATGCTTTCCCTTTTGGGGAGGTGTGATTGAACTGGGCGCGACTGAATCGGTAACTTCTTGTATCGGATTTCTTGCTCCAATTCATTCATATTTCAATCTGTTCTAGTTCCATTCACAGATAAATTTATTTATTTCTTTTGTACTCTATTTCCTTAAGGTTGTCGAGGACCCCAACATCATTCAGCGCGTGAAAACTTATTTGTTGGAGCTCCCAAAGCCTATTTTTTCTGAACAATCAGCACGGGATGCAAACAAGGATGGAGACACCATTTGTGCCGAGCTCGATCGCGACATAATTAATCCAGTCATAGCATGTGAAATGCAACCAGAAGCTGTGCCTCCGGCGTTTCCATTCTCTCTCCCTGTCTACATGCCTAAAGAAGAACTAGAATATGATCAGAATGTGAACAAGGAACTACACACAAATGTTCGCGAAGAATTGAAACCGGATTCTCCACTCGACAGTTCAAATGGGTGTGGCCCGGATCAGCCAACCGAAGACTCCTTCATGCTTGATGGCATGGAGGATGAGATCAGCAACTGTGTGCACGGTTCCATGAATTCCAGTGACTGTATCTCTCAAACCCTTTTAAATCCAGACAAGGATGTCTCTTTTCCGAAGAGTGAAAGAGTGAGTAAACTTCATCTACAAGGACTTCAAGAATCTGATCCCATGAGACTCGGCTTGTTGGATCTCGGAGACGATGACCTGCACTATTCCAGGGCTCTTTCTGCCCTATTTAGAAACTCCCACCATTTACTTCTAACACCAGGCTTTCACAGTGGAAATCATGGGTCCAGCTTCAAAATTTGGCAAAAGGAAGGATTAGCCGGTGCTCAGAAGCCGCAAATCGGTTCTTCTACACAGAAAATGTTAAAGAATATCCTTTTTAAAGTTCCTTGGATGCATGGTGATGGCTGCTTGCTCAAGTCCCTAGAAGAAAATGGAGGAAAAAATGGAGTTCTGAGACTGGAAGGGGATGATGAGATTGGTGTGAGCCATGTGTTATCTGAGAGAAGACGAGAAAAGCTGAACGAAAGGTTGCTGGTTCTCAGAACGTTGGTCCCTTCGATCAGCAAGGTAATTGAACTTTCATTCCTGGGTTAATTAGGGTTTAGGAGATTAAATTTTATGTGAATGCTTGGCTTGCTTGTGCAGGTTGATTGTTTAGGGTTTAGGGGTTAGGAGATTCAAATTTTAGGTGAATGCCAGGCTTGCTTGTGCAGGTTGATTGTTTACGGTTTAGGGTTTAAGGTTTAGGAGATTCAAATTTTATGTGAATGCTTGGCATGCTTGTACAGGTTGATTGTTTAGAGTTTAGGAGATTCGTATTTTATGTGAATGCTAGGCTTGCTTGTGGAGGTTGATTGTTTAGGGTTTAGGGTTTAGGAGATTCAAATTTTACGTGAATGCTTGGCTTGCTTGTGCAGGTTGACAAAGAATCCATCCTCAGTGACACGATAGAATACCTGAAAGAGCTCGAGGGAAGGGTAGCAGAGTTGGAATCGTGCCGGGAACTTGCGGAAATAGAAGCGAGAGTGAGAAGGAAGCACCCGGACATGGTCGAGAGGACGTCTGATAACTACAGGGACGCCGGTAAGAAGCCGCTGATAAACAAGAGAAAGGCTCGCGACATTGATGAAATAACGGACTCAGAGCTCATCTGGGCTTTACAGAAAGAGGATTTAGCTCCTGCTGCTGCTGCTGATGTTACTGTCAGCATGATCGAAGAGGAGGATGAGGTTTTGATCGAGATGAGGTGTTCTTCGAGGGAGTATCTGTTACTCGATATCATGGATGCAGTAAGCAATCTCCATTTAGACGTGCACTCGGTTCAGTCATCCACGATCGATGGCGTTCTTGCCCTTACGCTTAAATCTAAGGTCTGGATGTCGAATTTTTATTTAAATGGGGTATCTACAATTGTACTCTCTTAGGCATTTTTGTCTTCTGTAACTGAAAATGTTGAATCTCTTAATAACTTGCCTTGCAGTTTAGGGGAGGAACAGTTGCATCAGCAGGTATGATCAAACAAGCAATTCAAAGAGTTGTCAGCAAGTGTTGAGGAACTGTTCCATTACAGAACCTTGCTCCTAATTACCGGAATTATATAAGCCGAAAATGTGAGTTCACTGTACCACATCGTTCATTTTGAAGGAATTAAAAACTGTATAATCTGGAAATGAGCTTGACTAATGACTCCTGTTCATGTACATTTGATTGAGTGTTTCTTCCCATTTTGACAATCCAACTTAGATCTCATTGTAGGGTAAGCTTGTTCAGTTCATCTGTTTCTGCAGAAACTGTGTTAGTGAGAGGCCAATTTTCCTAATATTAATTAGTGGTGCAACTAGGGTTGTACAAATGGGCCTTATCGTCCCGGCCTGGCCCGGTAAGGCTCGAGCCTTTCATGCCTAATTGCAGGCCCCCCAGGCAAGGTTTTTATTTTCAGGATCGTGGATCGGACCAGTCCGGGCCGATCCCGATATGGATCGGCGATTGGGGATCGTCCTTTAAAAAAAAAATTGGATTGGCTGGAACTGCGATGCTAGTTGTCAGACCAGCGATACCGGTCAGGATCAGTCGGCATCAGTCGATACTTGTTGGATCGTTAATTTTATAAATTAAAAAAAATTAAAAATAAAATAAAAACCTTGTTTTGGTTGTATCGGTCCGATCCAGTCATTGGATCAGTCCGGATCGGCTGGATAGGTATCGGTTGGACCGGTCCGATCCAAAGCCACTTGATACAATAGTTGTATCGTGGCTTGGGATCAGACTGGTCCTGGCCTATCCTTAAAACCTTACCTCAGGTTCATTACGGCACGGGGCACAATTATTATCATGTTGGGTCATGCTGAGTTTCATGCTTTGCCTATACTCCATCAAAAAAAAAAAAAAAAAAAGGTTAAAAATCCAATCCGGTCGTGCCCAATTGCGCTTGGGCTGTACCGTCAACCGTGCCACGGGCCCCAGACCCAGTACGGACCATTCTACATCCCTAGGTGCAACTCGGTTCGATTTGCTCTGAGTTAACATCACCCCAAAACTAAGCCAAAGTGAAAGTTGACACAAAACTGAACCTTGCCAAATTTAGAACAGGCCTCCCGAAAACAATAACAAAATCAATAAAATTTGGTTTCAGCCCAAAATGTCTAGAAACCCAACCCAGACCGAACCAATGGTGGTTTGGGTCAGTTGATTTTTGGGTTGAACCGACCCTTTGAAATCAGATGAATCAACTAACGTCAGATTCTATGACTATGATGCGGTCAAGGGATGCTTTGTGGCCAAGCTTAATCACATCATTTCCATTTCTCACCAAAATATCAAGATATAATGTAATATCCAAATGCATTATTTAATTTGTGTAATAGCTAATCAAATAAAGTGTTTGCCCTAGCGCCGGCTGTCGGCTAGACAAGCAATTTGACACTTTTCATTTAAGGGAAAATTGCCTATACGCCTTACTTTAGGAAAATGATTGCCTAATAGTATATTTATCAACTTTATTCGTCTCTCAAGTATAATAGAATTTTCTACAAAATTATCTTTTGATCCGGTAGAAAACATATAGGGTGCTTTTACAATACTTGTTATTTTTAAGAAATTAAAAATACCTATTTTATTCTTAAGTCCTTTGCACACTTAGTGTGCAACCCTTGCATCACCACCACCACCACCACGCCACTACCACCCACCATTAGTGTGCAATGGCGGCGGCGATAGTAGTGCAATAGTTGCACACTGACATATGCATCTTTGTAGATTGAGATGTGCATCCTTGCACACCAATTGTACAATGCATGCAAAATGATTTGTGCAAGTCAAGCACAACCAATATTAGGTGGGGGTGGTGGTGGTGGTGCAATGGTTGCACACTGACATGTGCATCCCTGCACACTAATGGGGGTGGTGGTAGGTGGTGGTGGGGTAGTGGTGGTGGTGGTAGGGGTGCACACTAAGTGTGCAAAGGGCCTAAAAGGAGAACAGAATTTTCAATGTTTTAAAAAAACAAGTATTATAAAAATACCCGATATGTCCTCAGCGAGAACAAAAGACAATTTTATAGAGATTTTTATACTTGAGAGGTGAATAAAGCTTGTCAATATAACATTTTACAATAAGTTTCCTAAAGTAGGGCATATGGGCAATTTTCTTTTGATTTTGATTGATTTAATTGAAGTGTTCCCTCTATCTTTCACGCAACAAAATTATTTAGAAAATCACATTCTATGAATCCAGTTTCTCTAGTCAATTATCATCATCTCATTTATTGCATTGTTTCATTTATTGCATTGTTTGGCATATCAAGAAGAAATTGTTGAAAAAAAGAAGAATCCAAAAAAAAAAAATAATAATATTAAGCAGAAGAAATGGTGAGAGATTTTATCAAAACATTATTTTGGCCTAAGAGGCTAGGTGGGACCCTTTGCAATTTTTTCCTTTACCCAGGCATCATCTCATATTAATATCCACCATAAAATATATATATATATACATTACTATGAAGGCAAATAGATGCTTCAAAAAGAGAGAGAGAGAGAGAGAGAGAGGTCCTCCCGTCCTTTGGGACAATGGTAGGACATCCCCTCAATTGAGGGCTGGGGTGCGCATCTCCCCTATGGGGGAGGTGGTTGAGTCACCAAAAAGCATGGAAATAAAAAATTAAAAAATAAATAAACAAAAAATAAGAGTGAGGAAGAAGAATCTTACAACAAAAAATGAGAGGAAGAAGAAGAAATGGTGAAAGATTTGATCAAATTAATATTTTGGCCTAAGAGGATTTCCTAGGTGGGACCCTTTGTATGTTTTCCTAGGTGGGACCCTTTGTATGGCAGCAAGTGTAGTAGCTCTACCTTGTACATACAGAGACGACAACCAACCTCAAAGAACAATATAGCTCACAACAAACAACTTGCAGAACAGCTTCAACTGTATTACAGTTTGCAAATGAAAGAATAATTAATATCCTTCTTCAACTACCAACTAGCTTTCAAAGATCATAACTCAACTTCTCTCTGTTTGCTATCATCTTCCACACAAAACACTCCCATATAGAACACCATCAAAGTAAACTACAAATACAGGAATGTTATTAAAGAGAACTCTCATATAATCAGCAAAACACAGAGACTATGAAGAAATATGTTAACTGCTATCAGTGACAACATTGATCATCAGATCCGACGAAATCTTTGACAGTAAAGCCAACTTTCTCAAACTTTCCTTTCTCACTGCTCTCCCTGAACTTCAAGTAATCCAAGCAAACAAATGGTTTGTACATTCTTACTTCCCCTTTTCCCACCACTTCATCAGGTGCCAAGATCACCTTCTCATCCTCAAAGCACCAAAAGAAAGCCAGAGAGAAGCAGTTTACAAATCGCTTCAGAATGACTCGGTGTTCAGATGACCTTAGCTTTCCATTGCTCCAAGCCTGTATCAGATCTCCGACGTTAACTACCAGAACCCCTTCACATGGATTTATGTCCATCCACTTCCCTTCCTTTGATCTCACTTGGAGCCCACCAACCTCATCTTGATAAACAATGGTTACACAACTCATGTCTGTATGCATCCTGAGGCCTTCGACCTCGTCGTCTTCTACACTCTTTGGAGGTGAGTAGTTTGTAATCCTCAAATACCCATGACAGTTACTGAACTCAGAATCATAGTATTTCCTCTCAAAACCATCTCCCAAACTCATCAAAACAATCTCTATAATTTTCTTTGATAGTTCTGTCATCTTGCTCCCATATTCTTCCAATATTTCACTACCATTAAAAAAACAAATTAAAATTAAGTAAAAGATCAATATCCCATGAGAGAATAGCAAATAATCTCTATAATTTTCTTTGATAGTCCTGTCATCTTGCTCCCATATTCTTGCAATAGTTCACTACCATTAAAAAAAAATTAAAAGATAAATATCCCATTAGAGAATAGCAAATAGGAAGTACAAGAGAGGCTCCATGTTACCTAAATTCAAAATTCGGTTGGTCAAACAGGGCATCGGTCGAACTCTTAGCAGAGGCAAAGAAGTCTGGTCCAGACACTAGGAGGCTTTCGAAGTAGGGAGAAGCTATGAAATGTGGAGTGTAGGTTTTTATGGATGATGAAGGGCCAAGCTTGAGTTTGGAGTCTGAAGAGAGGTTGAAGATGTACTTGGAGGGTGAATGGAGTTTACTGTAAAGATCTTTGGAGATCCCATGGTTGGTGATGTGGAAGAAACCCCATTTCTTATAGGCTTGAGAGAGGGAAGAGAGAGAAGAGGGGTGCACAGGCTGAGATAAATCTAACACAGGGAGTTCTATAGAAACCTGGGTTTCAGATATTATTGTCTAGAGAATTGAGGGATGGATAGGTGTGATCAGGTGGTACCGAGTAATGTGGAAGAAAGAAGCTTATTTCTACCAAGCATTTCAACTGTCTAATTATAGATGGATTCTATACTGCTATCATTTAACTCTACCATTATAATATCTATGAAAGCCATATTGGAATAAAAGGATGCAGATCATAGATGTGGTACCGAGTAATGCAGCAATCCAGATCACCAAGCATACATAAATAGTAAATAAACATACATACAATCTATTTTGTATTGTTTCATTTAGATATTTATACTAATACAAGGACAAATCTTAGTTATCAAGTTCCACCATTATATAAGGTTTCATGAGAACTTAATTGAATTGATGTAATGGTTGACCAGAGACTTGTCTGTTATTTGGAGGATAGATATTTTGGTTGTTTATGTGAAGAAAGTCGATGAAAGAATGCTTAGAATTGTTAAACCGTGGGTAAATGGGGGAGCAGCAGGCAGGAATGATGGAAGTCTGCTGGTCATCATAGGGCCTGTTAATTTTT
The DNA here is from genome assembly GCA_031762675.1 of Pachysandra terminalis. Taxonomy (NCBI): domain Eukaryota; kingdom Viridiplantae; phylum Streptophyta; class Magnoliopsida; order Buxales; family Buxaceae; genus Pachysandra; species Pachysandra terminalis. Next base: position 12,272,925 of record JAUPMG010000020.1, read on the forward strand.
GTTATACATGGGTTTTTGAGCTTAGAATTTTCTGGAGAAAACATTGACTAGGTCCTTACTTTGTCAAACAATATAGACTCAGGAACAACTCATTGTGTGAAGAAGATGCTGGGAAGCAGTGTTGCAATTGAAACCCTGCAAAAAGACGGAAAAAGATTATCTGCATTGTACTCAATTTGTATTGATATCTGAAATTTTTGAGTTTCTACAGGGTTGCAATGCATTGAGCTAGTAAAATCTTTCATCCTCTACAATATAATTACATTTATGTCCCCTATTGAACAGTAATGACAGTGTTGGCAATAGCCAGAGGTGAACCGGACTCGGTCATTTAACAAACCACAAAACAACCGACATTGCATGACATCTGAGCAGCAGCCTTCACATCTAAGATAACTGAAGAAACATCGTTACAAGGTCAGTCCTGAATGACCAGAGAATCCAAAAGTAGGTTGGCAAATAAATATATATAAATAACATAGAAATGAAAGGAAAATGAGAGAGAGAAATGTTCATCACCAATGAATTACCACAGAAAATACATACACCATTTTCATTCATTGTAAACGCTTGGGATTGGAAACTCGCAAGTATATAAATTAAATTTCAATGTAGTAATACATGAAGAATTTTAAATTACCTCAAGTGGTTACAGATTGTCAAGGCTTGAGAAGGGCATCTATCATAATACGTTAAGTGTTAACAGAGTGGTTTACAGGATCGACCACACAAAAGAATCATACCTTATCAGAGATAGTTATAAGTGCTAAGAGTGTGGACGATATCCACATTGTATCATATCAGGCACGTTGTCAATTCCCACATGACCATATCTCTTCTTGCCAAGTGAACTTGGCTGGCCCATCAAAATGGCTGAAAATGTAACCCTACGTATAAAATAAATCGGAATTTGGTCATTAATAATTTGATCCACATAAACCCAAGGAGTTCATCTGCTTTCCATCAACTAGAGGCATCCATCGTGACATCATTCCCACTCAATTGTTGATGGAGGCTTTGATGTAATGTCTTGAACAACTCGATTTACACCTCGGACGCTGTTGCAAATCTTTCGAGCTACATCATCAAGGAACTTGTGCTCAAAATAATACCTGAAAAGCATGCGATTTCCAACAAAAAAAAGGGGAGACATTAGGGGAGATAAATATTGTATAACATTAAACAGATCCAGAGAAAGAAAAAAAAGGCATTAGACATTTGGTCTCTTAAAAAAAGGTTAATACCTCAAGCCCCATGGGCATTAGAAGCTTTAGATTGTGTGCATGTTTTGATTGCAACCGTACAAGCGTAAATGATTTAGTACTAAAGATTGATGGTACATGAAGTGAAGCAATGGAGTTATTTCACAGATAGTGAGTGAGCAAAGATATTATGCAAGCATACGACTGCCATAGTCTAATGGTGAAGACAATGATTCTAGCCTCACTATATCAACTATATTGAGTGATGTAATGCCTCGAATTTCCACTTCTGGTTAGTTCTCATGGATCAGAATGTTGGGCAACAATGAAGATACATATGCATAGAATGAACGTTGTGGAGATGGGAATGTTGAGATGGATATGTGAGAAGAATAGAAAAGATAAGGTGAGGAATGAACATAATCGAGGTTGTTCGGGTGTGGCTCAATTAGGAGATAAGATAAAGAAAAGTATGTTAAGATGGTTTAGTTTTGTAAAGCAAAGGCCTAGGGAAGCAGCAGTGAGAGAGAAATTATTGAAGGTTCTAAGTGGGGGAGAGGACGACCCAAAAGAACTTGGATGGAGTCGATCAAAAAGGATTTGTATCCATGCAATTTGACTATAGATATGGTTTTTGACAGAGTTGGATGAAGGAACAGGATTCTTGTTGCTGACCCCAACTAATTGAGATAAGGCATATTATGATGCTGATGATGTTAGTTCTCACCTTACCTCTCTTTAATAACACATTTCTAAATCTTTTTCTTAACTATAAAAAAGGTTGCAATGGCGGTTTACACCTTCCTTGGCCAACCAATCAGAATTATCATTCAGGAAAAAAATAGTATCTGCTTTGGGAACTATTGATCTTGATCACATAGTTTCTCTTAAAAATTGAGCACAGGCCAATATGTTTGAAAGTGATCTCACTCAACCTAGATATGCGGAACTCCAGCTTCATATAATAACTATTACATATTATCATTTTTTTTCTCAATCATCTCCAGATTTTCTTTTTCGGCATCTGGACAAGATATCTATACGACAGCCAACAACCAACTATGAATAACTGTGAATAAAAAAAAGCTACCAAAAAGTATCCCAACATTGAGTAGAGCAACACCCATAAAAGCTGCTGCAACCAATTATGCATTTATTGTTTAACACCAGTGAAGAATTGTAAAAAAATTTGTAAGGGACACATTTTTAGAGAATGGCATTGATAATATTTTAGACAATTATATGCCCTAAAGGATGCAGAAAACTCTGCAGTAGAAAGAAAAATAACAGAGTAGAATAATACCACAGAGAAAAAATCTCACCAGTCAGCTGTCAGTCCATCCTGACTTGTCACAGCTCTGAGAGCAACAACATGAGAGTGTGTTCTTTGATCACCCTGCACCCCGACTGATCTTACTGGTAAAAACACTGCAAAAGCTTGCCAGATCTGATCATAAAGCCCAGCATCCTTAATTGACTGAATGAAGATCTCATCAACCTGGAAACACAATATATGTAAATATGAAAGGTGGGCGAAGATGGGCTAAGGTTTCACTCCATATATAGACAATGCACAAACCTGGCGAAGAATATCCAAGGCATTCCCTTCAGTGACGTCCCCCAACACTCGTACAGCAAGGCCAGGACCAGGGAATGGATGGCGCTTAAGAAATCCATCGGGAACATTTAATATCCTCCCTAACTCTCGTACCTTCCAATGAAGCAACCAAAAAAAAATATTAATAACTCATTAAGGTGCAACAAAATCAAAGACGTATGTACGTAAGAAAAAATTAGATCAATACCTCATCCTTAAAAAGAAGCTTAAGCGGTTCAATAAGTTTCAATTTCATGTCTTTGGGAAGCCCCCCAACATTATGATGGCTCTTAATTGTGTGAGAGTGGGTTCTTCCACTTCCAGGAGGTGGGCATGATTCAATCACATCTGGATACAAAGTTCCTTGGACCAAGAAAACAGGTTTTTTCCCTACTTTATACTCCAAATCTTGGGAAAAGTCATCGAATATGCAGATGAATTCCCTTCCAATAATTTTTCTCTTAGTCTCAGGATCTACAACACCTTTCAGCTTACTAAGAAACTGCTTCGTTGCATCAACACAAGTTACAGGTAAGTGAAGGTCCCTTTGAAAGGTTTCCATCACACGCTCTCTCTCCTTGTACCTACAGAAAACACAGGAATTAGTACATAAGTGTAAACACTCATAAGCATCTTAATATAGGGTTTAATCTTAGTATGATAGCTTCATACTCGGCCTGATTATTAATGCAGGGATACTTTAGTTGAAAGGCATATTCATGCCTTGCCCTTGGGGGACACGATTATAATTCCGGCTGCAAACGCTCGGTCGGTCCTTGACCCATCAAAGGTCTCAGCCCAAGGTGACAAGTCAAGAATATACATTTCTCACTTCTATAGAAAAAGGATATACTATATATATGACATGATCATGAGGTCCCTTTAAAGATGTTTTCAATCACACCTTAGCAAACCATTGTCGACAAAAACACAATGAAGCCTATCTCCAATTGCCTTATGAACAAGGGTAGCAGCAACTGTGGAATCCACACCCCCAGATAATGCACATATGACATGACCATCAGGTCCCACAATGTTTTTGATCACTTTAATTTCTTCTTCCATTACATCTTCCATCTTCCAATTAGCTGTTATTCCACAAACATTAAAAAGGAAATGGTGCAGAGTTTCCATCCCTTCTGGTGAATGTGTCACCTATACAGCATTCAATAGAATCATCACCATGGAAAATAAAGTAAATAAGAATGTAAAAATTTTAAATATCCCATGAAATATTCAACTAGGAACTATAACTATCTTTCGAGTCTTTAATGATAATACAACTTAAGTTTACCGAAAGATCTTCAAAAACCCATCTCAAAGGAAGCAAGTATACATCATTCAACATAATCATCAACATGGAAAATAAAGTAAATAGGAATGTAAAATTTTTAAATATTCAACTAGGAACTATCACTACCTTTCGAGTCTTCGATGACAATAGAACTTAAATTTACCGGAAGATCTTCAAAAACCCATCTCAATGGAAGCAAGTATACAGCATTCAACAGAACCATGAACATGGAAAATAAAGTAAATAATAATGTAAAATTTTTAAATATCCCATGAAATATCCACCTAGGAACTATCACTAGTTCACTACCTTTCAAGTCTTTGATGATAATACAACTTAAGTTTACTGAAAGACCTTCCAAAACCCATCTCAATGGAAGCACGTCCATCAAGTAGACTCTAACAACCCACATTCTACGGCTGAAACCATTGGAAAAACCTAAAAGGATAAAATTAATTGCATCAAATTGACATAAATTTTCAGTAATGGCGTACTAAATATAATCAAACGAGAACTTCAATCACATGATATGAAACCATTGATGGGTAACCCTAATAGATGAATCAAGGAAGAACAGAACAAAAACAAAATTAGAAACACCAATCACCTCCGGATGATACTGAAGACCATAAAACCTCCTCTTAGGATTCTCAATCGCCGCAACCGAACCCTGCTGACTCCTCGCAACAACTGTAAACCCATCAGGCATTTTCGCCACCTCGTCGCCATGGCTCATCCACACGCTCTGTCTATCCCCAACAGCCTTAGACCCAAAGAATCCACAAGCTCTCTCCACTTCAATCTCCATCCTCCCGTACTCCTGCTTCTCTCCAATCCTAACTTCTCCACCGAGCTTCTGCACAATCAGTTGCAGACCGTAACAAATACCCAACACAAACACGCCGTTCTTCTCGACGTATTCAACGAATCCGGCCGGAAAGCACGGGGCGGCGTCGGAGTGAACCGAGTGAGGTCCGCCTGAGAGGATTACGACGCTAGGGTTGAGATCGGTGATGGATTTGAGAGGGGAAGTACCGGAGATGCAGAGAGAGAAGACGGAGAGCTTTCGGATTCGACGAGTGATGAGATGGGTGTATTGAGAGCCGAAGTCGAGGATGAGAACAAGGTTTGATTTTACGATTTGGGGTTCCATGGTTAAGCTTTCCTGTTCTTCGTTCTTCTCTGCAACTGCTTTGATGGGGCAGAGACAAATGCAGGGTTTAATGAACAGATAAAAAGTATAAATTAGGGTTTTGGGTCATAAAAAAGCAGAGTTCTCGCTAGGCCTGTCACCGGGTCGAATTCGGACCGGATCGCAACTGATCCGAGTTCGATCCGATAGCGAAATCCGAAAATCCGAATCCGATCCGAAATCAGACGGATCATAAAATAGGTGATCCAAATTCGATCAATAGTGAAATCGGATTATCCGAATCCGATCCGATCCGATAACTTGTAAATTGTGTGTATATACATATATAAATTATAAATTATAATCGGACCGAATCGGATCATTATTGGATCAGATCAATACATATCCGAGTTCGATCAGATTATTAATCGGATCGGATCGGATCAGATCACTAAAATCCTCTACTGAATCCGACTTTATCAAATCGGATTCGGATCGGATCCGGATCATGATCCGGTCCGTTGATAGGCCTAGTTCTCGCCAGTTCAATTCGGGCCTGCGTTAACGTTTTAATGGGCTTAATAGGAATGTTTAAACGGGCTGGGCCGTCGTGTTGGCCCGGACCTTCACAATTCGGGTCTGGGGTCCTGACCTATGGCACGACACGACCCAGACACGTCCGGTCCAGACAATTAATTTTTTTTAAATATAGACAAAACTCGAAGCCCGACCCGGCCTAGTAGAGCCCGACACGATAATAATCGTGCCCCATGTTGTACCGGAGGCCAGAAAATTAGTCACGGCACGAAGCATGACTGGCACGAAAAAATTTATGCAGGGCTGGCACAGGCGGCCCGTAATGTACACCCCTTACTCATAATGCTTATCAGTTTTAGTTTTATTTTCATTATAATATTTTTTAATAACTAAAGGGAATTTAAAATGTAATTTATGGTATTTCTATATATGAAATAATCCAATTCTATTACTTGAGTCCTATTTTCTAGCTTTCTTTAGTAGAAATAACAATATTTATTTGTAAAATAAATGGGTATTAACTTTTAACCTTGGCTTTTATTTTAATTTATTATTAAATTTAATATCTTTTTTTTTTTTTTTTTTATATGGAATCACGACTTAACTTGGTGGGGACAGGGTAAACCTCATATACATGACCACACCCATAAAAACAGGTGAGTCTGGGGATTCAAACCTGAGACCTCTAATTCCTGAGCTAAAGAGCCTGCCAATTGGGATCATTCGATCTACTGTGTTTAAATCCCTTCTATGATTGAAGAATAATTTGATTTATCAACAAGTTGCAAAACAACATCAATTAAATGTCTTTTAGTTGGATTAATCAATTTATATTAGATGATTATAAATAAATAAATATTTATATTTAATGAATTTATATTTCACAATTAATGAAATTATTATTAGATGAAATTTATAAGTTACAAACTTTTCATCAACAAGTCGTTGTAGTATAGTGGTGAGTATTCCCGCCTGTCACGCGGGTGACCCGGGTTCGATCCCCGGCAACGGCGTCAAATTTTTTTTTTATTTTTCCTTATTTTTGTTTGATCATCCAAATAGAGAGTTATATTTCTATCAATTTTGATCTTCCAAACTAAGTAAATATCGTGAATTAATTACAAGAAAGGGATAATAAACATTGGAAGCTAATAAACAAGGATGCTGATTTTATCTTCTCCCTCACTCAGGTTAAGGGGGAAATTTGTTTCCCTTTGTTTGATAATAATTGTTTGTAGGAGTTTGGGCTTATGGTCTCTTTTCAATACCAATTTTTGATTACAAGATGGGGATAAATTCCAAACTGGTAACTATCATGAATTGCTTACAAGAAAGGGAGAAAGTCCAAACTCAAGAAGTTTGATTACTTGGATCCGAGTTATCATTGAGTATTTACTTGTTTATGTCATTTAAGGCTGCGTTTGGCCTGCTTGTGCTAATGGATAAGCTCTCATTGGATAAGTGGTTCAATGGGAGCACTTAATTCACAGCAACAATAAACAACTTATTTGAAGAAAATAGTGTTTGGTAAATACATTTATTTAAGTGCTTATGAAAGTTTAGAGGTAAAACAGGTATTATAAAAATATTATTAAAGTTTAAAAATAACATTTATTTAGGTGCTTATAAAAGTTTAGGGGTAAAATAGGTATTTTAAAAATATAACTAAAGTTATGAAATAGCTTAACGAATAAGAGCTTGAGAGAAGCTGCTCTCAGCAGTAGCTTCTCCTTCCTTATGGGTAGCCTTCCTCTAGTGCTTATGGGTAAGCACTTACCCATAAGTGCTACCAAACACATTTAATTTTAAAAAGTGCTTATATAAGCTATAAGCTATACTAAGTACTTATAGAAGCCGGGTACAACGCAGCCTAAGCTTGTCAACTATTTCTAGCTTACCTTTAATCTTGACTCTTGGTGACTAAAATGTGATTGCTGGTATTCCATTGATCAACATATACAGCACATTTAAGAAGGTGGCTAAAGAAGATTAAGAAGTTCGCCCAGAAGGCAATGGGGACTAGGTATGCCACTTGGGTTGGGGCTAACCTGAACCCAAACTGACACAACTCGACTTTGGGTCTTTTTCACATTTCTGAAATAGCACTGTCCTCATTGCATGTTTGATGTTGGTGGTCACACTTGGGGCTAGGCCTGTCAACGGACTGGATCATGATCCGGATCAGATCCGATAAAGCCGGATTCGGTAGAGGATTTTAGTGATCTGATCCGATTAAAAATGATCCGATTCGATCCGATTAATATCGGATCGAACTCGAATATGTATTGATCCGATCCGATTATAATTTATAATTTATATATATATACACACACACACACACAATTTATAAGTTATCGGATCGGATTCGGATATTCCGATTTCACTATCTGATCGAATTCGGATCACCTATTTCATGATCCGTCGGATTTCAGATCGAACTCGAATCGAACTCGGATCAATTGCGATCCGGTCCGAATCCGACCCATTGACAGGCCTACTTGGGGGATATCAACGAGCCGAGCTTGAACTCAATTATTAGGCTTGTGAGCCGAGCTTGAACTCAACTATTAGGCTTGTGAGCCGAGCCTGAGCTTGAAAAAAAGCTCATTATCTTAATGAGCTTGAGCCGAGTTTAGGTACGCTTGGCTTAATTGGTTAAAGCTCGGCTCAGTTAAAGCTTGGCTCGGTTTGTATATGAGATTATATGTTCATATTCTTATATATTATATTATGTATTAATATTAAACACACATGTTAATATATTATATTACATATAATAATAATTATCAGCTATAATATTAATGCATTTGTACTAGTAAGCTTTTTTTACAAATCGCGCTTTTTATAAGTCGAACTTTTGCAAGTCGAGCTTTTACGAGCCTAAGTCCAGCTGAGCAAAGCTCGGCGCGAAGTCTAAAATTTTTTAACTAGCCTGAGTCCAGCTGGGGCAAAGCTCAACTCGGAGTCTAAAATTTTTTAACTAGCCTGAGTCGAGCTGGGCATAGCTTGACTCGGAGTCTAAAACTTTTTAACGAGCCTGAGTCGAGCTTGAGCTTTATTAGAGATTTATGGGGATTGAGCCAAGCTGGGAAAAGCTTGGCTCGGCTCGTTTACAACCCTAGTCACACTCATGTCCCTTCTGTTAAGTTACTGTTGGTGATTAAGCGGCCTAATTAATCCCACTAAACACGTGGCGTTATCTCAAACGCATGCTTATATGTTTACTGGGAATGGCCGTACGCACCAAATCATTTAATAAAGAAGTTATCTGCCGCCTCGTTGTTTTACATGTGTCAGTTGCCAACAACAGCCGCACGTTGATTAGACCGTTTGGTAAAAAAGTGACTTGAAACGGCTCAAAGATATTTGTCCTTATCATCAAAATGAAAGCTTCTTTACGAAGCAACCTCTGGAAGAATGGTTCATGGGACAACGCCACATGTCCAAAATTTAACAGGCGAGTGGTAATTGCCCTCGAAATGACCGAAAGACTAAGGATTTATATTCCTTATGAAATAAGACATTAGTCTTCTCGAAGGATAAAGATAGGGGTGTACTATCCCTAATGAATTCCTCAAATATATGAAACTTCAAATAAAATCTTGATGACACATTTATTAATTCTCAAGAAGAGATTTCGAGTGTACCAAAAAAAAAAAAAAAAAGACTTAGTGATTTTATACTTTATTTCATGTTTTCAAAGGTAGCCCTTTGAAGAAAGGTCTTTGAACATACAATTTATGCCTTCTAAACTCAAAAGTCGCCCTTGGATCATATCCATAAACTTTGAATGATCACTTATTATATTTTGTCTTAAAAGAACTATGGAGAAGGCATATTTTCTCTTACTGAAGTTCAACTCAAAGGCTAACCATCTCTAGATGGTGAACTCGAAGGCTAGTCACCCTAAAAAAGACTAAGGATTTTGTCCCATTTGAAGGACAAAGATATGGGTTTATCATCCTCGAATACACTTTTAAAACTGCTACGTAAAGTTCAAAGTCACTCTTATTTGCCCATAGGAATTACCTTCGGATAATATTTTGGATAAAATACATTCACTCTGAAAGCAAATCCCTGGTGAAAAGAGCTTCAAAGTCAAATTTAGACCATCTCCAAGAAATAGTTCATGAGAACGGTTTCCTACGTACTTTGTGAGACTTTCTCTCACACTTTACTTAAAAGGAGTTTATAAGGAAACATATTTACTTCTGATTTTTCTAAATTGATGACACTCAAAATTAGTTGCTTAAGCTATAAACCTTGAAAGATTTCAAGATAAACCCTTTCTTACATGGATTATTGATCATGAAAACGAATTCTCTACTGAGAAACCTAAATTCAAGGTCTTTATATGGGTAATTCGAGAATATACCGATCACCTTATAAATATAAGGTTATCTTGACCTCTTTTGAAAGAAGATAGACAACCACCAAAAAGAGTTCCCTTGAGATAAACGAAATCCACAAAGGTATTATAGCATTTAAGTAACTCCTTTACTTTAAAATTGATTGGAATAAGATTTCCCAAAAATGAATAACACGTGACAAAATCTTAGCTACTCATAATATCTACTATATAACTTATCTAAAGGGGGTTTTGTCTTATTTGATATGGTGGCAAGAATGGAAACGTTGCTTTTTAGATCATTATGCATGTTACACGTATCATTTGATCCTTGATCTTCTAGATCTAAAGCAACTTATCACAGAGCAAGTTTACATATTTAAAGTGACTCATCTTACTTTCTGGAAATAACTTGGGCGTGTTGAAATACACGCAGTCTTTAAGATATGCTTTAATTCATGTGGATATTTTAAAAGCATCTCTTTGGACATTTGACTGAATGTCAATTGTCCTGATTTAAGAGGATAAATCCCTTGTAAATAGCATAATATATCCTCCATTAAAGGCAATCTGAAAAAAATTCAAAAGCTAGAAGACAAACAATGAGTAAAGACTTTGAAAGAGAAAGGGGAGAGTCAGTCGTATATATGTATACTTCTCAATACGTGTCCTAGACTTCGAGTTACTCGAATTCTGAGATTTCTTGCTCTGAGATATTCATTCCAACCGACTTATTAGTTATTTCAATATTCTTTCCTCTTACCTCTTTTCTTCTTTTTATTCACAAGTCACGTTTGAAAAGGAACACTTTGAATAAAACGGTTGTGCAACAGTTTAAGCTATCTTAATACAGACTCTCTGAACTTATTTCTTTGAGATTGTATTGGTGAAAATTTATATTTATCTCTCAAAGATATTTTAAATATTATTCATTACAAAACCTTCAACTCCACCCTCAAGTAATAAAAGATGCTGGTATCAGCACAAATTTACACCTTTTTAGACAAAAGTACCCTTATAAATTTTATGATAATTAGAAGAAACTAAAGATGTATAAGTAAATAATAAAGCATTATTTTTACTAACAAGTAGGGAAAGTGTTATTTACGATTGTTCTACAAGTTTAGGAGTTTGGCTTCTATTTCATGCATCGGGCAAATTTAAAACAATTGGGCTTCTGAATTTAAAAATAAATTGCTGTCTTAAGGCACATTTGACACCCACCCGGTTCCCAAACTGAACCGTTTCATCACCTTTTGAAATCCTAAGCTTGTTCTTCATTTTCTTCTCTTTCTTTTGTACAGAGAAATGGCAATCCATCCATACAGAATCATACTGACCAAACCTCTCGAAGGAGTTCATATCTGACATTCGCTCCACTGTGACCCATCTTTTCCTTGTGTCTTCCATTTCCGTTTGCTATGGTTGGAGATCGCGAGAATTTGTCGATGATGGATGTCAAAGGAGACTCCAGTTCTTCCAATTCCTCATCACTGGTATACCCCCTCCTTTGTACACTAGATGCATTCCGCGCCAACTGGGATGTCCCTGCCGTGTCCCCGACCTTCTTTGCTACATCAGATGGGGAAGGAGGAGCGTACACAACCGGTGCGGCTGTACATGGGAAGCTGCAGTCGCTCCCGTCTGAGAGTCTTCGTTCCATGAAGCTCTGCATCAATCAAACATTCAAACAAAATGAACAGATTTGGCAAAGGAATTTTTCAGGTTGGGAAGTTCGGTTCAGTTTTTGGTTTAACCTTCACTAATGTCGGTTTGGTGTTGGGTTGATGTCAACCCGAACCAAACAAAACCGAGTTGCACCCTTAGTTTAGTAGAAACTTCTATGGCTGAGTTCCAATCATCCAATTGAATTGATTTGGCAAAGGAATTTTTCCCCAAAGGACACAGCAGATAGGGTTTATTCTTCAATGAAAAGCATGAATTTGCCAGTTGGACAAAAATTCATAGGCTGGAAAATGTACCTCAGCGTTTAAAGCCTCTAAGACAGCTCCTGGAACGGGATCTGGGCAGAACTCGTCGGGAGTAAAATTGCAGAGTATTCGCTTAATCAAGGCCAGACCAATTGATGGGCACACCTATGAAGCATCAAGTTAGAAAATCAAACCAAGTGAGATGAAACTCCAAATATAAAGAATGAAAATAGTGCACACACGCGCACAAAAAATAAAACAGTTAACCCACACGGGTTAGTTCAACTGGTAGGCTCTCCAGCTCAAGAACAGGAGGTCCCAGGTTCGAGTTTCTGGGCTTACCTAATATATGGTCCTTGTGGGTGGGGTCATGTATCCGAGGTTTACCTTGTCCCCACTAAGTAGGGTCGGGGGTTCCACATCACCAAAAACAATAATAGTAAAATAAAAATAAAACAGTTCGAAGAGAACAAATTTGAGAGATCAACCTCTTTTCTGACAGCTCGGTCCATAAGCATGTCTTTTGGAAGCATTAAAAGATCACTCAAGGCATTAAGTAGACAGAAGGATTTGGGTTCCACATCCCCACCCCATCTGTCATTGTCCTCCTCACCGGTGTCCTGATTTTTCGGGGAATCATCAGTGTCCGTACCGAAAAGATCAGTAAGCCATCTAGACCAACTGCCAACCTGCATGAAGGATAGTTTCCTCTTATTTTAGAATCTGTAAACATAATTGTAAAAGAACATCTGAGGAAATTTTTTCACCAACAAAATATCTTAGCTAATATGAAAAATAAAGATTCAAGAAGAAGACATGTAAGTTGAGTTATCTGAACATTCTAAAGAACGAAAGTATGAATCCGATACGTACAGAATTTTTCAGTTGGGCCCCAGATCCGAAGCTCAGGTCACCTGCCGGAATTGGAAGAACCTTAGAATCAACAATTGGATCTGACACAGGATCAGTTGGGATCTCATGGGCTGACTCGCGCAAAATAGCATTGAACATTGCAACATCTAGTCTAGCAACACAATGGTCCATTACCTGATTAAAGAGGAAAAGTAAACGGGAAAATGATATCAAACCCGAAAGAAATTAAAATCATAATACAGGGTAGAGCCTGTGAGTGAAGAAGGAATGGTAATTTCTAATGTCATTCTTCCACCGTCATTGATGGGTCACTGTGCAAGTTTTTCAAACTATCAAAAACATTTTACCATATATGAAATTTAAGGGTGATTGGGTTATGGCTGTCAACGAGCCAAGCTTGAGCTCTATAATTAGGCTCGCGAGCAGGTTCTGAGCCCGAAATAAAATTCATTATCTTAACAAGCTTGAGCCGAGCTTGGGTAGACTTGGCTCTGTTTGTTTATGAGATTATACATCCATATTCCTATATCTTATATTATATATTACTAATAAACATACACGTTAATATATTATATCATTTATAATAAAAATCACCAATTATAATATTAATGCATTGTACTAAGCTAAGTTTTCTTCACGAGCTGAGGCTTCTACGAGCCGAGCTTTTTACGAGTCAAGCCTGAGTCCAAAATATTTTAACGAGCCTGAGCCCGAAATTTTTTAATGAGCTTGAGCCAATTCCGATCCTTGCTCAAGGTTTATGAGCCCAAGCCAAGCTGGAAAAGCTCGGCTCGGCTCGGCTCGGCTCAGCTCGTTTACAGCCCTAGATTGGGTACATATACTACTTACCATTCTTGCTAATATGGGCAGGCAACCACACTCATGCCCGCTTGCTCGAACAGGACAAAGTCTATCAAAGGCATCTTGGAAAGCACTTTTCCAAAGGTTAATGGAAAAGCTCCCTTGCTGCTGATCACCCAAGGCTGGCCCTAGCAGCCTTCCGAAGCTTTTGTTGGTGTACAGTTCCTCAACTGGGGATTGCATGTGCGGAGTTAAGGTCTGAAACCAGATCAAGTTAGTCAAGAAGGAAACTTATCAAACATCCATACGCATCAAACATCCATTTGATTAGTAAATATCAAAGCATAGCTTGTACATCAGTGTAACCAATTGAAATTGACATACGGAGTTCAATTTACAGACATAAAGCATTGTACCCACACAGGTTAGCTCAATTGGCAGGCTCTTCCATTGTGTTTAAACTCAGTATCGGGGACGGTCTCGGTCCGATACCGAGTTGGATCACAGATCCAACTTGGGATCGGGCTGATCCAAACAAGCCCAATTTTAAAAAAAAAAAAAAATCATAAATTTTTTGAGGGATGTCGGACGATCCAATATGGATAGTCCGATCTGAAGCGTCCAAAACCGATTTAGATCGTATGAATCATACGACCTGACTCTGTTTCGGACCGAGTCAAAGAACTTTAGCAATTTTCGGGATTGGCTTCGGATCATGATTCGTCCCGAGCCAATCTCAAGTTATATCGACCGATCTGACTTGGGATTGGCTGATACTCAACACTATGGGCTCTCCAGCTCAGGAACTAGAGGTCCCAGTTTCGAGTCCCCGGGCTTACCTGATTTATGGTCCTTATGGGTTATGTATCCAGGGTTTACCCTATCCCCACTAAGTGGGGTCGGGGGTTCCACGTCATCCAAAAAATAAATATAAAAAAAAATTAAGAAAACATAAATTTTTATATGATTGCTTCAATCAAATGTGGATTCATGAAAATTATATACTGCATCGGTTTTAATTTACAAGGTTCCAGTCTTGGTTCAAATTTACCTGCCACCACACTGACTCAACAATCCGAGAGAAGATCCAGCATTCAACTTTTTCCAATGCAGCCGTCATTGTTCTTGTCTCCTGCCAGTCATCAACAAATTGAATGAAACCAGGCTTGTTCACTTGTTTGTTACCAGAACTACTCTTCCACTTTAGCGGCGAAGGCTTCCCTTCACTTCTTCCATTCGATTCGACAATCCTCATAGCTGGATTTAAGTTACACGAATTGCCAAAGGCTTGGGCGATTATCTCTCTTAAGACGACAACGTTTGACAACCAGAAGGTTAACCTGAATAATTAATAAACAGACAAATACAAAGATTTTTAGTCTACAAGAAGGGAAAACAACAATCCCAATATATTAAAACTAAAGAGAAAATGGCATTTAACCCATGCGGGCTAGCTCAACTGGCAAGCTCTCCAACTCAGGAACTGGAGGTCCCAGGTTCGAGTCCCCAGGCTTTCCTGATATATGGTCCTTGTGGGTGGGATCATGTATCTGGGGTTTACCCTGTCCTCACCAAGTGGGAACGGGAGTTCCATGCTACACCAAATAAATATAAATAAATAAATAAAAGAGATAAAATGGCATTTCTACCTTGAAACATCATTACCACAGGACTTTGCTATCAATACAAGCCCAGATACAGTGTTCCTAGCAATTGTGGCGCGTTTATCTTGAGTCCAATGCTTACAAGCATGAATGTACAACCGTGAAAGGCGTCGAGCAGGTGTGTGAACCTTATGTGCTGAGCTCCCATGCTCCGGTACCACAGAGTAAAGCGAAATCTCAAGAGCAGCAATCTCTCTCAGCTCCTCTTCAAGTTTCTCAATTCTTGCTTCCATATCTTCAATCTCTTGATCTACGTCTGCCCCATCTTCATGCACACCATTCTCTTCAGCGTTGACTGTCTCGTCATCACTTTTAACACTCTGAGCACCATTTGGTGCCTCGTCAAAGATATCCATCTCCTTCACCTCTTCAATAAGCTTATTATTATCATCCGCTCCTTCGGATGATTCTGATGAAGGCTTGGGAGGAACTTTCATGGTCTTGGATTTGTTATCAGATGTGCTTTTTGTAGTTGTAGTTTTCTTTGGAGTGTTTTGTACTGATGGCTTAATTTGTGACTTATTTGCTTTGCGACGATCAGCTCTTGATGTGCGTGGACAGCTTTCACCGGGTTCCTCTTTTGCAAGCTTTTTCGGCACTATTGGAGATCTATCTACCTTGTTATCCTCGGTTATGTGTGGATCACTTTGAGATATTGCAGAATCATCTACTGTCTCACAATCAGATTTACCTACCTTCTTTTTATTTTCACTCTCCAAATCACTAGTATTTACTTCTAGTTCATCCTCATTCTCTTTCGAGATCATTTCACGGGATTTTGAATCTTATATAACCTCCTCAAACCTGAAGACATCATCCACATTATGAACGACGATATTATCATAAACCTAAGGGGACTGTTCATGCATTTATATCGCAAAAATACTAGCTTCTGCCAATCCAAGGCTTTAAAGGCTATATGTGTGTGTGTGTGTATTGTGTGTATATATATACATATATACATATATGTAGAGATAGATAGATAGAGAGAGTTAGACAGATAGATAGAGAGGGAGAAGGAGAGAGAGAGAGAGAGAGAGAGAGAGAGAGAGAGAGAGAGAGAGAAAAACATACAGAATTATACTTAAATTATAAAGTAATAAAAATAAAAGTGTACTCATAGAAA
>JAUPMG010000020.1:12289529-12307904 GCA_031762675.1 Pachysandra terminalis
ATTGTGGGACTAGGTTCTGTTGTGGGGCTGTAAACCTCCCCTCCCCATGCAACCTTTGCAGCACCATCGTCTAAGGTTGTGAAAATAGACTTTGGCCAGTATCCAACATTTTTATCTCCTCCAAACACCAACCACCAATTTCCTGTCGAAGCATCCTACATTACAAGGAGAGGAAAAGAAAAATGAAAAAGTACTGAAAATTTTCTAGATATGAGCAACAGAAATAGAATAATAGGCGTAAAAAAGCAGAGAAAAGCATCTAATGATCCAAAATTGTAGTAGCACATTTAATTGCATAAACGTAGTTTAAACAAATGATCATAAACAAGTTTTTCAAATCGTAAATCAAATTTAAAATCGTTAGGGACCACTTAGAATCATAATTTTGAATCGTAAATTGTAAGATTCATAATAATTTTAGTAAAGTAGGTTTTGGGGTTTCTCTTAGGAAAATGACTTTTTATTGCTTAAAATATGTAAACAAATATTTATTTATATATTAGAGTACTATATTCTATATAAACAAGGATCAAACAAGAAAAAGGGAAATCGTTCAATAAAAAAGAAGAGATCATTTTTCTTTGGTGTTGCAGAGTTGAATCGTACGATTAAATCGTAAATCATAAGATTCAATATAATAACATTTAGATTGTAAGATTCAGACATAAACCGATTTCTTCATTAATTTGAACTGATCTAGTGTCAAATCGAATCGAATCGTAAGAATCATACAATGAATCGTAAGAGTTTAACAACAGAGATCATAAATACCAAGTTGAAAAGAGATGAAAATAATTGCACTGCTTGGTGTTGCTTTTGGGCAGAATGTGGAATGTGATATCATTATACCAGAGATTTGAACAAAAACACAAGAAAAAATAGAATTTAATTTTTTTTTTAGTAAAAATTAATAAAAGTAGAGGGACCAGGAACTTAATTTACCTGGTGTATACTGATTGCTACCTCATATTGCGGCCCGGCGTAAGTAGAAACAGGTTGTAAAACAATGCCAAGGGGTATTTCAGTACTAACTTGTACAAAACCTGGATACTGTGTGTTGTAGCAACCTGTTAGTCGAGAACCATCTGCCTGTTGAAAATGAGAGTAGAGAAACCAAAGATAAGAAACTTGTATTTAGATCCATCTGTGAGAAGCAAAAACATTAAAAATAATTGAAAAAAAAAACAATCAAAGGGAAGATGCAAGAAACACGAGTTTTAAAACTTACAGTCCAGTATGTATATAATCGGGTGAAATTCGGATATAAATACGGATTTACCTGAGAAAGTTAACGATAAGAATAAATTAACATGACATTAATTTCATTGTGGTCAGAGTAACCTGAATCAATAGGCAAATGCTACAATCCTAATTGTAATTTTCTTAACTCTCAGATTTGTTTTTGTAGGTGTGGTTTACGTGATGTGGGGTCGAGGCTCAGTGACTGGTAGGAGGGGTAGAGCGCACTCAAGGGATCCTGGGAGGACGAGAGGGGTTTTTGCTGTGTAGAGGTGCTATACTTCTTCACATATGCATGTCCTTCTACCCTCGAGAATGGTGGTATATATAGTGATGGGAATGTAATAGTTTGTTACGATTCCGTTAGTAGTTATGACGGTTAGGCGTCCAGGATCGTCCCTTGAGTGAGGCTGCTGGGGGTGGGCCCCGATCAGCGGGCCATTTCCCTAGGCCTCCAGTCTACAGGCCCACGGTGTTCCCCCAAGATTACCCTCTCATAGGACTAGGAACTGCAGTTCAGATGCTTCGCATGGATGACACGTGGCACGAGTTGGGCTGCCCATCTGGGCAGTCCATTTAGGCCATCTACAGTTTTCTTTCAAGAACTCTCTTGGTGTATTAAGTAGAAAGCCAATTGAGACAATCTCATCCCAGGAACATCAGTATCAAGTAACCGAAGTCTATGATGGGGTTATGCTATTTTCCAAAAATAACCTACTGGATTGCTAAAGAATCTAATAGGCTACAGTCCACCTTGAGATTGACCTTACGAATTTGAGACGCAGTAGGGAGGGGATTGATGGGGATAACTTGATGTGAAAGAAAGAGGTGATAGAGATGATTTGTTTTGATTACTTACTGCCCATCCAGCATGTATTCTGTTGATTTCGTGTTCATTACCGTTACTCATAAGCCAAATAGCAGCATGGCTAAACTGATCATTTGAAACATCAGGACTCCATACATTAATAACTGATTGTGACCCATAAGTTTTTCCATTCAATCCAAGCACTGCAAACTATGTTAAGAGAAGAAAAAATTGCAAAGGGTTAGTTCTTCAGAGATCTATAAAGTATAAACTAAGTTTTTGAAGCAATATTTATCTGTTGACTTCAAGAAACACTATATATGTTGAAATTGCTAGATCAGAACCAACAGAGTAGGTTGTGATAAAAAAAATAAAAATGACTTACATGATAGTTGCCGGTGTTGGGTTTAGGTTGAGGATCGTTTGCTGGATACTTTCTTCCTAACGATGAGATATATTTCGCCATTATTAGATCTTGTTTTTGAATCCTTCTGAAGGGGACAGTTCCTGGTGGGCACCCTATGTTCTTGATCATGAATTGTGTTGTTGAAGCTTCATCTATCCTCCCATTGGGAATGAAATTAGGTCTCATCTGTATGGATTCAAAAATAAAACTAAATATATCAATGCCATGAATAAAAAGACTTTTGACCACACAATCCAATTTAATTGAGTATTTTTTAGACATGAGCTTGTTAAATTGTGAACATCTCAAAAGAAAAAAAAAGTTAAACAAGGGATAAGGATATGTTGACCTGGATTGTATGATTCTTCAGCAAAGGATGATCAAATGCAAGTTGTTTGTTGATGTCACCACAGTCAATGGTATCTCCATATTCAGTCTGTTGAGACAATGAAACCTCTTTAATTTTTGTAAAAACAAAAATGGCAAGTTAATATTGTTGGTTATAATACTGTCATATTTAGTATACATGGACATCAATATTTAATATTCCTCCTATTTTTTGGGTTTTTCTCTTCTTAATTCTGTGTAATGAAAAGATGCAAACCAGCAATTAGCCTTTTGTATTAAATTTGTTTTTAATGGAAATTGGACTAACTATAGTGTCGATTTCTTAGATACCACATCACTAACCTACAAAAATGCAGCTTAATTAGAGTTAAATCAAGTTTTTCTATTTTAGGAATCATTTTGTTTCCTTAAACAAAATTACTAACACTCAAATTCACCATGCTTCTTTAGTCTTTCTGCTTGTAAAGCTTACCTCAATGCTCTTGACTGCAGGTTTCTTAACAAGCTTGAGCGGTTTCTCTAACTCCATATCTTCGTCTCTCGATAATCCTTGGCGTCCTTCCACCCCATCCTTGCTTAAAATAAGCATAAATTTTACAAACACCAGTCAGGTAATTTTCTCTGAATTTGTAGCAGCCATGAACCGACTTCTTAGTTCTTCCTCTCTTCAAATGACCACACTGTAACAATTTAAAGACAGATAATTCAACTTCCCTTTCCTTCAAATGAATCTTTCTCATTAATTATCCTTTCAGAGTTACCATTTATAGACCAATTTAAAATGTTTAAATTAATTTCTATATTAATATTTTTACAACAGAATCCCTTGCATAAATGGAAAGACTATAAAGAGAGAACAGGTGATATGAAGTGTGGATATAGAGAACGAGAAACCACCATCTCTCTTATTGGTCTCCGCCAAGGAGATCTCCTTCGTCGATTATAATCTATTCGAATGATCATGACCATCCAATTTTCTGCATATCTGGCCAAAAGAATTCGATAAATCTCACGATTGTGATTATAGTAACTTATTTTTTAAATGATTTCATTTAAGCTGGATGGATTTATCAATTGGTGGGAACCTTCCTTCTGTTTACTAATAGATCGATGATTGATCATATATGATAGTAATTGCATTTCAGATTTTTGCAGCTGCAGTACATCATATATTTTCTCCCAATGGGGGGATTTTTTTTGGGGGGGGAAGGTTAAAAAAAAAAACTGACGTGGTCAAACAAAACAAAGGGTGCCTCATGATCCATGAACAATCTTGATTATATGGGAAATTCCATAACTAGTAGCTCTATCATATTGGTTTGTTAAACAAGGACTTCTTGAAGAAGAACAGTGTATTTGAGTTGATGAATGATCTGCTTTAGGTAACTAATGGTATTGATTGAATCTGCTCGACATGTTCTGTTATTGTGTATTTGTGTTTATAATGAGGCATTTCAAGCTAAGTGGAATTCAGTTTCTAGATGTGTTATTTTATTCCTATTTTGTACCTCCATCCCTCACCAGAGAGAAGTTGAAGGCACGACTTGTTCATGACCCTTTTGAAAAATTCTTCCTATCTCAGTATCTATATCTTGAACCAGTCTTATTCAAATAATCACTTAAAAAAAAGAAGAAGAAGAAACAGAAGTCAAAGATTATCATTCTTTGAAGGTCAACTGTTTCACATGCAATCTGACCTAACTTCCTGACCAGACTAACTACTCACATTTATTATATCAATACTACATACAATTACCATCTACTATATTCTCATAATTTTCTTAAAAGGGGAATCTAAACTCATTTTTTTAATCCACCCGAATATATATATATATAATGCTTGTATCTGTGTCCAAATAATTTACTAAAAATGGTTAATGAAAAGGTTATAATAAAATAACCAAGTTAAATATTTTATTTTATCCAGTTGATCATAAAAAATTGCCAATGATTTGAGGTTCCTTTTTCTCAAGTATTCAAAATCATAAAATATTTAGTTTCAGTTCTTCTCTCTCTCTCTCTCTCTCTCTTGATTTTTTCTTCTGTCTGTCTTCTTCCTCTAAATCCATGACCAATTACAGGAAGCTCTGCTAAGAACCCTGTGATCAGGAGGTCTGCTTTGCATGATATAGTTTTGTACAAAAGGTCCTTAGGGAGGAAAAAAGGATTTCAGATGTTTAAAGGTAGTGCTTAGGAGGAAAACAGCTTCAAACTCTTGTCAGACTTTCATATGTCAGAATTCAAATCTGCTAAAAGAAAGGTAAGGAAAGAAAAGTGGAAATTGCATTTTTTTTTCCCAACAAATGGCATAAATTTGAAATCCTAATTTAGAAAAAAGCTTTCTGATTTTACTTTATGCTGAAATTTCATTTACACATTCAGTAAATTATTGGAATTTTTTATAACAGAGAATCCATGAGAGCTCTATAACAAAACCAACATCATACTTACTTCAACTGCAAATTCAAAAGTTTAAGCTATTTCCCATTTGGATTCCAAGTTGAAAGAGATCAAATCTCAGCAGTCTTGAACTTTTGTTTTTGGCTTGGATGGACAACAAATTGAATCCCAATGAAAGTCATGATTTGGATTATCATCCTTCCCTGCATTGTGGGGATCAAATTGATGGATCAATCACAGAGATCACCGGATTCTCCACCCTGAGTGGTGATTCCTTCAGATACTGCCGGACCAGCTCGGAGACCACAGCCTTCTCAGACCCAACAGAAGAGAACAGCTCTTCTGATGGAGCTTCTCCTTTAGGCTGGCCAATTGCCAAATCGATTACCCATAACCAAGCAGTTCTTATCAGATCAGGAGTAAAGCAGGATACCCATCTGGTGGATGAGGAACATCTTGATCAAGACTCAGTAATAGATTCAGGTAAGTGGGTTTTGATTTCTCTCTTCTGCTATAAAAAAAAATTATTCTTCTCATCCTCAAATCCTTGCAGAACTAGAAATGATGAAGGAAAGGTTTTCAAAGCTATTGTTGGGTGAAGACATGTCTGGAAATGGAAAAGGTGTCTGCACTGCAGTTGCAATATCAAATGCTATAACAAACCTCTATGATACCAAAAGAAATCAAGTAGCAGATCTTCAAAGCTGTTTTCTTCTTGTTGGTTTTCTCTCCCTCACTGCATTTTTTTTTTTTTTTTTTGCTTCTCCAGCTACTGTATTTGGTCAGAATTTGAGATTGGAACCTCTAGCTCCTGAGAAGAAGTTCATGTGGAGGAGAGAAATGGATTGTCTCTTATCTGTATGTGACTACATAGTTGAATTCACCCCTTCCTCACAAAACTTTCAAGATGTGAAAACTATCAAGGTAATGATTCACAGAATATATGCAAAGCTTTTGTGTGATCTTCCCCAATGTGTGTGTGTGTGTGTGTGCAAAACTTTTGTGTGATCTTCCCCAATGTGTGTGCGTAAAACTTTTGGGTGATCGTCCCAATGTGTATGAGTGTGTGCGCACAAAGGTTTTGTGTGATCTTCCTCAATGTGTGTGAATGTGCAATGCTTTTTTGTGATCTTCCCAAATATGTGTGTGTGCAAAGCTTTTGTGCGATCTTCCCAATGTGTGTGTGTGCAAAGCTTTTGTGTGATCTTCCCCAATGTGTGTGTGTGTGTGCAAAGCTTTTGTGTGATCTTCCCCAATGTGTGTGCGTATGTATATGCAAAGCTTTTGTGTGATCTTTCCCAATCCTCTAACATAACATAATTTGTCAATCTACTTTATTCAGGTAATGACAAGCACACCAAGATCTGTTATTTACATAAACCTTCCTGCATTGCAGAAGCTGGACAAAATGCTCCTTGTAAGATCATCTCTCCCAAAGTTCTTTAAATTCCTCTATCTTCTACCCAAAACTAAAAAAATCGTGTTCACTAAAAACTGAATGGGCACAGGATACACTGGAGGGCTTCAATGAGACAGAATTATGGTACGCCGAAAAGGGAAAGTTTTCGACGAGTACAAATCATTCGCGGTCGTTTCGGAGGATCATTCGACGGGAAGAGGAAAAGTGGTGGTTGCCAGTACCATGTTTTCCTCGAGGTGGCCTATCCGAGAAATCAAAGAAACAATTACGACACAAACGTGATTGTGCAAACCAGATACACAGCAGCCATGGCTATTAACAGTAGCATTCTTGATGAGATGGAAGTCCCAGACACATATATGGCAGCTCTTCCAAAGGTCAGCCTCCCTTTCCAATTCAATGATTTCAACAAGTTTATGTTCCATGTTACAGATCCAGGTTTTGATTTTAGTCTCCTTTCAGAACCAATTTCTTTCTAGTTTCAATCTCTATTGTTAAACTCTTACGATTCGATTCGATTCGATTTGACCCTAGATCAATTCAATTCAGTGAAGAAATCAGTTTATGTTTGAATCTTACGATTTACGATTTAATTGTACGATTCAAACGATTCAACTCTGAAATTTTCCTTTTTCTCGTTTGATCCTTGTTTATATAGAATATAGTATTCTAAAACAATTAAATATACATAAAGAATTATTGTTTATGTATTTTAAACAATAAAAAGCAATTAAATTTACATAAAGAATTATTGTTTATGTATTTTAAACAATAAAAAGCGCTTTTCCTAAGAGAAATTCAAAACCTAATCCCAAAACCCTACTTGTACTAAAATTACTATGAATCATTCAAAATTACGATTCGATTCTAACTAGCCCCGAACGATTTTGGATTCGATTCACGATTCATGATTTGACAACCATAGTTTCAATCCAGTGTTATAAACTTAGTGAAGACAAAACTGAATTTATTGATTGTTCTATATTGATTACATAGAGACTATTGGGATTTAAATAGCAAAATTGATAAACTAAATCCAATCCTTCAAGTCTTTCTCTATACTTGAAAATTCCTTTCTCACTGAAAATTGTTCTTGATTTTCAGAGTGGAAGAGCCAGTCTGGGGGACTCGATTTACCGTTACATGTCTTCGACAGACAAGTTCTCCCCTGATTATCTTCTTGACTGCCTCAACATAGCTTCTGAACATGAGGCTCTTGAGATCGCCGGCGTCGAAGCTTCGATGTACACATGGAGACGCAAAGCATGCATGAGCCACACAAAATCTTCATGGGACATTGTCAAGGATCTGATGGCAGATGGTGACAAGAGTGACAAAAATTACATACTCACCGAGAGATCCGAAAGTCTGTTGTTTTGCTTGAAACAGAGGTACCCTGAACTGTCACAAACAAGCTTGGATACATACAAGATCCAGTTTAATAGGGTAAGTCTTAACAATCTATATATACATGCATGTATGTAATGCATGGATTCATGCTTTGTGAAAGTTGCATGTATGGAGGACTAATGGAGATCAGTCTTGTAGGATGTTGGGCAGGCAATTCTAGAGAGCTATTCAAGAGTGTTGGAAAGTCTAGCATTCAACATTGTTGCTTGGATTGAGGATGTACTTTTTGTAGACAGATCCATGAGTATGAAACTCCATGATCAGTAGAAATCTACAGAAAACTTCAGGTTGATGTTAAAGTCAGATCCCTCATCTTTGGCTCTTTTGTTGATCAAAGGGATTTCCAAATAGATTGGTTTTGTTAGATAAGATAAAACCAAGTATAAACAGAAGTGGAAAAATGGATACAAGTATATATATATATATGTGTGTGTGTGTGTCCATTGAGTTGAATTGTTTGTTGTTAGAAAAGATTGTGTGTGTGTGTATGTGTGTGTTATTGGAATTTAAACAACATATTTCACAATCAAGTTCCAAGAGATTATCATAACAAATAGTTATTTTATACAGGAAGGTGAAAGGCCTCACCAGCTTTAATTGCTAGTAAGATGAGCTTATTTTTGCCTGGCCAATCTAAATTGTCCATTTGACAAAGAACCCTTTTAGATTAGCCACGTAGAGCATATTTTAACCTATACAAGACCCATAATACATGCGTAAGAGGTTTTGCCATATGTATCAATGGCCGTCCAATTTTAGATCGTTTCATAAGTTTTGTTTCCTTTTGACATGTGAAAAATATCTTTCGGACTAAAACTTGGTATGTGACTTGGGATTGATGGAAAGCACACGGGAGAATATATATTTCTTTCACCATTTTCCGCTTAAACAAACAAAGTCGATATCAACAAGAATTATCTTCAAAAAAAAAAAAACTTGAACAATCCTCAAAACAATCACATTAAAAAGACTTTGCTTATCAGTCAATCCTGATATGAAAAGAACTATGAGGACTACTACAACATTTGCCAATAGGAATTGAACTTGTACCAACCTTCTCTCAGCCTTTTCCCAACCACCTTGTTTCCATTCCCTCCAAATATTAGATGATTTTTACCATTCATTTGCTTTCGCAGTTACGATATCCAATCTAGTTTGAATGTTTCAGATTTTGCTATTTCTCTCCAACCATATATAGCAAATACAACGTCCACACCTTGGAGCCCAAGAGATGGGACATGCCTGAGCACAAGACCAGAAAATGTTAACATGTCTAAGCCAAGCCTAAGGCTATACTAGATTCCAAGCCTGAGCAGGAGCCGGGCAAAGCAGGATCTGTCCTGCTTTGTACCTTTTCCTTCCTGTTTTTTTTTTGGGTACATCTTTTCTTCGATTTCTCTTCTTTCGTACCCGTATTGATATAACAGAGAAATAAAAATGTCAAGTGGAGCATTGGGGGGAACAGCGAGAGCGAGACAGCATGGTAACAAGTGACTAATGAGCCAAAATCAGCTACAATCATTCCTGAGACATTTTAATCACCTCAATTGGTAAAAAATTAAACAATACCTCTATACATACAACAGCCTCCAACCGCACAGCCTCAAGGGGCATGGCAAGAAGAGGGGGGGGGGGGGGGTGTGAACTAATCGATACGGTTAGTTGTTGACCAGATTGGGTTCTGCCGTCCACAGAGAAAATAAGCTTAAGACATTCCGTTTGAAGGTGTACATGCCCACCGGAAATGTCCCTCCGAACAGCTGTTCTCCTCACCATTACCGGCAAGGAATGACGGAGGATGGTAATCTAGACGCCAACAATCCACGATTCGAACATTGATTACCTGTAAGAAAAAGCTCCCAGACCCTGGTCAGTAAACAGTTACTTTACCAAGATCAGCTGTCATCATCCACAGCTCCAATGTATGTGAGATCTGTCCTTCGCACTCTTACTGCTCCCTTCAACCAGCTGCAGGCTCTAAAATTAGTTTGGTCACCACCAACCACACCGATGTTACTGGAAGTGGGACCTGATCCTGTCCCTTCTTCCAACAGGGTCCATGGATCAACTTCCATGTCTTGGTCCTGCAATTGCAATGGCTTGGACTTTCCGGGTACATTACAAGCTGCTGCCCGTGCCAAAGGAGTCGAGTTCCTCTGGGTTGAGTTCAAATTTCCTAGTTGGATGCGGGGAAGTGAGATGCTGGATTGAAGTGAAACAAGAGCTGTGGTGGAGAGAGCTGGTGGCCGACAAGAAATGGAAAATGGAGCATTAGGAGGAAGAATCGGCATTGCAGCTTGGAGACGCCATCGAATCATCTCGGGCACTTGCATGCGATCCAATTCATTCTGCAGTAATTAAAAAGAAAAAAAAAAATAGTAAGTAAACAATTGGACAGAACCACCACCGTCTTAAACCAGCCACTATTACTGAAGTATTTCTCCAACCATAGTATAAAGTAACGGAGTTGGATCGGCCGATACAACTTGGGATCGGCTTGGGACGAGCCACGATCCCAAGCTGATCCCTAAATTGTTAAAAATTCTCTGACTCGGTTTCGGACGAGTCAGATCGGACGATCCAATATGGATCGGCCAACACCCCTAAAAAAATTCCTGATTTAAAAAAAAATAAAAAATATCGAGCCATGTTTTGGATCAGCCAATCCAGAGTTGGATCGGTGATCCAACTCGGTATCAGTCTGGGACAATCCCTGATCTGATACCGAGTTTAAACACGATGTCTCCAACACAGCCAACCAAATAATACATATGGCTTATAACCAGATCAAACCTGTAGGCTCTCTATCACTTCACGATCAAGCACAGAGAAGTCCCTCGGAGTTTTGATTGTCAACTTCGAGGCAGATTTGGGCTTTAGCCAACTTGGCTGGGAAGTGCTCAACAACCCATGCAGGACCAACAAAAAATGGTCAAAAAGGCCGTCTCCAAACATGTTTGACAAAGCTGTAACAGATGCTTCTGCTGGCAGTTCGCCTTCCTTTTTGGATGGAGAATTTCTTTGCATTGGATGGAAGGAATGGTCCGCATCCTCATAAACCACTCTACTCCCAAGGAGACGAAGTATAACCATAGCAAGCATATGCCTCATGTTCCTCCCAGATGGTTCCCTGAGAAGTTCAATGCATGAAACTAAGTTCAACTTGAAAAGAGAACCTTTATATCAACAAACAAGAGGACGATGACAATAAATCAGCATCCTTGAATTTCAAGCTAGTCTCATGGAAAATAATTTTATGCCTGGACAGGGTATTTGTTATGTACCCAAACACCATTCATCACAGGACATGTCAATGACATGTATGCATGAATGGTGGGACCCACACTTGCAAAATGGACATATCCTGATTTGAATGGTGTCAGGGTACATAATAAATACCCCGTCCGGGTATAAAACTATTTTCCTAGTCTCATAAAGATAGGAGCAGCCAAACTGTGCCCAAATGCTCACTTACGACGTAACTGTGGAGGTCTATAAAAACAATCTGGACTAAAATTCCTAAAGCTCCATTACTTTCTATTGGAAAAAGCTGATGAAGTTACTCCACATAATGTCATGTGTGAGTCTGTGGGCACACATGCAACGAAATTAAACAATGAATTATAAACAGGCTACATATGTGATAGAACAGGTTAAAGTAAAAATACAGGTGCTATGCAAGCATGTACAATCATGAATCCTTTTTCATCAAATATCAATCCAGTAGGAAAGGAAAATATCATTCACTAAGAAAGGGATTTTAGCCATTTATCAAAGTCTCAAAAGAGGACGTTGAAACACATAAGAACGCTTGAAAGGAAATTAAAAAAAAAAAAATTGTTACATTGACGGTTTCGTGATGCAAAGAATTAGGAAGGTGTCTTTAGTAAAGCAAACTCATGATGATCTGATTATACTTAGAAACAACTGAACTACTACTAAGCCTATACATACAACCAGTAGAACAAAAAACTGCAAACATAATTATAACCATCCAACAGAAGCTGATAACCTAAGTAATATGGGCACATCTTCCAGAAAAAGAAATTGGATCTACATTAATTAATCAGTGTTTGAAATTACCTATCTGCACAAATGATAGGAAGCAACCTCAAGAGGAACTGCAACCGCAACCACATAGAAGTACGCAAAGAAGCAGAAGAGGGTGTTACAGAATCAACAGCTCCTGTTTGTCGCCTACCTAAACCAGGACTGCCACCCCTAATACCTTTGCGGCTATTGCCTTTGTTAATAGCACCTTCAATTCCAGAAGGAGCGGTGCCAGTCTGCTTACTTGCCCCGTGAGTAATTGCACTTACTTGTTGCTCAATATTATTCATTTGCTTGATCAAATCACTTGCAAATGTACTGCAAGACTCATTGGAACTTTGATCAATGCAAGGAAGAATTAATTCTACAAGAGCTCTCTCAGTTACATGCTGCTGGCTGACATTGAAGCCCTCAACATTGAAACTTTGAGAAGTCCCTTTTCCGTACCTTTTGACTTCCATGCCTTCTTCAACAACCTCCCCTTCTTCAAGAGATGATGCTTCAAACTTCCTCTTATCTCCCCTATTTGCTGCAAGATCTACAGTAGAGTTTGACCATCCCCATGGCTTCCAAAACTGAACTTTAGTTGAAAGATTTCTGGGATGAGCAATATTTATCAGCCTCTGTCTGATGGACTTACGTCCAAAAAGAACATCTTGGCCTCCTAGAAACCATCTAGTATGCGATAACAGTGATTCCTTTTGTGACATTCCAAATAGATGTACAACTTCTGAATAAAGGGGGGCAGCATCAGGCCTGACCAGTAATCTTGTGAGGATGATCTCAGTAAAATTATTCTCATTCTCTGAAAGAGCAGAATTGATGGCAGTAGTTGAAAGAGAACGAATAGCCTCCACTAAGGACATATGTGCCTCAATTTTTTCAATAAGAGCTTGCTCATGCAAGAGAAGCCGAAGTTCAACCCACTGCCAATGAAATTTAGCTGGTTGGAGGGTATCCAAAACATGTACAAGCTGATCCGGAAGCTTCATCTCATTTTCTGCATGTAACTTTGATTCACTAAGCTCAGGTACCCAATTGCCATCATCCTGTGAGAGCATAGAGTGCGGCATATTACAATCAAGGATGGAATTAAGGAAAAGCCTAGCACGGAGAGGAACAAATGCCATGGGCCTCAAATGCTTGTCTGAACTATATACTTCTAGCATGGCTGCAAACTCTGAATCCCCAGTATCTGCAGCTACAAGATCATAAAAAGCACGAGTATCTCGTAGACAGGCATCCCGGAAGGGCAAGTGCCTGATGGCATCACTGATAGCCAATGATAAAGATTGGTACAACTGATGGATCTCTTCACGTGTTGCAGTGTTGCTGTTGAGAATGTAGGGCTTCCAAAGCATCAAAGCAAAAATTGAATAGGCAGGAGGTAGCACCAAACTAAGAGGAAGCATCCGCTGCATCCTTGAAAGAGCTAAGATATATGGTTCACCAAGGAGCTCTACAACCAAGCCATCAGAAACTGTTCTACAATTCCCAACAAACAGCCTAAACCAATGCACATACACTTCAATTGGGTTATCCAGCTTAAAAGAACCAATTGAACGAGACATCCCATTTGAATTGGATCTGACACTCCTTACAAATTGAAGTGCATCTAAGCCTTCCTTCAATCTCAAGACAGTTACAATTCTCTCCAGGTTAGCAACGCCATGAACAACTGCCCCAATAACAAGTGCGGATACAGCAGCTGCAAATTTTGTAGCCCTTCCAAGAAATACTTTTGCAGAATTGTTCAAAATTTCATTCGACAGATTTGTATTGGAATCATGGGCTTCAGGAGAGAGTTGAAACTGACTACGGGGAGCTTTTCCAGGAGCAAGTACACCAGCAAGAACAGAAGATGCCTCTGTTGCAAGAGAGATATCAAATGCACGACTTTGATGCTCTCCAAGAGCTTCCTTAAGTAGGCATAGACAGTTTATATGTATGTGCAGAATGCGTTGCACACAATTCAATGAACCTTTTGTGGATGGAAAATTTTGGTAATTACTGCTAGCTGTGAAATCTGGCATTTTTGTTATAGCTTGCCCAACATTACAGACAATAGCAGAAACAGCAGAAGCCACTAAAGAGGGGTCCCCTTCCTGAGCTGCACCAGCACTCTGCCTCATGCAGTCCATTAGTCCCAAAACTATTTTCTGAGCTATTTGATATCCATCATCCCATTTTTCTATGCTAGGACCTCTTGGAGTACTAGCTGCAAAAAGCTTTCTTTCTTTGCCATAGAAATAGCGTACAGCTTCTTCAATATGTTTTTGCACAATCTCTTTCATACTCGAGCCTACTCTAGATAACCGCCCACTTATCTTTTGACGGAAGAAATCATCAAGATCTTCCACCCCTGCAGGAACTCCAAGTGAAAATTCGAACACCCCATCCAAAGACCGCCCAGATTCCAGTTCAGAAAGTAGTCTCTGATCACATGTCGCTTTAAAATTCTTCTCCCATTTTTCCACGCTATCAACACCGCCATATTTCTTCAACATATTCCGAGCATAAACAAAGGCTGCTGAACCTGAAGCCCTTCCATTAGAGGCCGCGACAGCTGCAGCTCGATGCATTGATGCGGACAATGCTTCAGGAATAAGATCATTTGCTACAAGTATGTGTTCATACCTGAACCAAACTGATAGGTATGTAAGACAATCTAAAATGTAACCGCTGTACCAGAAATTTTTGTAATCAGATCAATGATAGTTAACCGCCGTACTAGAAATTGTTGAAACCAGCTAAACAGTAACATTTAATCGTTGTACCAGAAATTGTTAAAACCAGCTACTTAAAACCAGCTACACAGTAACAGTTAATTGTTGTATCCAAAAATTTTGTAACCATCTAAAGCAACAGTGTCAAGCCCTACAATACCAAATATTTAAAAAAAATAAAATTCTACAGCCTATACTGCCCTTAAATTTTTGTAATCAGCTACACAATGATAGTTAACCGCTGTACCAGAAATTGTTGAAACCAGCTAAACAATAACATTTAATCGTTGTACCAGAAATTGTTAAAACCAGCTTACACAGTAACAGTTAATCGTTGAATCCAAAATTTTTGTAACCATCTAAAGCAACAGTGTCAAGCCCTACATTACCAAATATTTAAAAAAAAATAAAAGATTACAGCCTATAGTGCCCTTAAATCCAATGTCTAGCATTGGCTTATCAAGCTGACTTTCTGCAAAAGGTTCAAGAAGAATGGGCGCATTGTTGATGACATTAATGAGCCCAATGCTAAGTGTGCAGGTGTCTGAATCTGGCACAAGGGCAAGGTGTCAGTTTTCAGAAACCCTAAAAATTAGGATCCAAGGACACCAGGTATAAGTATTAATATTTTAAAAGTTCCTTCAGATTTAATTTATGAAGGATGCTATTGAGTAATAAGAGAACAACTAAATTAGAAACCATAAATGATAAAAAACACGATTAAATATTAAAAAAATAGAGAATTTTAGATGCAACCATATAGTCCACAAGTATGCTTTTATTTTCATCCTATGGTACCTGAAAGCTTCACCTTTCCCGCTGTACGCATGTCAGATATGACACGACATGGGTGTGAAATATTAGTCCAACACTTCAAATTTGTATCCACCTTTTGAAATGAACTTAAACACCAGATCTCTGGGTACATAACCAACATTTATAGGCCATTTTAAGATGATTAAATCAGTATTTTCATGTATAATTTCTTTTTATTAAAAGAAATTATACTTTCTTGTCAATTTTACTACATTACCATATTTAGAATTTTGAATTATCATATTTTGAGTTTATAATCGTTTTGCCTTGTAGACACGACTGTTTTTTCTGTTGGATATAAATGATGAAAGTTGCATAGCTTTCTTCTTTATATGGACATCATTTTATTATCTTTTTAATGAATGATGTGGCCATAGCCCTTCTTCACCGAGAGTCCTCGTAGTATCATGATATGGGGGGGATCCAATACACCCGACACATACCAGCAACCCCTATAACCATGTCCATGTAATATAGTTAACATAGAAATATTGCTTCTGTATTATTATTTTTTAGCACCTTAAAAAGGTACCTAAAAGCCAATTTGATGTGTTTCTCTATTAAGCATTTCTGGTGCTGGCTTCAGTATCATATGCCTTCAAGCATTTTACTGTTATGATGATTATGAGCTTCTTGTGATCAACAAACTATATCAATGAAAGGTTTCTAATGAGTTAGATCTCTTTAGTTTGCATTGTCCTGCTACCTTCTGGTTGCTTGTTGAGTACCTAGTAGCTGCCGGAATTAGCAGCAACAATAGTAGCAACGAGAGCTACATTCTTGCACCTGAGACTCCTCCTAAAATCATGGAGAGTAGAGTTTTCTCTGCATCATTGATCCTTCATTGGGCTTGGGATAAATGTATATGGTTTGTAGCGTTCGGACAGAGAACCAAGTTCAGAATGTAGAGTTGGTGTTTTGGGATCTCACAGATCAAATCAAACAACAAATCCCTGCTTCTAGAGAAACGTAAAAATAATGGGGGAGAGTTCATTAGATTATTGGAGTTCACTGCTGGCCAACGACCAGAAGGTCTCTTTTTTTCTGGAAGACAGGTAGATGGCTAGAAGTATGTGAGAAATACTTTGTACTGGAGGTTAGATATTCAACCTTTGGGTTCCTTTTGGGAGAACAATTGATTCTCAGTAAGTGCCTTACGTTGGCTGGATACAAAGAGGAAGAGATTGACAAGGCAGTTTCTAACTTCAAAATCATTGAGTCCTCTGACTCTTCTTTGTTAACAGCCCAAGAATGTCCAAGCAGGTAACAGTCTTCTGTATGGGAAATGGAAAACGGATTAGGCAGAACAGTTAGCAACTGTCATGATCTAAAGTTATATGAAAGACAAAAGGAGACGGAGTGGTGTCTTGTTGGGAAATTTGTAGAGCAAACCATTGACTGATGTAATGGTATGGGAGAAAAATATTGGAAGGTCTCTGTGGCATTTGACTTGAAGAAAATTTCAACTGTTCTTTTTTCCCATCAAAATCAGAGGCAAGAAGGGTTTTTGAGGGAGGGCATCAATTTCAGGGGCCCTATTGTCTTTACCATGATTTATGGACTACTAGAGCTAGTTATTGCTCAGACAGGTAATAGATGATCAATCTTTGATCCATATACTAGGAGTTCCCTCGTGTATAGTGTGAAGAAAACCTCATAACAATTGGAAAAGTATGCAGAGATTATATACTAACAGATATTGAAACAGATGATAGAAACGAGCTTTTAATAGTAGATCAGTATCCAGGCATGAAAGCAAAAGTTCACTATTAAACCTAGATCATAAACTTTCTGTACTAGTAACAAGCAATTTTTCTTTCCCATTAGGTGCGTGTGTGTGTGTAAACAAGTACTGTAATCTGGTGTCGGTCCTTCCAAAGCAGGGTCCCGAGAGGACTGGATTGGTAACAGACTTAACCCTTGGCATGTTTTGCTCAGAGTGGTGTGTGTGTGTGTGTGTATTAAACCAGTAGCAATGAGATCATGACAACTAGAAATTGTTAATATGTAAACACACCCACAAACACAATAAAATCATCAGTGTACCTCCGAATGGATGATAACAGAAATGCCTCCCCAACTTCACAAGCATGATTTTCCAAGTTCTTTGGTAGCATCATAATACTTCTCCCACCATAGACACTAGAATTTGGACTAGCGAGAATTTTTGGTAGTAACCACAGAAGAAACCTGATTGCTGAAACCAAGTCAGAAGAAACATCCATCAAGTACAGTATAGCTGATAACTCATCCTCACAGAGCTTCCAGCGCAAAGAGCCCTTGTCATCAGGGAAAGGTCCACTACATTGGCCAACCATGGTAGTCGCTTTTTCAGTACCTTCAACAACTTGCCTGACTAAAGTTATTAGCCAGGTTGTGACAGTCCTCCTCTCAAGCAACCTCAACTTCTTTAAAGCTTTTCCAATCGAAACAACATCTCCGAAATGTGTTGTTCCAATTCCATCAATCAATTTAGAAACCTCTCCTTGCATCCCAGCTCTATGATGAGGACAGCTTATTTTATTATCACATACATGGCTTGTAGATGCTCCCTGACTACCCTCAATCCTAGTAGCTGCTAATTGAGCTAAACTTTGAGTCTTGCGCACAATCTTTTGTCTACCTCTTGAGGCCTGTTTGGGAGGTTTAAGAGGTGGATCAACCTTAAATAACTCTGAGGATTTAGATCCCTTTCTCACCCACCAGGTATCTTCATCATCTGATGGATTTGGTGAAAATCCCGGGAGGTAGG
>JAUPMG010000020.1:12314976-12326423 GCA_031762675.1 Pachysandra terminalis
TGCTTGGGTGCCCAACTTGGGCGCCCGACACCCCCTTTGTATAGTTCACTGCTTGTTCTCTGTTATATATATCATGCGATGGTTATTCATCAAAAAAAAAAAAAAAAAAATTGGTTGGGTCGGCATCTACATTAATGGGTTAACTGTCCATTTATTAAAATGGTTCGAATATGACCAACCCAAACCAAACTTATTTAAAAAAAAAACATAAACCCTAACCCATCCATCTAACCCGTTTAACTTCATTTTTATTCTACAAAAAATATTTAGAATGAACAATAATCACATTGTTCTACATATTATATTAGGTAATATACTATAGATAAACGATAATACATGTCAAGTTCGGATAAGGCATGTGATGATATAATGCTACATATAATTGAATATAATATGGTCGAGCGGGTTGAACCCAAATCTAATCTGTTCATTGACAGACCGAACAACCTCAACCCTAACCCCACTCAAATACCGTGCAGGTTGGGTCAGATATTGCAAACGCTATCCTAGATCTTGGTTGTCAATTGTCACATATAGACCCAACAGCCTATCATCAGTCTTCCCTCGACTCTTGGTTATTTCCTCCGAAGATAATACAGAATCAAGTTCCCTAAGCAGAGGCAATTCAACTTAGCCAAGTTGATGACCGCAATCACTTGAAGATACCAGATTTTAGAGGCTGGAGCTTTGTACCGGAAGGAGGTAGTCAAACAAATAGTGACTCTGTTTTACCAAAAATTTGTAAACACCTCAATTGTGTGCAGATTTTAGACACTAACTGACCATCAAGGAATCTCCAATTACTTCTTCAACTTCGTGGTTTGTGCAGTGTATGGAGTCTGTTCCACATTTTTTTTTTTATGAATGGAGTCTGTTCCACATTTGACCCATGGGATTAGACAACATGTGATGCACTTGGTTCTTGACAAAAGCTGGAATGGCATGAAGGTGACAAACAGGAGAAGGCATTGATGATGATGGTGATTGTGAACTTCGAAATTCATTTACGAAAAAATAAACGTGCAAGGCTAACAAAGAGAATTCCAATTGACAAGGAATAACAGATATGCCGCTAAATCAAAATTGAGGAGCGCCCAAGATGGTTTTTGTTAAAAATCTGCTATACTTACCTTCAGACTTGATGAACAGACTACTAAAGTCAAAGCAATTTTTTCCAGACAATACTGAGGAGGATCTTCCAAATCCTTCGAATATTCCTCCTCATTAGTATATAGAAGAAGGCCAAAAGAGAGTTGCTATTCCATGGAAACTTTTAACTTGATGAAAATTAACGGGCATTGCAATTCTAAGGTAATGCAGTTCTTATGTTCACCTTTTTTCTTAACTTCATACGTGCACAATTTAAGATCAAGTCTCAAGAAGAGAATATTAAGTATAACCAAGGGTATTGGAACAGAATATAAGTTCAAACAATAAATATATGGATAAAGAAAGGTTACCACATAACATCAACATACAGAGAAAAATAAATAACAATGAAGGTGGATCCAGAAGTGTACCTCAAGTCCCTCAACAGTCTCCTTGTAACCAAGCTGCACATACTCCCTGGTTAGTGTCTCCTCAGGGCAGTTTGGAACTTGAGGATAAAAGTCAGGTGGCCCAAGTCTAAGAAAAAAATCGGAAAAAAATAAATAAATAGTAGATATGAATGACACACGGTCTATAACATTGCTGAACTTAGATGTAGAATAGTAGAATAACCAGCAATTCTCTTGCACACATTCTTTTATTATTTCAAAACAAAACATATGGGTTGAATGACAATTATAAATAGGTAAGAGACACGTAAGTTGCCATTCATTATTAAAAATCTGACTAAGTTCGCATTAAGGAGTAAAATAAGTTAAAGTTACACATGGAGACTAAACAACATTTATTTTAACACTAAAATTTACCGGGAATTCAGAGGTTCTTTATCACACTTCAGCTTGTATGAAGGTAGCTGTGATGCTCGCCTGCAAGATAAAGAATGATCTCAAAGATTATGCGACATCAAAATCCAATAGGAGCAACTCAGGCTTTCAAGAAACAAACGTATTATACAGGACAATCAAGCAACAAAAAAGCAAGTAAAAAAAAATTCCATCCAGAGATAATTTGTGCACCTCCACTTCAATTTCCATGTGAAGACAATGCATAGAGTTGAGAGGGGGTAATGTAAGACCAAAGGACACTTCCCAAAATAATTATTGGAAATAAGAGGAGAGAGAGAGAGAGAGAGAGAGAGAGAGAGAGAGAGAGAGAGAGAGAGAGAGAGAGAGAGGTAATGTAAGACCAAAGGACACTTTTCAAAAAATTATTGGAAATAAGAGGAGAGAGAAAGTTCCCAAAACAATTATTGGAAATAAGAGGAGAGAGAGAGAGAGAGAGAGATCCCCTCCCCTTATCAATGAGATTCCCCATCCAAAATTCTTCTCTAACCAACCATTGCCTGGTAATTTCACAAAATTAAGACATTTTCTAAAGAAAAGCTTCTTTAAGTAATGTCAAAACAACTGCGAGTTGACATCTTGTTCTCAACATAGATAAATAACCATGATGGCATGGCATGCATGAAGCTTAAAAAAAATAGAATACGAGGGCAGGAAGAGGTTTCATCGGAACAAGTATATCCTCTATGGGACTGCTACTGGGAGGCTTGGAAATGCACAGAGACACTACCATGCATGTGCTAGGTAAAACGGAAAAATGCAAACATAGATTAGTCAACAGAGAATGAGAAAGAAGATGGGGTCAGAGGATTTCTCACAGATATCAATGTTACAATTTCCCCATAAATGGTTTTTTTTTTTTATCGGTAATTTCCCCATAAATGGTTATAAAATAGACATTCGAAGGTCTAGTGCAACTGTTCTATATGGTTGTAACAAGAAAGTGTGGAATGCAAGTCATATTAACAAAGGAAGATGCAATCCAAAACTGAAAGGTAGCACAAAATATTCATGTTTATGTCATATTCAGATAAAAGAAATAATTTTCTAGATCACTTACCATTTAGAAAAACAAATAGATACAATTAAATCACAGAATACGGCACCTTAAAATAAGTAGAACCAGGCCAATTATTATGTTCAAGCCAACATTATATTGTTTGTTTGGAATTTCATTTGTGAAAAAGAAAAGAAATTTGAACTCCTGTTGATCGGGCAAAAAACACCACCAGTTTGGAATTACCTTTCTTAATTATTCCAGTAGGATCCTGGGGGACAAGTAAA
This sequence comes from Pachysandra terminalis, assembly GCA_031762675.1. Classification (NCBI taxonomy): domain Eukaryota; kingdom Viridiplantae; phylum Streptophyta; class Magnoliopsida; order Buxales; family Buxaceae; genus Pachysandra; species Pachysandra terminalis. The sequence goes on from JAUPMG010000020.1 coordinate 12,318,213, forward strand.
GATTGAACCCAATTGAAACCGAGACATCAACTTAATGGTGCTGCTAATTACCACTTTGATAGAGCATGAATATTGTAGTCAAGAAATCTAAGCAACACCTAAGCAATGAGCCCACCCTAGGCAAAGCAATGCCTGGACACTACTAAACAATGCCCAGGCGACAAAAAAATATTTTAGTTATTAATTTTTCTAAACCTCTATATAGTAACATATATATCCTCAACATTTAAAAAAAAAAATAATCATTCTTCTATTAAAATTATCTAATTTAAGAAATAACAAATGAAGACCAAATTACCCAAGTCAAAATAATAAACGAAGACCAAAACCAGATAAGTTCACCAAATTAACATGTCAAAACTTTTATGAAAGGATAATGATTTAATAGCTTACAACCCAATATGTTGAATTATCAAAGAATATGCGCCCCAGACCAAATTCACATCCATCATATTGATCTTCTCGCAACCCCCTATCATTAAGGAAGTAATGTTGTTTGCCGTCTTCGTCTTCCCCTCATTAGTTGAAGCAACCAAGCCCTAATTTTCTTTTCATCTTTGTGTTTTTTACCTATACTAATCATTGTGGCTTTTAGACCTTTAAACTTAATTAAATTAAACCATATAACTTAAATTATGTTAAAAAAGTTTTTTTTTAATAATAGAATTATAAATAACATAGATATAAAGTATACAGAGTTCTAGGCAACCACTTTAGTCACCTAATACCTTATCCTAATCACCAAGATGTTGCGTAGGCACAACTAAACGGCTGCCTTAGTGCCAATGTCTGCCTAGGCATATATGGAAACCTTATGTGCCTCCAAAATCAAAGCCTTCACACCACTGTTTTATATAAAATCAATACTACCAAATATCTCCAAAGGAAAAGGAAATTTCAGGATTTATCCTAGTAGACATGCTTCATGCATATGAGCCAGAGCAAGTCTATACACCCCTTATCATTCAATTGATGATGGTTACAAAGATTCCCTGCATTGGGGTGATGGGATGACCAACGTACAGATATTTGTTTGGTCCTTCCAAAAAGAGAGGGAATCAACGGGTTGTTGAGGATGAGATAGCTATAATACCAAATGATCATTGACTATGTAACGGCAGTGGTTGCGTCATGGCTTTGCCTCTTACCAGAGTTAAGGGATTTTGTCAATATAAAAAGTATTAGAGGCTGGACAATGATTGCCTCCTCATCACCATGGACTAACAAGATCTTGTAGCCTTGGAACCCACCAAGGGTGGGATGGATCAAGCTTAATTTTGAAGGTTGTTCTATGAGCAATCCAGGTCCACTTGGGGATTGATGGCATCTTTAGAGATTCGATAGGTAAGATTCTTCACGCTTTCCCAGGTCTTATAAGGGAGGAAAATGTGAATAGAGCAAAGATATGTACACTTGTGTTGGGGCAGAAAAAAGCGAGATCTCCCGAGTACAAGTCTCTTGAGGTGGAGGGAGATCTTTTTATTGGCATTTCTTGGATGACTCATACACAAGAACATTCTTGGAGATTGACCCACCTAGTCTGTTTGGATAGGATGACAAGTTGGCCAAGAGGGGGAGTTGATAAGGATGTGGTTTTCAGGGGTATGCCCTCAGAGGATATGCTTTTTGGGGATTGATGATGTATATATAACCCTATAATAGTGGCAGTGTTGTATTATTGTCTTGCTTTATTTGTTAATTATTTTTTGCGTGGTTTCCTACCCATTGGAGCTGTTATATACCTCTTTTTCCTCCTTAATGGCATTTCTTTATTATAAATAAATAAAAATTGGCTACCTAGTCCTGTTTTCTGTCTTTCTTTCTTTTTTTTTTTGTGCGTGTGTTGTGGGGGGGAGTAAGTAACACACATTTATCAAGATCAAAAGGTAATACACACAGGTAAAGGCAGCAAAGGATTCAGATAAATCCTTGACACAATATTCATGAAGAAAAAAAAAGGCCTAAGAGACAACTAAAAGAAACAGAGAGAAAAGTGATAAGTAAACGAGCAACTCTCAAAAAAATTAACAAAACAAGCTCAATACCGCCCTACAGTTCTGCATCCTCGCAAGAACCATTACTTCTCAAACAGCACCTTTCTTAGCTAACGAGTCAGCCACCTCATTTGCCAATCTATTTACCCACTAAAATGAAACGTTCATAGACGATGCCATTGCCCTAAGCAACTAAATGCAGTTAAAGTCCATGAGCTAATATTTCCTCTTTTAACCCAATCAATAATAGCTGATGCACCTCAAAAGCCAAGAAACTAGTCAGGCAAACAAGATGATCTAACCTCCACAAGCCTCTTTGAGAAGAGGTCATCCAAGATATCACTGATGATGAATCCCCTTCCACTACAAAAGGTGAAAAACCAAATGCCTGGGTCTCTATAAAAGCACACACTTCATCTCTAATAGCAAAACCTTCTCCAGTTGGCCATGGAGAATATGGATGATTCAGATTAGAAAATAACCCCAATTCTTGAAGCTCTTGGATTGCATGAAAAACATCTATCAAAGTTCAACTTTATATGATCAATTTTTAGGAATGACACTGCATGATCTGAGTGGTGAAGATAGTGCATAGAATGCCCATTCTCTGATAATAACATCAGCTGCTACCCCTCTGAACTCTGATCAGACCGACGACATCCATGAACCATCCTCAAACGCTGATTCATTCAAAAAACTATTAACTATGACCCGTATTCTTTAAAATGTGATTGTTCCTCTACCCTGAATGGCCCAAAAACAACATGAAACAAAGCATGATACATAATCTTCCCTTTTCTCCCAATTCCAAGAAATCTCCACCGCTCAATCGAAAGCTGTAACCTTATGGGTGTTACTTAATCAAAGCCCAACAAACATAGAAAATAGCGCTAAGCCTCTCTTCTCCCGATACCAGGAAATCTCTACTCTCCATCAAAAGCTGTAACCCCATGGCCATTACCTAATCAGAATCCAACAAACATATAAAATAGTGACAAACCTCTCTAAAAAGAGCATTGAAAAAACTAGAATGCACACTTATCCTCCTCTTTTGAAGATTTAAACGAGTATTGATTCTATTAAGCACAATGTCCAAACACAGGCTTTGATTATGTGAGGTACATTAGGTTTCCAAAGAAAGCAAGTGGAAGGTACCTATCTCCACGAGCACAAGAAAAGAAAGATCTAGAAGAAAACCTACCTCCATGATGTCAAGTTCAAATTCGGGTACGGAAGAGGATTCAATGAAAACATTCTTAAGAAGATCAAACAAGCCATCTAGCTCCTCAAAATCTGCTATCCTTGGTCTCTTTATGAATGAAGCTCCCACGCCAGCCAACAGAGGACCAGAAGAAGATATCAACAACTAGGGAGTCCAACCTAACCGCCAAATGAAACAAAAGAATGAAAAGAGAAGAAAGGGCTCTTCGTCATACGTCTGATGAAAAACAAATAAATGTACTATTCCAAAAGTTGAAGCAAGCGTCCGAGAAGAGCAAAGGAAAGAGAAAATAAATGAATCTCATAGGATAGGACAAACACTAAAAATTCTAACATTATGATTAATATCCCAACCATTCTTATGAGAGCATACTGGCTACTGATAACCTTAACCTAAAGACTGCTTTTTCAATGTTAAATCTCCATAGCCATTTAACCACTAATGCAGAATTGCATGCCACTATGGTACCCAAGTTCAATTCCCCTTCGCATTTCTCTCTTATACATCATTTCCCACCCAACCAAATGATCCCTCCTAGGAACCCACAATCCCCTAGAAGATCCCTCTGTAATTTTTCTATTCTATTTGCAACCTGGACCGTTATTTTTAATTTAAACAAAGACAAGAAATAGATGAGTAAATTGATTAATGAGGCTTGACTCAACATAATTCTCCCACCCAAAGATAAATAGTTCCATTTTCACATTGTCAGTCTTTTCTCGAGCTTTTCAATCACTGAATCACCAAAATTCATATTATAAGGGTTGTTTCCAAATGAAAGTCCAAGATACCTCAAAGGCCACTCACCAATACCACACCCTAAACTCGCTACACAAAGCCGTGCCATCTCCTCACTCAAATTGAAGGTTGTAGACGACCCGGATCAAGTACCTCGATGCACACGAAACCGGATTTGCAGCGGAAGATCTCTATCGAACTGGAAAACGTCCCACATCGGAATATGTGATTATTAGAACCACATACAACATTCCCGCACTCAAACAACCAGGTCTCTGTATGGGAATCTAAGTAGCAAAACCAGATCTCACGAGGAAGAAGGGAAGATGAGAAAGGAGAGATTCTCTAGGATGGAAAAACCAAAACATGGAGGTTAGATTAGAAGGGAGGAGGAGTCTCCTAAATAGGAGACTCAACTCAACTCTATCTTGAACTCTCTCCTAATCCAATTAGGAGATAGAGTCCAAGTCACACTTGGTTCTCACACCAAGCATGGACGTCCCTTTAAGTGGGGACCTAGGTCAGCCCAAATCGGTCAGGCCAACCGGGAAATCCAACATAAATAGATCCAATCTCTCCTTAAGGCTTTCAATCGCTGGATCCTAAAAGCTCATATTACAAGGGTTGTTTCCTAATGGAAATCCAATATACCTTAAAAGCCACTCACTAATACCACCACATTAGATCGTTACACAATCACAAACCCGTGCCCTCTCCTTGCTTAGAAAGATATCGGTGACACTGCTTTTACCAAGTTCACCTTCAGAACCGATACCATTTCAAAGTATTTGAGATTGGTCCAATAGACTATATCCTCTTATTAGAGATGCAACGAGGCAGGTTTTGACAACCACCAACCCCCTAGATGAACCCATCCTATACCAAACCCTATCAGGTTGGTATTGGGTTAGGGTGACCCATAGGCATCGTGTATTATAAGTAAAAAAACTGTTTTTAAGAAGAAAAAAAATTGGGATCGGGCTTAACCAAAACTGACCGACCCGAGCCAGATTAATAGCTTAAAAAACCCAAACCATTAGGAGCGAAAAGTTATCCATTTAACCCGTACCATTTCCATACCTACCTCTGATGCTTCCAGAAATACAATCATGTCATCAGCAAACTAGAGATGGGAAATAGCTTCACCATCATACTCCACTTGAAACCCTTGAATGAATAACATTCTCTCAACCTGATGGGAAAAAACAACTCAGAATATCCCCTAGAACCAGATTCATCTCAAAATTCTCCACTTACACTTGATCTGACCTGCTCGTTACCAAGAGAACAGCCAACCCCCAGAACGATCATAGAAGATGGAATATCCCCTAGAACCAGATTCATCTCAAAATTCTCCACTTACACTTGATCTGACCTGCTCGTTACCAAGAGAACAGCCAACCTCCAGAACGATCATAGAAGATGGATAGTCCCTGTTTAAGGCTCTAGGGGGTTGGCAAGGTGAAGGTCATAATATTACCTATGGATACAAGGCTATAACTCCTGACTAAATCCTCACTGGCGAAGCTAGGATATATACACACACATATATATACATAACTAAAGAAAAATGAATAACAGTCTGAATCTCAAAACTACATACCTATATATAGAACATATAGCGGGATATTGAGAGAGAGAGAGAGAGAGAGAGTTTCTCTATCATTTATGTAACATAATAAGGAATACAATTACCTCTGATTCAGAGAGAAGTTAGACGAAGGGAAAGTGGAATCAGCTCTGGCTGTATCCCGAGCTGATGTCCCACCAACTGCACTGTTACCAACACCACCACCGCAGCTGGCAGAACACCTTTGCATTGCTTCCCACAATCATCGGCATACTGCCTCCAGCAGTCCAGCATCAAAAACATTAAAAGAAGCTTTGCATGCTATAATCAACTGCACAACACCTTTGTGTTGTGACCAATTATGAACCGTTGAAGCCAAACCACCCCACGGGAAGCTGCAAATGCAGCAACATGTATACATGTTTAAGAATCACACATTGTTCGGAAAACATATATTAAGAACAAAAATAAAGTTCTCTAACCTCAATTTCATGAATTATGAGTTCCCATGTATCTATGATCAATCAAGCAGAAAATCTCCTTGCTCTTCACCACCAAATCTTTACATCGAGAAAAAGATACCAATCACTCAGAATTCAGACACTAATCATATTGTATGAGATGCTATTACCAAGAATTGTGAAGAACAAAAAAAATAACAGATAAGAGAAAAATAGCTAATACAATTAGAACAAAGATACACTATCCTTACTTACCTATCGATTGAAAGTAATTGATTCCTTCTTCTCTTAGCTCTTCAATTAAATATAGAAACTATCCTGAAATCAATATATAACATTTACTAACACAGTTGGCAAAGTCTTCGACATAATTTTAGAATTTGGACCCCAAATTAATGATAACCTGCTAATATCGGAAAACTCAAAATGTTTGTACAAGATGTATAGTATGTTGAACAAAACAACAGATACAAGCATCAATCAAATTGCTATGATCTGCCACACGCACTATAAAAAAATTCCAAAAAGATAGAGAGAGGGAAAAAATAAATAGGGATTAACAAAGAACTCGTTGACGCAAGTCATTGAACAACTAATTCAAACCCTAAATCCAGCTCAGACACGAAAAAAAAAAAAACAGGAACAATAAACAACATAACATGAAGTGGAGAAATCACCTTAAACTCCCAATATAACTGAAATCAAATCAGTATCAATTTCTCGCAAAAGACATGCAAATTTCTTCAAATCTAAATCCAAACCACCATTAAAAACCCAGATTTTCCAACTGTAATCTCTCGTGACAAAAAGGGTTTCGAATTAAACAGTTTCAATTCCACAAACAACACCAGATTCGGATCAAAACGTTGAAATCAAACCTAGAACTTCTTCTATCGGTGTACGAGGTTCTGAGCATGAAGTGAAGCTAGGGTTTTTAACAATAACTAGAAAGAGAAAATCGTAACCGCTGGAAACGAAAATAAAATGAAAAGAAGAAGACAAATGTCCTACCTTCGAGAGATATGGAGGAAGAAACGAATGGCAGATAGGAAGAAAGAGAGAGAAACGCATAGAGCCTTGGCTTTGACTACTGCTCTGCTGATGATGACGATGAAGCCTTGTGTTGCTTCCGGGAAGAGCGAGCGATCTAAGGATATAATATTAATATACATTTATGATTCTATATCCAATTTAGCCCTTTTAGTTCTCTTAATTTACGGAATTACCCTTCGTTTCAACATAACTGACCGGTTCTTACTGGCTAGTTGCTTGGTGCCCGCAACCACTTGTGTTCGGACAGAACTTTTCTTCAGACAAGTCTCCTGTTTTAGCCACGAGTTCGTTATGCTTTCCCCGTCGTGTATATAATAGCCACGTGTACGGGTTTGTCAGTAGTTTTATCTCAGATGTTAGCTTCTTACAAATTGGCTTTAAGGCTGTCACCGAGCCGAACTTGAGCTTAATATTTAGGCTCGTGAACCAAGCCTGGATCTTAAAATAGACTCATTATTTTAACGTGCTTGAGTAAGCTGGGCTCGATCATTGCAAAACGTGAGACGTCAACAAAAACGGAACAGAAAAAATACGAGTTTAATATGAATTTAATTTTGAAAAATGTAATCAAAAAAACGATCAAATAAACTGGAACATAAAAAATACGTTTAATAAATAATTCGTGTTTAATACATATCTTGTTCAAAAAAACGGGTTCAAAAAAACGTCAATAATAAATTCATGCCATCGCAATTTTGTGATAAAAACAAGGTTATGGTATTAATGATACCTTCGTGTTGGTGAATTCTTATCATTTTTTCAATAACTTTGATTAATTAAGATTTTAATCTTTTATTACGTTTTTTCTGATGATGGTGTGGTCTAGACATTTAAGCCTGGACATGCATCATCAATATCTGTTAATTGTACTAGCATATCTGACGTGCAATACTGCATGTTGATAAATATTTAGAACGTATTAACTGTTTTCTTTTTTTTGTTCATGTCATTTTGTTATGATTAAAATTAGGTAAAAATGGTTATTATGAAAGCTTAACCGTCATCTCTTATAATAAATCAAAATATAATATTATCCCTGTTTAATACTTTATCATACTAAATTAGGGATGGCCCCGTCATTAATGGTTAGGATTTGTGTAATATCCTGAAATGTTAAGCAGTCTGAACCGCTCAAAAGTACAATTAAGGGTTTTCCTTTATTTATTTTAAATT
>JAUPMG010000020.1:12326523-12337490 GCA_031762675.1 Pachysandra terminalis
CCTAAATTCAGTGAAATTAGCTGCCCACTGAAATAGCAATGATACGACTCTGTCAACCAAGTTTTGGAACTCAGTTTTTGTGCCATCTCCTCGCTTAGAAAGATATCAGTGACACTGCTTTTACCAAGTTCACCTTCAGAACCGATACCATTTCGAAGCATCTGAGAGTGATCCAATAGACTATATCCTCTTATTAGAGATGCAACGAGGCAGGTTTTGACAACCACCAACCCCCCTAGATGAACCCATCCTATACCAAACCCGCTACAAACCCTATCAGATTGGTATTGGGTTAGGGTGCCCCATAGGCATCGTGTATTATAAGTTAAAAAAAAAAACTGTTTTTAAGAAGAAAAAAAAATTGGGATTGGGCTTAACCAAAACCGACCCGAGCCAGATTAATAGCTTACAAAACCCAAACCATTAGGAGCCACAAATTATCCATTTAACCCGTCCCATTGTCATCTAGGGGTGTAAACGAGCCCAGCTAGCTCGGCTCGGGGCTCGGGCTCGGCTCGCATGAGCCGAGTTTGAGCTCAATATTTAGGCTCGCGAGCCGAGCCCAAAAAAAAGCTCATTTTTGTAACGAGCTTGAGCCGAGCTTAAGTAGGCTCAGCTCAGTTAAAGCTCGGCTCGATATCATGTATGATATAATATATATATATATATATATTATAATAAAGCAGTCTTCCCTCTGTATGCCCACTATTCTTTTTTAATTCTCTCTCCCCAACGTCTCTTCCGTTAAGATTAAAATAATCAACAAATAGAAAAGTTGTGCAAAAGTACTGCAAATAATAAACAATTGAAAACTATTGTGCAAAAGTACAGTAAATAATAAACAATTTAAAGCTTGAGAATAAAATAAATGGAAAAACAGAAAAGCTGCTACAACATTGAGGATTAAAATAAAAACAAATAAACAAAAAAACAAAAGGGGTTGGGCATTTAGTTGTAGACCAACTAAATTCCGATCGGAATTTGACAGAAGCTTGAGAATTTAGTTCAACTAGATTTGTCGTCCAACGAGCTCAACGGATCCATCCCGGAGGATATAGGCGAGTTCAAATAGAATGTCGGTGACGGTGAACTTCGATCTCCGAAGCAATAACCTCAGCGAAGAAATCCCTCGCACTAGATCGTTAGCAAACCGAGGTATGACTGCATTCCTCAACAATCCTTCTTTATGTTGGTTTCCTCTTCAGAAGTCTTGGTTTCCTCAACAAAGGAAGAAGAAGAGGGAACAAGAAAGGGAAAAGAAGGGGTAGAGCGGCAGCGGCGAGCAGTGCAACGGCAACGGCGGCAGCGCAGATTAGCAGCGGCGGCGAGGTGCAGGCACAACGGGAGAGGGAAAAAGAAAGGAGGAAAGGAAGTTCGCACGGGGAGTTTCACAAGCCGAGCTTTTGCGGGCCGAGCATTTTAGGAGCCGAGCCTGAGCCGGAGCCTTGAAAAAATAACGAGCCTGAGCCAAGCCTAAGCCTGAAATTTTTTACTGAGCTTGAGCTGAGCCTGAGCCTTGTCCAGATTTTACGAGCCTAAGCTGAGCTGGCCAAAGCTCGGCTCGTTTACACCCCTATTGCCATCCCTACCTCTGATGCTTCCAGAAATACAATCATGTCATCAGCAAACTAGAGATGGGAAATAGCTTCACCATCATGCTCCAATTGATACCCTGGAATGAATCACATTCTCTCAACCTGAGGGGAAAAAACAGCTCAAAATATCCCCTAGAACCAGAATCATATCAAAAGACTCCGCCTACACTTGATCTGACCTGCTGGTTACCAAGAGAACAGCCAACCTCCAGAACAATCATAGAAGATGGATAGTCCCTGTTTAAGGCTCTAGGGGGTTGGCAAGGTGAAGATCATAATATTACCTATGGATATATGGCTACAACTCCTGAATAAATCCTCACTGGCGAGGCTAGGATATACACACACACACACATATATATACATAAATAAAGAAAAATGAATAACAGTCTGAATCTCAAAACTACATACCTAAATATAGAACATATAGCGGGATATTGAGAGAGAGAGAGAGAGAGAGAGAGAGAGAGAGAGAGAGAGAGAGAGATTCTCTATCATATATGTAACATAATAAGGAATACAATTACCTCTGATTCAGAGAGAAGTTAGACGAATCAGCTCTGGCTGTATCCCGAGCTGATGTCCCACCAACTGCACTGTTACCAACACCACCACCACCGCAGCTGGCAGAATACCTTTGCATTGCTACCCACAATCACCGGCATACTGCCTCCAGCAACAGAAACATTAAAAGAAGCTTTGCATGCTATAATCAATTGCACAACACCTTTGTGTAGTGACCAATTATGAACCGTTGAAGCCAAACCAACCCACGTGAAGCTGCAAATGCAGTAACATGTATAAATGTTTAAGAATCACACATTGTTCGGAAAAAATATATTAAGGACAAAATAAAGTTCTCTAACCTCAATTTCATGAATTATAAGTTCCCATATATCTGTGATGAATCGAGCAGAAAATCTCCTTTCTCTTCACCGCCAAATCTTTAAATCAAGAAAAAGATACCAATCACTCAGAATTCAGAACACTAATCATACTGTATGAGATGCTATTACCAAGAATTGTGAAGAACAAAAAAATAACAGATAAGAGAAAAATAGCTAATACAATTAGAACAAAGATACACTATCCTCACTTGCCTATTGATTGAAAGTAATTGCTTCCTTGTTCTCTTAGCTCTTCGATTAAATATAGAAACTATCCTGATATCAATATATAACGTTTATTAACACAGTTGTCAAAGTCTTCGACGTAATTTTAGAATTTGGACCCCAAATTAATGATAACCTGATAAAGAGAAGGAAAAATAAATAGGGATTAACAAAGAACTCGTTGACGCAAGTCATTGAACAACTAATTCAAACCCTAAATCCAGCTCAGTGACAAGAAAAAGAAAAAGAAAAAAGCAGGAACAATAAACAACATAACATGAAGTGGAGATATCACCTTAAACTCCCAATAGAACTGAAATCAAATCAGTATCTATTTCTCGCAAAAGACATGCAAATTTCTTCAAATCTAAATCCAAACCACCATTAACAATCCAGATTTTCCAACTGTAATCTCTCGTGACAAAAAGGGTTTCAAATTAAACAGTTTCAATTCCATAAACAACATCAGATTTGGATCAAAACGTTGAAATCAAACCTAGAACTTCATTTATCTGTGTACGAGGTTCTGAGCATGAAGTGAAGCTAGGTTAACAATAACTAGAGAAAGAAAATCGTAACCGCTGGAAACGAAAAGAAAATGAAAATAAGAAGACAAATGTCGTACCTTCGAGAGAGATATGGAGGAAGAAACGAATGACAGATAGGAAGGAAGCGAGAGCCTTGCCTTTGACTACTGCTCTGCTGATGATGACGATGAAACCTTTGTGTTGCTTCCGGTGCTAGAAAAGGGAAGAGCGAGAGATCTAAGGATAAAATATTAATATACATTTATGATTCCTTACCCAACTTAACCCTTTTAGTTCTCTTAATTTATAAAATTACCCTTCGTTTCGTCATAGCTGGCTTGTTCTTACTGGCTAGCTGCTTGGTGCCCGCAACCACTTGTGTTCGGACAGAACTTTTCTGCAGGCCGGTCTCCTGTATTAGCCGGGGTCGTATGATACGTTTTCCGGTTCCCCCATACAAAGTCGTGTATATAATAGCCACGTGTACTGGTATGTCAGGTCAGTAGTTTTCTCAGATGTTAGCTTCTTACAAATTGGCTTGTAGCAGTGGCGAGAATTGCTCGGCTGTTTTGCCACGTCACTGACAACCGCCAAATGTAAAATTATGGATCAAATGGGTCTTTTAGGCTGCGTTTGTCCGGCTTGTGCTTTTGGATAAGTAGTTCAATGAGAGCACTTATCCACATCAACAATAAACTGCTTACATGAAGAAAATAGCGTTTGATAAAACATTTATATGAGTATTTATGAAAGTTTAAGGGTAAAAAAGATATTATGAAAATTTTGTTAAAGTTTAAAAATAACATTTATTTAAGTGTTTGTGAAAATTTAGAGGTAAAATGGGTATTATGAAAATATAACTAAATTTTAGAAATAGCTTCTCGTATAAGTGATAAGAGAAGCTGTTTTCAACAGCTTCTCCTTATGGGTAACATTCCTCTAGTGCTTATGGGTACGCACTTGATCATTAGGTGTTACCAAACACGCTTTTAATTTTAAAAAGTGCTTTAATAAGCTATAAGCTAAAATAAGCACTTACATCACTTAAAGAGGATAATAAGTATATTTGTCATTTCAACTTAAAAGATCTCTTATCTTAGCAAATTAAGGCCTAGAAATAACACCACCCTTAATAAACCCATGCCATCGTAATTTTGTGATAAAAACAGGGTTATGGTATTAATGATACCTTCATGTTGGTGAATTCTTATTATCTTTTCAATAACTTTGATTAATTAAGAGTTTAATCTTTTATTATGCTTTTCTGATGATGGTGTGGTCTAGATATTTAAGCTTGGACGCGCATCACCAATATCTATTAATTGTACTAGCATATGGCACGTGCAATACTGCATATTGATAAATATCTAGAATGTGTTAATTATTTTTTTTTTCATTTCATCTTTTTATAATTAAAATGAGATAGGAACGATTATTTTGAAAACTTAACCGTTATCTCTTTTAATAAATCAAAAAATAATATTATCTCTAATTATGTTAAATACTAAATACTAAAGGTTGTTTTTTAAATTTAAAAAAAAAATTGGCATGTTTTATGATACGTCATTTCCCTTTATAATATGGATAGATGTAAGTGGCGACCTCACATCCTCTGCAGCAAATCCTTTGCAGCAATCCATACAGCACCGTTGGATTGCTGCCACGTGGGCATAGGCAACTTAACGCCCATGACAACATCTTAACAGTGTTGTTTTCAATTTTTTTTTTTTTTTGTGATTAAAAGTTCTCTTAACCCTCCTCTTTCTTCTCTTTCTTATTATTCTGTTGCAACATTGAACGAACAAAAAAAATCATGACTTGGAGCATGTAAGTGCAAATAGAATATTTTATACGTATTGTATGTAAGTTGTAGGTCGATTATTTGGGACAATATTCTTACTTTGGTATATCACTATAGAGAATGGTTGGAGAACAAGTTCGTGGAGATGGGTCAGCATTCTCACCTTTATTTTAATCACTGAAGATATTGTTGCCGACTATGTATTCAATGACAACTTAAACGAAAAAGTAAGAAAATCAATCGTACTTAAAAATCTAGTTTTATTTTTGTTTGTCTATGGAGACACTTGTTGAGATGTTTAATCGATATTTGCTTCGTGGTGAACTGCAAGTGATGCGTCTGGAAAATTGGGTATATAAGTTGTGAACACCCATATAGTTTGCTTATTTTTTTCTCATCTAGATCACACTCAAATTTTTTTTTTTTAACACTTAGGAGCTGGATATGTATATGCAAATTTTGAATTCTCTAGAAGAAAATTTAGTCGTGCATCGCTATTACTTTAGTTCAGTTTTCTTGGTAAGTTGAAATAATAGTGACTTGAAGTTACACTCTCTTCTTATTTCCACGAAAATGTTAATATTATCTACTATTTGTGCAAGAAGGCATCATCAACAACCCAAAGGATATTGGTTCCCTCATCACAGATTTAAAAACTGAGGAGAGGAGCCAGATTTTGGAATCCAATATGGTAATGAATTGGCTGATTTCTATTAGATATTGGATTATTGCGACAGATGACATTCTTTTTGTTTTCAGATAGTCCTTCCAATATTGGATAACAATCATTGGTACTGCTGTATTGTGGAATTGGATGAAAGAAAAGTGTTGATTTTGGACTCATTGCCAAAGCGAAGGCAATCTTCACAACTTAGATAGCTAGTTAACCGACGACAACATTTCACCCTTGTTGCTATTGGTTTATGATTAGTATTAACTTTTAGATGCCAGTTTATAAATACGCTCGATGGAGAATTTCTTGTCTAGGTTCAATAATAAACGTGTTCCAATTACTGCGTGTGAATTACTGTGTTCTGAAGTTTCATCCCAGCTGAACAGGTATCTCTTCTCCATAACTTTGTTTTTTCATATGTCATTAGTTCCTTTATTATAAACCATTGCCAATGTATTTGTATATGTATATCTATGTTCATCCTCCAGCAATGATTGTGGCGTGTTCGTCATCATATTTGCGAAATATTGGAAAAGAGGTTTGTTAGATCGTTACACAGAGGCAAGTTAAAACCCTTACTTCTACTGCACCTTCAATTGATTAGTAATGCAAATGTTAAAATTGTTGTCTACTAGATCAATTGATTTCGATGTCATTTTCTTATTGTCAAAAAAACATATAGGATGACATTTCTCAATTTCGAAGGAAAGTCGTCGCGGATATGGTCCTCTTCTAAATAAATGAACGTAAGATCAACGTATTGAATAAATTAAGAACCGAGGCTGAAGGAAGTGTGAAGTGAGGCTGGCACACAGATTTTGCTGGCAACATACCCGCAATTAGGTTTGGTAGATTGTGTTTTGCATCTTGTCACACTTTGATCATCATGTGGTTATATGAATGCATTCAATTTCAACTAATGCCCATTTCTGGATTTCTGTAGGTGCTAATGTAGCCGGGGGAAGAGGCTTTTGCTAATGAAGTCGTTTGCTGCTGAGGAATCTTTTACATTTGAAGGTGAAGAGAAGCAATTTGGTGCTGAGGAATAATGTACACGTAAAAACTTATGCTAGAGACCCTATACCTAGAGATATCTTCTTTTAGAAGGATGTGAGACTTGGTCTTGAACGATTTCCAGTTGTAATTTAGACCCGTAGAATTCCTTTCCAGTTGTAATTTATGACCATATGATGTGTGACATTGTTTGAAGGCGGGTTTTATCGTTTTATCTAAATCAGAATATCTCCTGCCATGTGTTGACTTAGGCATTAATATAATATGAATAAAAGTAGGTTCTATTAGCGCGCTTTGTTGATTCAAATCTGGTGCAAAACGAACGTAACAGTTCCATGCATACAAATATTGAAATGATAACCAAAGATACCCCTTATTTAGCTTTGGGTACCCTGTGCATTACTAAACCAATGGTACTCCTTATTTAGCCTTGGGTACCATGTGCATTATTAAGCCACCCCCCCTATTTAGCCTTGGGTACCCTGTGCATTATTAAGCCAAGGGTACCATTTATTTAACCTTTGGTACCCTGTACATTATTAAGCCATGGGTACCCTTTATTTAACCTAGGGTACCCTGTGCATTATTAACCCATAGGTACCCCTTATTTAACCTCGAGTATCCAGTAAGTGGTAAAGGGTACTACTTATACACCCAACCCTGACATTGTGACCATGCAAATAAACGAGGGAAATAAATGAACATCATAAAGAAACTAGAAACACATTTACTGAATTGAAAAGGGCATAAGAGATTAAAGAACAGGTCATGTAAGACCAACCAAAATTGCTGCAGAGCAGTGGTGTTTTCTTTTACACATACCCAAAACCAGCGGCAACAACCAACCATTATACAACCTCCATTTACCTAACCACATATAAACAAATGTAAGAAAGGTAGAGTTCGGAAAAGAAAACCAAACAAGGGAGATGTAAGTTTCCATATTCCGATCTGCATCAAATGAGTTGTTGGAGCCTTGTTGTGAGCTACCAGTGAGCTGGGATTCCATAAGTAATTGTTGCACAAGATATTTAAAAAAAAAAATTAATCAACATAATATGGCTATAACATAAACCTGAAACCATATAAATCATTTACCATAATTACCAAAAGCATTTGACTGAATTGATCATGGCTAGCTCTTTCCTCTGTATTAGAAAAATGGGAATGTCCATGCATAAGGGGATATTGTTGTTGGTGCATCGTATGAGTCGAATGGATATTCCATGCATGAATTGAGTTTGTGGCTGGCAGATATTAGTAACGGGAGTATTGGGAGCACTTAAAGCAATTGACTCCTAGACACATGTGAGGAAGAAGTTAAATATAGAAAAAGAAAAGCAAATATAATATTATATACACAAATAGTACCTGTGTAGATTGCAATGCTATAGTGGCCTCTGTATTAGAAAAATGGAAATGTTCATGTATAAGGGGATATTGTTGTTGGTGTATCATATGAGTCAGATGGGATATTTCATGCATGAATTGAGTTTGTGGTCGACAGATATTAGTAATGGCAGTATTGGGAGCACGCAAGCCATTGACTCCTAAACACATGTGAGGAAGAAGTTAAATATAGAAAAAAAAAAAAAGCAAATAGAATATTTTATACCCAAATCGAACCTGTGTAGATTGCAATGCTACAGTGGCCTTTATATCATTAGTCATATTCTTTCTCTTTTTTTGCACCGAGTCAGATTCATTTTGTTTCTTCCTTCTCTTTTGCATTGCAGCTTTTTGTAAAGCATCCTTAGGCACATGAAGACTTGTATTTGAATGACTGGATTTCACCTTTGGTTTCAAGCCATTTACAATTGTATTCTCCTCCACATTTATATTCGTAACTCGTACTTTTGCCAACAACATTAGAATCCAAAGATTCACTAAAGTGTTTATCCATTTGATTAGCAATGTTTACCGCATATTCATAATTTTCTTCGCTTTCAGCAGCTCTCTTTGAAATTGAAAAAAATCTATGACATAGAAAGTTATACCTCTTTGCGTGCTTCACTTTAGGATTACTTTTTACACAGCTCGAACTAATATTTGATTCAATTCCTCCTAGCTTAGCGTCCTTTGTCCATATCTTCAATATGTACTTTGTAGGAATCTTCTTTACACAATTTATTTGATAATCCCATAATGCATGTTTGCATTCGATCCCCACGAATTCAAACTTTTTACAACAAGTGCCACTAGTATTCGACGGGTCAAACACTATTGTACGATAATTTTGTTTTAACCGGTGTTTGGTATCTAAAACCCTGTACTCGGTGATTCTAAAGGCTTTTCCAGAATTCTCAACATCACAATCTCAAGTTCCCATTGCTTATCCTTCAAAAAACTTATAAATAGATGGCGTGTAAACGCTCTTTGCATACTCAAAAATTTGAGATTGGCCAATGGACACAGGTTTACTTTGTGTCATCTTGTAATCAGCTTTCAACTCTTTGTGTAGTCTTCTTGCCACCATCCTATCAATTTGTTATAGAAATCAAGATAAATCAAGATAAATCATTTGCAGTGTTAAGATAATTGCACTATTCATCGATTCTGACCATTGTGTGGACATCATATCTGCACAAAATGTGCTCTTACCGTATGCAAGAGACCACATGGTTCTATTTTCAAATCAGAGTTTCATCCAATCATTTGTTCAATTCTTCTTTAAACTCCTTATCATCTTCGCAATTATATACACACTTTTGAAAACAAAAGATAAAAGATTTATGAATTGAAAATACACCACTCAACTTCCTAGCTGCATTTTGAAAAATATGCCAAATGCAAAGGCGGTGAAATGTGTTAGGTGACACAAGTTTCATGAAAGACATCATTCCCACATCTTGATCCGTTAGAAGTGTCTTTGGTGCTTTTCAACCCATAGCATCAATAAACATCTTAAACAACCACTTAAAAGTGTTAGACGATCTGCATAAAGTAGAGTAGCTCCAAAGATGATAGATTGCATATGATGATTGACTCCAACAAATAGTCAATTCTCCGTGTTTGTTTTTGTAATAACCCAACAAAAATAATAGGGTTAATATATATTTAATATAAAATTAGGGTGTACTTAAAATATGGGATAATTTAAAATTTGTAATTAATATAAGATTAATGTGTAATTAATAAATGTATAGGATTAATGTGTAATTAATAAATGTATAGGATTTAAAATTTTAGTAATTAGCTAATACGTTTGACTTTTGACCGACTGTGATTGGGGGGTTGTACCAATAGGAAACTAGGTGCATCACACACAATCATAACTTCTAAAGATATGACATGTGGCTAGGATCGCAAAAGATCTCAATAAATAAATCAAGGGCTAGGATTTCGTAGAAACATTCAATTCCCAATCAATGGTTGAGATTAAAAGAGTAAAAAGTAATAAGATTCTTCCTAAAACTAGAATAGAAACAATTCAAATTAAAAGCCAAGGTTCTAGAAAAAAGTCTTGTAATTAGAAATCCACATGGGCTGGAATTTGAATAAAAAGAAATCTTCTAGAAGTTAAATCTAAGCTTCTAATAAACAATAGTAAAAACCCATATTAGAAAATAACCTACATGGGCTAAGATTTTCATCCAATGGCTGATATTAATGACTCCCAATCAAGGGTTGAGATTAAAGGTTAATAGTTACTAATTAATGTGTCCCTAAGCACCGTTATATAAACCCAAGACCTGTAGAGATTATTTAATTGCTTGGAGAAGAAGAAGAAGAAGAAGAAGAAGAAGAGGAAGAACACAAAGTGTACTCATTACACCACACGACCAGATCAAGGTAAGTACTCAAGGATGTCATTGTTTATGAAATTCTGTTAGTAGATTGGATAATGTATGTTTTACAAAGGAAAGTTCATGTTAATATGAGGTATTGGGATTTACCCCTATGATCGAAAATAAGGTGAGGCGCTTGTGTCCTCTAGGTCAAAGACCCTAGAAACTATGATGTACACATAGAATAATCTACTATTTCTGTCATGTATTGGGGGATGAAAGTTCACATTATGAGGCATCCTTGGGTAGTATGATTGAGATCATATGAGGAACATACATATAGTCGGATACTATACAGTGCATTGCATATTATAATTGTTTGTCTTAAATCACATGTGGTGATCATACTTAGGTGCACAACATGCATTAATGATTGAACTAGCATCTTGCATTGCATTATATCATTATTTGTGACTCATGACTATTGGCATACTCATTACTTGTTCATTATTGATTA
>JAUPMG010000020.1:12352023-12375349 GCA_031762675.1 Pachysandra terminalis
AGAACCAAAACCGAACCGAAATTGAATAAACCCAACCCAAACCGAACCGAAGTCGGTTTGGGTTGGTTCGGTTTCGGTTTTAACCGAACCGAGTTACACCCCTACTTGCAGCCGTGGCAGTTGGGATTGCAGTTGGGGCACCGTTGGAGGACATTGTTAGAGGGATTGAAGAGGTTGATGGAGTTCCGGGTAGGTTTGAGCTGATAGATGAGGAGCAGGCATTTGGGGTGATTGTGGACTATGCTCAATTGCTCATACTCCTGATGCCTTGTCACAGCTACTTGATGCTGTAAGGGAGCTTGGCCCTCGGAGAATCATCACTGGTATATTTCTTCGAATTCTTACTCTCTCTCTTTAATAGCTGCCTTAGGAACTAAATTTTAAATGTTTCTTTACGTTAGGGAAGTTTTAATGTTCTATTTTTGT
Source organism: Pachysandra terminalis (assembly GCA_031762675.1). NCBI lineage: Eukaryota > Viridiplantae > Streptophyta > Magnoliopsida > Buxales > Buxaceae > Pachysandra > Pachysandra terminalis. The sequence continues at coordinate 12,352,450 of JAUPMG010000020.1, forward strand.
GTTCTTATATAAGATATATACCAATGTTAAAAGAAAATTAGTGGGTGGTGTTCGTAGTGTTTAAACTCGGTATCAGATTGGGGATCGTCCCGGTCCGATACCGAGTTGGATTAGCTATCCGACTTCAGATTAGCCGATTCAAAACATGGCCCAATTTTTGTCTTTTTTTTAAAAGCAGAAATTTTTTGAGGGGTTTCCAACGATTCAATGACTTGTCCGAAACCGAGTCAGATCGTCTGGATTGGACGATCTGATTCTGTTTTCACCGAGTCAGAGAAATTTTAAAAATCTGGGGATCGGCTTGGGATCGTGGTTCGTCCCGACCCAATCCCGAGTTGTATTGGTCGATCCGATTCGGAATCGGCTGATACTTTACACTATGGTGGTGTCTATCTCTGATACTACAGTTCCCATTAGATGAAAGATGGATTATTTTGTTTTATATGTTGTTGTGAACAGTCTTACCGAGAATTATTGTCTAGAATTTTGTGCAGTTGATAGAAAAGATTGTTCTTCCCAGTATTTGTTTCTTTGATGCAAGTAACTATATTTCATTAGTTTTTGATTTAAAGCTGGAAATCTGGAAAGTAGCTTGATAAACTTTTCTATCCATAACAGAATCATGAAAATGGACGAAATCTTTCCTTATTTGAATAACTATTTGTGCTTTGAATGAAGTCTTTGGCTGTGGTGGTGAGAGAGACAGAGGAAAGAGGCCCATGATGACGAAGATTGCAACGGACAAAAGTGATGTGACTATCCTGACCTCTGACAATCCAAGGACAGAAGATCCATGTACGTATAGAGGAATGTACAGTATAGGGTATATATGCCATCACCAAAAACAATTTCTAGGATTTTTCAAAATATTATATCGACAGCGGATAAAATCTCTCTGAACAAGGATCTGTTTAACTTTGTAAGTGGTATGTTTCCTCTACTTAGGGATGGCAAATTGGCAATGGGGCGGGTTAAACGGGTAATCCGCCCCGCCCCACCCTTAATGGTTAGGGTTTGGTAACCCGTGAGTCGGGATAGGGTTTGGCTCAACCTGCCCCCAACTCGTCTCGTTACCATTCACTTATGTTCCAAATATATATTTTATGTATAAATAAATATGTTTAAAAAATTAAAGATTTAACTTTAAAAAAGTATTTATTTTTAAAAAACCTTGTAACCGGGTCAAACCCGCCATGCTACCGCCTCGACAGGGTTAGGAGCGGGTTTGGTATTAGGGAGGCTCCTTTAGAGGCGGGTTAAGGTTTGTCAAAACCCGTACCGAACCCGCCCCGTTGCGATCCCTACCTCTACTGCTAACATATCCTTTTGATAATTGCATTTCTCTCAAAACTTGAAACGGTAAGATAAGCTAATTTTACAAAATACCTGGAAGCCCAAGGCTGACTTTTGGATGTTGCATCCTTGTCAGTGGACACCTTGGATGACATGCTGGCTGGTGTAGGATGGACCATGCAGGATTACTTGAAATATGGTGAGAATGATTACTACCGACCTCTTCCAAATGGTCACAGGCTTGTCCTCCATGACATAAGGCGTGTAGCTGTACGGGCTGCTGTGGCAATGGGCGAGGAAGGTGATATCGTTGTAAGTATTTGAAACCGTGCCCTACTTCTCTGTTCAGTTCTTGATTTACAAGCGATCAATACTAAATGGCAGAAACAAAAGTCATGCAGCCGAAAACTTGAGGTTTGAAAAGAAGTATGAAGACATTAATCAATGCTATTTGATGAATTGATGAAGTTGTCTTTTGCAAGTCCAGATTAACCTGGTTGTGCTCTCTTATTCACTGCCTGCTCCCTCTTTCTCCTAACATTACTGCCTATATATACTGAAGGTTGTTGCAGGAAATGAAACATATCAGATAGAAGGTGACAAAACAGAGTTTTTTGATGACTGGGAAGAGTGCCGTGAAGCATTGCAGTATGTCGATGAGCTCCACCAAGCTGGAATAGATACAAGTGAATTCCCATGGCGGTAAGTCACCTGACTATTATTATTAAATACTTGTCATAGTTTTTGAACTTGGGGATTGGATCGGGATCGTTCCCGGCCGATCCCAAGTTGGATCGGCAATCCATATCAGGATCGACCGAGTCAAACAATGAGCCAAAAGAACAAAAAAATGATAAATTATTTGTCTCAGCCGATTTGTTTTGACATGGCCAAGTTGGATCGGACAATCCGAACAAGTTTGACTGAGATTAGTATCATGACTCGGACTGAGATGATCCCGAGTTGTATCGGACAATCCAACTCGGGATCGATCGATCCTTTACACCATGATACTTGTTAGTCATGGTAGAGGTATCTTTGCAAGAACTACCTGCTCCACTGCAATATTAGTTCAGAGCTTGGGAACGTGGTAGATGGTAACTGGGTCCATCAATTTCCCTTGGGTAAGAATGTTGATCCAACAAGTACGTACATGGAAATGGGAGGATCTTGTTGCCTATGACTTGGAAGTAAGAAAGAGTTCGGGAAAGAATGCTCAGACAAATTTGGGAACTTTTCTGACTTGTGAAAAAAATAGAAAAATAGAAATACTACAGAATTTAATATTTATCAGTTCTGTCCTTTTTTACTGATATTTTGTGGTCTAACGAGTCCTACTCATGTATACACATGCGTGTCTAACATCTGTACCAGGATACGGATAACATAGATAAACGATGTGTTTTTCTATTTCGACGTTATCATTTTATTTAAGTTGTTTGGAGTCACTAAGTCGAGTCTATATGGTTTTTCACAAGTGCATGAAAAGCTGATGGTCAGAGTATCTCCATGTGGGACTATGGAGTTTTTGTATATAGATCTACTCAAGTGTTTTACGTTGTTTCTGGAATTCCCACATGACTATAGTGATCAGTTATAGTACTCCCCGTGGAATTTTTAGTGAGAAAAGGGTGAAAAAAAATAAGATAATAAGACGGCTTCAGTTAAGTTCCTCTTGTTGTCTGGGATGCTGGTAGGACATCCCTTTTAAGAGGGATGGGGTGGGTGGGGGTTGTCAAGGGTTTGATTAGGTGTGTAATTCGGTCGGTTTGGTTTGGTTTAGTGGAAAAACCTAAGCCAAACCGAGATTTACTGAATTAAACAGAAAACTGAACCAAACCGATTCATAAAACCGAAAACCAAACCGAACTACAGTTCCAAACCGAAAACCGAACCAAACCGGAATGAAAACCAAAATGGTTTTTTCTTTTTGATTTGATAAAATTAATGCTATTTTATATAATAAATACATACATGCACATAAATATGCAGAAACATATACATATAGAAATACAAATAGGAGTATATAGGTCTAGTTCGGTTTGGTTTGGTTTAGGGATATTTATTTTAGTTTGGTTCGGTTTGATTTAATCAAATCCTTAACTGAAAACCTAACCGAACTGATTCGGTTTTTCATTTTTCAAACCGAAATGAAAAAAAAAAAAAACCGAACCAAACCAATTTTTTTCGGTCTTCAGTTTAGACCAAACCAATTGACACCCCTAGGTTTGATACCGCGTCTTCCATATGGGGAGTGGTCAAAGAACCAAATAAAAATATTTTGGCAATTGCTGACTTCAATCTCTGATGAACTGTAGTTCGTAGAGCAGGAGAATTGCCGTCAAATTGCCATTTTGAGAACCATGTGGATTAAATTTATTCATACTATTCATGTCTTCTTGTTTAACTGTATGCTGCAGGTTACCGGAGAGTCATTGATATTACGTGGAAGAAAGTAGAATATTGAGTCTAACCTACAAGGAACAGCTTCCATGCGTTGGACCTGTTGCATTTTTGTGAGACAAGTAACATGTGACAGTGGATAATTGAAGCTGGATAAGCAATCATGGGGAGCTCTTTAGCTTGAAAGGAGGCAATGAGCAATCCCAGATTTCTGGGCACATGATGGAAGATTCTCACTGCTTTGGATCAAACATGGTACGGGATTCATGATTATATTATTCCATTTATTGATCCTAGAAGTAGAGATAAAAGTTAGAGAAGCCGTTAATACTTCCTTTTATTTGAAAACCTGGAACTTCAATTTGGGTTGTCAGACAGAAAATTTGACTTCACTGAGTTAGTTCACTAGTAATTTGCCTGGGCACAAACACACACACACCAAAAAAAGAAAAGCGCACAAAAATGGAAAGAAAGAGAAAGTACAAAAATAATGCACAAAAAAGTGAAGATTCTCATACAAATGAGACAAAATTGAAAGAAAAAGAAAGAGAAAGTACGGAAATAATGCAAAAAAAGTGAGAAAATTCTCATACAAAGAGACAAAACGTATGAGAAACGAATGAACTAAGAAAAAGTAGGCATTGCATGGATAGGAATGAGAAATGATTTTTTTTTTGTGTGTGTGTGTGTCTCCAAGAGATAATTCGCTTAGCGCACACACATACCTATTTACTCTCCAATCCTTATTGTTTAAGACAATTTTAACCAATATTTTACAGGACTAAGGTAGTCTTGACCTTCTTCTGCAGCTTACGGGGCCCTCTTGTTATCCTAAGGCTACGACGAGATTACTGTGGTGGTACAAGCAATGGAAGAAACGGGTACAATTTTTGTAAATGTAGTGTAATTAGGAGATTATATTGCAGTGTGAAATGATGATTGTAAGTGTGGATTAGAACAATATGGTAAAAAAAATCATCATCTTTATGCTCTTGTTCTCTTACCATTTGATGGTCTTGAACATGGATCTGTAACAATGTATCTCGCCGTGTCTTTATGGTATTACTGCATACGATGCTTTCTTTCCAATTGTGCTTGTTTGTTTATTTATTTTTTCAGTTCATTGATCCTCATTTCTTGTTTATGCCAATCCATGTTTAGATTATTTTAGATATTACATTCATCAGATTGATTTCTGATTCATTTATCTTATTTTTTAAATTTAATCATCCAATCAATGGCAGATCAATTTGGCAGGTCCAGATCAATGATCATGTCAAATGGTGTGTAATGTATAAGGTGGAAGAGAAGGAATTAATGAAGAACAGAAAAAGGGAAACCAAGGGCTGTTTTGCTATTCATTCTGGATCAAGAACTCATTATACGAACTGATTCCATAATTCATTCAGGTGAAAGATATTCTCTTATGCTTCCATTGGCTGTTGTGACAGGGCAACTTTTGTGACAAGGAAGAATGAGTTGGCCAATCTAGATTGTCCATTTGGCAGGAGACCCTTTCGGTTAGCCATATGTATAATATTATTTTAACCTATATAAGCTCCAATGGTATATGTGTTAGGCTTTGCCACTTTTTTTTTTGTTTTTCTTTTTTGGTATCTCCGCGCTGATGGTCACTCAACCACTCGCCCATGTAGGGGAGATGCAGATTCAATCCCCAGACCCTCTCCACCTCTACCCTTTGAGGGGATGTCCTACCAACGTCCCAAAGGACGGGGGGGACACCACATTTTATTTTTTGGGTAATGACTTGGGGTTATCCAACGGCTTTGATTCAAAGCCCTTTTGAACAAAGCCCTTCACATTGAAGCCCTTTTCATTTGCAGAAGCTACCCCAAACAATCCCTTAAAAACTTGCGGGTTGGAGGGGTAAATTACTGAGGAAGGCCGGGAGTGTGACCATAGTTAAATCTACCCTTGCTTTCACCCCGGTTTATTACATGCAAACGATGTCTTTACCATCTAGTACACTATCTGAGATTGATAGAATCTCTCGTAATTTCCTTTGGGGCTTTACACATGAAAAATAAAAGATTCATCCGGTTAATTGGGATCAAGTGTGCCTCCCTATTAATGAAGGGGGACTTGGTGTTAAGAAAGCCAAAGAAATGAATTTGGCCCTTCTGGCCAAATTAAAAGATTCATCTTGTTAATCTCTCGTATGGTCTGCAATTCTGTTCAAAAAATATCTGAACACATCTCACTTCCTTGATCTTTCTCCTGGTACTAAGAATGGTAGCTTTACTTGAAAAAGTATCTGTAAAGCCAAGTACATCCTTAAGCAAGCTTTGAAGTGGAGGATCGGTGATGATAAGCAGGTTCGTTTTTTGTATGATATTTGGTTGGACAACACCCCCCTTCTGGATCTTATCAATCTCGAACTAGAACTCCTCCAAGACCCTGATCTCAAGGTTGACGGAATATCTTACCTCCTAGCATTCCTTTAACTTTCCTTCAGTCCCCAGATGTCTTGATTTGGAATTCACACCCTGGGGTAAGTTCACATGCAGATCAGCCTAAGATTTATCCTTGAAGAAAGCTTCGGAACAAGTATTGGTATATTGGAACTGGAATTGGAAGACCCCAGGTACATATCAAATGCAATTCTTTTTATGGCTAGCTGCACATAATCATCTACCTACTAATTTCTTTCTGAGATTCTTTGCAAATTATACTACTGGCTCGTGTTCTAGATGTGATCAGGATGATGAAACTATTTTACACCTTCTTCGGGACTGCTCGAAATCCAAGGAAATTTGGCAGAATTGGCTCAGGTCGGACAACTGACACTTTTATATCCTTGACCTGTAGGATTGGCTAAAATCCAATACATCGAGCGCACACTCATCATAGCACCCACATTGCTTGGAATATTATTTTCATGTTCATCATTTGGAATATTTGGAAAGGTCGGAATGAGCTCTCCTTCAACCAAACTCTGATACCTAGTAATATTTTTCACCAAAGGATTGTGAAAGCTAGTACAGAATGGGATTCTTTAAAAAAGACTAATGATGCAATCTCATGCAGGGAATGGAGAAACATTGGCTGGAAACCACCTTAGAGAGGGCTGGACAATGCTCAACTGGATGGGAGCTCAAAAGGCAACCGAGGGAGAGCAGGAATGGAAGGACTACTTAGAAATGATGATGGCTGATGGCTACTATGGGAACATGGGAGAAGCGTCCAACACCGTTGCCGAGCTTTGGGTTGTACAAGAAGGACTTCGACGAGCTTGGAATCCTAAAATAAAAAAACTTGAAGTGGTGATCGATGCAAAAGTGGTAGTTGAAACTTTAACTAAGGACATTAATCCTTTAGACTCTTAACTTTGATCTTATCTATGATTGTAAGAACCTATCAAGTAGAGATTGGCAGGTTTCTTTTAGGCACAATTTTAGGGAATCTAATAGTTGTGCTAATTTTCTCGCTAAACTCAGAGTCGGTAGCCTTAATGGCTTAGTTGTTGATCTTACACATCCCACTCTAGGATTGTGCGAGATTATGATAGCCGATTTACAGGGGAGATGTACTTCTAGACTTTGCTGTAAAACTCTTTCTTAATTATAATACTAGTATCTTTTTTACCAAAATAAAAGAAGAGGTTGCAAAGGAAGCTGCTATTACTTGAGCTGTTTTGAGCCCTGAGAGCAAAATTACCATTTCAGCCCTCGAAATTGTCTCTACAGCACTGGCCAAACACAGCTCCCAGAACAGAGAATCCGCGTCACGAAGGGAGAAGCTATTACTTGAGCTATTTTGGAGGCTTTTAAGTTTTGTTTCCATTCTTGGTTCGAATTTCGAAGTTTGGATTCATGTGGTGTGAAACAACATCGATGCAAGTTTGCCCTCATAAAAATACATCAGGCATATCACAGGAAACAGGAGCGGATTCTCTGTGGTATAAATTTCTGTGGTCGTCCAGTGATGTGCATAGGAGGGCGACAGGTGTCCCATGAGGTATTAAGCTGCAAACGGAAGACCGTTTGTAGGTCAAACGTTGGATTCAACAAATTTGAACGCTCGTCTTCTTCCCGCCCCCGCAGGCCCCGTCTCGTGCTGCTCCTTCTTTTCCGGCCACACCACCTGCACCCCCCCGCCCATTGCCGCTGCTCCTTTTCCCCTTCTCCCCCTTGCTCCCCTGCTCTCTCTCTCTCCTCTCTTCTTCCCTCTTCCTCTGTATTCCTTCTTTCCCTGTACAGAAAAACCAAAAAAATCTCTCTCTCTCTCTCCTTCCTCTCTTCTTCCCCCTTCCTCTGTATTCCTTCTTCTTCTTCCCCTGTACAGAAAAACCAAAAAAAAAAAAAAAGTAACTAAAAAAAACCCACAAGATTAAAAAATAACAAAACCCCCACAGATAAAAAACAATATTCAAGAGTTCTCCTATCGTCATGCCTGTAAGCGGAGAGCTCCACGAGGTGAGAAGACCAAGTGGGTCATGGGCGAAACATCTTTTAGAACCTTCTTCCTCCTCTACATTCACTTGCTTGCCTCCATTGCTTGAAACTCTACCAACAGTAAACCCGTTCGGATCCCACCAAAACCCATTTCTAATTGACCAAGAATGTGAACACAAAACCCTAATAAACCCATCTGGGTTTCAATCTCGCTTGTTCCCAAATTGCAGTTTCCAACATTCGTTTTCACCACCAACCACCACCACTACAGACACCAACCACCCATCACCCTCCAACCTCTACAAGACCTTCCTCTTATCACATCAAGATTACACTTTGAAAGAATCCAATAATACTGCTACTATTCCCAATTAGTGCAAGACAGAGACAAACTTTTCCCCTTTTCAGCCACTACTTGATGATGCTAACTTGCAGAGCTGGATTGATAAAATAAACCAAAACCCATGTCAACCATCCCCATTGTTTGTGGAGATGGATTGTGGTGTGAATGCGATGGGGTTCTCAGAAGGTGTTCACGACATGTCCACTGCAATTGCTTTCAACAGGGCCGGCTTTCAGATGATATAAAAGAATCTGGAGCTTTGGATGTATTAGATCTTTCAACCCTTATATACATAAATAAATAATCTGCAGAATCTATATTATGTATGTACCGTTACTTTTTTATTTTGGTTTTTCTGTATAGGGGAGGAAGGGGGAAGAAGAGGGGAAGGAGAGAGAGAGAGAGAGAGAGAGAGAGAGAGAGAGAGAGCGAGAGAGCGCAGGGGAGCAAGGGAGAGAAGGGGAGAAGGAGCAGCGGCAGTAGGAGGGGCGTGCAGGTTGTGTGGCCGGAAAAGAAGGAACAGCTGGATTCTAACGTTTGACCTACAACCGGAGTACTTAACCTCCGTTTGCAGTTTAATACATCATGGGACACCTGTCGCCTTCCTGTAAACATCACAGGGCGACCACAGGAATGTACACCACAGAGGATCCGCTCCTACAGGGAACCTACACAGTGTTTACCTCACATAGGATCCTCTCCCTATTGATAGGAGGTGGTGGGCGGAGCCAAACACAGCGTGGCAAAGGAGAGTTTGGCTTTTGGTGGATTCAGAGAGAGAGAGAGAGAGAGAGAGAGAGAGAGAGGGGTCCGGTTGTGGATTGGTGGATATGCGAATAGAGAAGAAGAAGAAGAAGACGAAGAAGAAGAAGAAGAGATCGTCAGCTTCTTTACTCTGATGAAGAAAGAAAGAATTCATTTTAATGCACGTAGGTAGAGATAGAGCTAGAGACCACCTTATATTGAAAAGAAGACAATTACAACAACTCTCTATCTGCCGGCCACACCACATCCACTCACTAACTACGACACAGTAGAGAGAGAGAGCAAGAGCATCCTTTTCTTGTTTTAGAGCGAGAAAGAGGCATCAAGCTTCAGAGAACTGGAGATCTGCGAGGAAACTCTTCAATGCATCTGAGAGAGAGAGAGAGAGAGAGAGAGAGAGAGAGAGAATCCTTTTTATTCTTTTAGAGCGAGAAAGAGGCATAAAGCTTCAGAGAACTGGAGATCTGCGAGGAAACTCTTCAATGCATCTTCTCATCTACAGTGTATGGTAAGGAACTCTCACTCTGTCTCTCTCACTCGCAGTATCCAATACTATTTTTTTTGGCTCTCTCCATGTGTTGTTATGTTCCATCTCTCTCTCTCTCTCTCTCTTGAGTGGTGTTTTGGATCTGTGAGGTTTGATATATGATCATTCAATTTGTGGACTAATCTTATTGTTTCTTTGTCTTTTTAATCGTTTTTCTGTATCTTTTTTTACTTTTCCTATTTTTCTTTCCCTAAATTGAAGCTTGAGAATTCATGATTTTGAGGATTGACAACTTGATTTTTCTGATTTGAGTATGTCTGTATTGAAGGGAGAGATCTATTGCTATTATATTGTACTTTGAGTCTGGTTGATAATCCTGGTATTGATAAAAGAAGATCATATGCTTTCTTTCTAAATTTTGATTTTTAATTGGTGGTTGGATCACTCACAGTATTGAAAATTCTGGGGATTGAATAAATTTATTAAATCTGTTTCTTTTCCTATAAAATTTATAAGAGTGATGGAGAAATCTCACTAACTTTGTTGGATTGTTAGGCTTTGATTTTTTGATTAATCTTAGGTTGTTCTTTGCTATGGATGATGGAACAAGGAGAGGGGATGAAGATGCCAGAGTTGTTATCATTGATTTCACAATTACATATTTAGTTCTCTGCTTTGAATTTCTTCCTCAATGAATTTGAGGATCAGTTCAAATATTAGCTCTCTGATCATCAACTGGCTTTCCTGTTTCAAGCAACTAAAACAGAGATTGATGATAAGTAGGCCCAGTTATTGTTACGATCCTAAGTGTTGAGTGCTTAACCAAATGAGTTTCCATAAGTTCTGGGGCTTTTGGAACAACGGTTAGGTACGTAACAATTGGTATTAGAGCCAACACCATGTCACGAGTTCGAATCACGGAAGAAGCAGCAAATATGGGCTGGATTAAAATGCGTTGGTATTATGTATGGGCATAGTGTTGAAGTCATTGCATACTGATAGATGAGTGGAGCCACCAAAAGTGAAAGGGCTACCATCGGGTCAGTGTCGATAGAGTGGGCTGCCGTGGATGTCGGCTATGAAAACGCGGTGGTGTTACGATCCTAAGTGTTAAGTGCTTAACCAAATGAGTTTCCATAAGTCCTGGGGCTTTTGGAACAATGGTTAGGTACATAACAGTTATCTTTGGTCAGAGTCTCCTGGGGATTGAATCCATTCTGTGGCTGTAGGTTAAGGTTATCCTGATGCTTTTTGTATGATTCACTACTTACTAAAGCTCTTGCTTTCATGGGTCATGACCATGAATTTTTGCATCAATGGGAGTTTAGGAGGAGAGTCGGCGAGTCCAATTCTTCGAGTGATGAACCCAAATCGAGTTCTAGTGCAGAACCAATTTTCCAGAAGCATAAACTAGTTTCTATGTGTATTACACCCAAAACCCATGAAATAGACCTTACTAGATATCAAGGTTTTAAGTTTCGATTTCGCCAGTAATTTCGCCCAGGGGGAAATGGCGAAATTTCGCCAATATTTCGGCGAAATCTGGCGAAATCTGGGAAATACCACCATTTCCCCAAGGGGGGAAATGGCGATATTTCGGCGGCATGCCGCGTGCTAGATATCAATAGAAGGGTAATATATTCCTGCTATGTAGCATCAATCAAGGTAGAAGGACGAAGATGATAGAGTTCATACTGAGACGAAGGAGAAGCCTTCTTATGAAGAAATCAATAGAAAGAAGAAGAAGCGTAGCGTCCATGAGCATTCCATAATCCACATTGGGCGATACTTGCGTTTTCATGGAGTCTGTATTGGAGGATCTCAAAGTTGCCAGAGAGAATATGCTTACATGGATGAGGGAGGAGATAGTTGATTTGGATGTTCGAACTTGTAATGGTGGATCATTTGTGGGGTCTGTAAAACGTAAAAGGTCCACGGATTCTTGTGATTGTTACGAGCTTCTTGAAGGTCAGGCTGAGTGTTGTCAAGCAATTGATCCCGTAACTTCCATCGAAAAAGAAAGTGGAGAAAGGTTGGGTTCATCTGTTAAGGAGCCTAATTTCTCAATTTCTCCTTCTGATCAGGTTGTTTCTCCCATGTATTTGACTCTACCCACTGTCTTATCCGAGGCCCGTGTCAAAAACCAGATGTTTGAATCTTCTTCCTGAAACTATTTTCAAGCACTAGTCACTGCAAATAATGAAGTGGCTGTGAATTTAGGAAGAACAGATTCACAGAAAGAAGAAAAACTCAGAAGTGTTGCTTATATGGGATCCAAAAATTTAGGTAATATTGGTCAAAACAAGTTTACTCCTGCTTCAAGTGTTGGAATGGGGTTTCCCATTCCACTTCATCATGAATAGATGGTGCTTTTAAAATTCAGACCCAAGTCAATCTGGGAAATCTATCTCGAATCCAGGACAATGTATTATATCTCAGGATGACAGAGGTAGCATGGGATCAGGTGGAGGAAGCCATGATTTATCTGAATTCTGTGTTGCTAATGGTGATGGTTAGACTTATGGCAATTCGATTCATGCATCTCAAAGGGGATCAATTATGCATGAACTAGTGTATCAAGGATGATCGGCAGATTGAAATCAAGTTTTTAGTGATCCTATTTCATGTAAATAGAGCCCATGACACATTGATCACTTGTCATTTATTCCTCTATGAATTCATTTTGATCAGCAAATACAATCAGGTTTTGAGAGTTTGAAGGATGATTATCTTGCCTCCATTAAAATACATATTTGCAAGGTAAATAGTATATATTTTTCTCTGCATGTAAAGGATTGACTAAGAGATTTGATTTCCATCTAAGCTGAAGTTTTCTTTGTCTTTCTTCTTCTCTTTTGCCTTCTCAGTAAGGTTGAATGTAAGGTCTCTTGAAAACTATTCATTGCCTTACAGATATTGTTTCCCTCTTTTGTTCAGTTTTTGGGTATCATTGTGTTTCAATTAGCATATGATATACCTTCTTGTTAGAGATAGTAGGTGGCTCATATTCACTAGTCTCTAGATCCAAGGGGGAGGGACTTGAGGGGTCCCATGAGCCGGAGCGAATCACCATGGGGAGAGGTCCCTCCTCGGGTTCTGGATAACTCGTTGTGTCGGGTCAGTACCATGGGGTTAGGAGGAGCCCCCTGTAGTAAGGTAAGGGTATATTGGGGATTTGCCCTATATATCGGGCAGGAGTATAAGTTATAACCTTAATTCATTTTTCGTATAGTCGAAACTTCTCTCTCGTGGAAGTAGGCTTTGCCGAGCCACGTATATCTATGTGCATTGTTTTGATCTTCGTTTTACTGTGTTTATTATTACTGCTTGATCCCGATCAACACTTCTCTAATTTATTTCCAAGTTTAAACTGCCATTAATGCTGGTAAGTTCTTCATTTAAACAAGAATATGACTACCCCAAATTTACTTAAAACAGTGATATCAACAAGATTGCAGAGACTAGGAGAGGAATTGCAAGGGATTTTCAACTAGTAATCTGGTGATGAATGCTTCTGGTTGGAGTGTCCAAAGATGAATTTCAGTGGTCTGCTCCGCTCCTTGCTCAGGTATGAACCTTATTATGATCTCATGGTGGCCCCATTTGGTTAAAACACCAAATGTTGCATTAAGCTTTATAAGAAAATCCCTATCAGTTTTTTTTTTCTTTTCGATAATTCATGAAATATATTAAAAGAGAAAGAGTTTGGGTGACGTGGAACCTCCGACCCTACTTAGTGGGGATAGGGTAAATCCCGGATACATGACCCCACTCACAAGGACTATATATCAAGTAAGCCCGGGGACTCCAATTCTTGAGTTGGAGAGTCTGCTAGTTGAGCTAACCCTTGTGGGGTTATAATTTCACAATGTTAGTTGTTGACGGATCGTTGTGTGTGTGCGTGCGCGTGTATGCGCATTTGATTGTCATTTAGGCTGCGTTTGGCCCGGCTTGTGCTTATGGATAAGCACTCATTGGATAAGTTGCTCAATGGGAGCACTTATCCATAGCAAAAATAAACTGCTTATTTGAAGAAAATAGCGGTTGGTAAATACATTTATTTAAGTGCTTATGAAAGTTTAGGGAATAAAATAGGTATTATAAAAATATTATTAAAGTTTAAAAACAGCATTTATTTAAGTGCTTATAAAAGGTTAAATAGGTATTTTAAAAATATTACTAAAGTTGTGAAATAACTTAACGCATAAGAGCTTGAGAGAAGCTCCTCTTAGCAGCTTCTCCTTATGGGTAGCCTTCCTCTAGTGCTTATGGGTAAGCACTTATCCATAAGCGCTACCAAACACACATTGCTGTAGAAGTTGTTGCCTTATGGGTAGCCTTCCTCTAGTGCTTATGGGTAAGCGCTTATATGGGTAGCCTTCCTCTAGTGCTTATGGGTAAGGGCTTATCCATAAGCGCTACCAAACACACATTGCTGTAGAAGTTGTTGCAGTCAATTTCAATCCTGCAACTTGCAAGTGCTTTTGTTTGATTTTTTTTTTTTTTTTTCTGCATTTTTCTCTCTTGGTTTCATCCAGCTGAAAAAAAGGGCAGGTAACTGACAAGTGAAAGCTTATTTGGTGAACCCCATTTCTCCACATGTTCTTCCAATCAACCCCAAATTACATATTGAGTTTCATCCCCAAATTACATTTCCACCCGCAAAAAGAGCCCTAGAATTAATGTGTTTATTCATTCAAAATTTAAGAAACATTAAAATTTGCAAGTGCAACTATAAGGCTGCGTTTGGATAAGTGGCTCAATGGGAGCACTTATCCACAGCAACAATAAACTGCTTACTTGAAGAAAATAGCGTTTGGTAAAGTTAAGTATTTATTAAAGTTTAGGGATAAAATAAGTATCAAGAAAATATTATTAAAGTTTAAAAATAACATTTATTTTAGTGCTTATGAAAGTTTAGGGGTAAAATAAGTGCTATGAAAATATTTCTAAAGTTTAGAAATAGCTTCCTGTGATAAGAAAAGCAATAGCTTCTCCTTGTGGGTAGCCTTCCTCTACTGGTTATGCACAAGCACTTACCCATTGGGTGTTACCAAACACACTTTTTTAATTTTAAAGTACTTTAATAAGCTATAAGCTGATATAAGCAAGGCCAAACACATATGTGTAGCCTTCTTCTATTGGTTATGCGTAAGCACTTGCCCATTAGGTGCTACCAAACACACTTTAATATTAAATATTGCTTTAATAAGCTATAAGCTAAAATAAGCACTTATATAAGCTAGAACAAACGCAGCCTTAGTAATATTTTCATAATACATATTTTACTCTTAAACTTTCATAAGCACTTAAATAAATGTTATTTATAAACTTTAATAATATTTTTATAATATCTATTTTATCCCTAAACTTTCATAAGCACTTAAATAAATATATTTACCAAATGCTATTTTTTAAGTAAGCAGTTTATTGTTGCTGTGGATAAATGCTCCCGTTGAACCACTTAGCCAAGAAGTGTTTACCCAAAAGCACAAGCCAGGACAAACACATCCCTATAATTAAAATGTTTATTCATGTAAAATTTAAGAAGCATTAAAATTTGCAAGAGCAACTAAGCATTGGACTAACTTAAATCAAAAGAATTATATGTATAAATGCAAAATATTAATTGACAAAAGATACATTTTTTTTTGTTTTGTTTTGTTTTCTAGTGGGGTTGAAAGGTGCAACGCGTTGCTTACTAGCATCCCTATTAAAAAAATCTTGTATCGTCATTTCCACGTTCCAAGTTGTAACGACAAAACATGCGAGTACTTCTGTGCCATGATTTTCTATGGCGACAAAACTATTTGAAAGGAGCAGATCCTCTGCAACCCGCGCTCTCTGTGCAGCACCGTACACCATTTTCTCTACCAATGAGAAAACACCACGTTGTTGCAGAGTATCTATTCTCCATGGTGGGGCCTATGTGTGAATGATTACACAGTCAGACCTTTTCGGACCATTGATTTCATCTCTAGGAATTATGTAGGCGCAGCAACTCTGATACGTGGCACCAATAGAAATGCTTTCCACAACCTAAAAGAGTTTTATGTAGCACTGGATCGAAGTAGACACCGAAATGTTTTCCGCCGGCGTTTCCCGCGGACTTCAACTGTACGTGGGAGTACGGACACGCCTAGGTTTCGTGCAATACCCGGTAACTTTAAAAATCAAGAGAGGTTGAGGTGAACTGTTTGGTGAAAAAAAAGCAAGACGTGAGAGAGAGAGAGAGAGAGAGAGAGAGTTTGAAAAAGAGAAAAAAGGGTTAAACAAATTTCTCCGCTTCTTTTCTTCTGCTTTTCTTCGGACCCATCTGGTTTCTTTCTTCTTGAGAGGATATTGGATTTCGTTCATGGATCTCCGGGGAGTTTTCTGGGTAGTTTTTGTGGTCGCTGTGGTTCTTCTTGTTCCTATTCCTTTAGTTTTTGCAGGAGATATAGTACACGACGATGTTTGGGCTCCGAAGAAGCCTGGTTGCGAGAACGACTTTGTTCTGGTAACTCTCCAGTTGTTTTTCTTTATAACCCACTTCGAGTTTCTGTGATCTCTCAACTGGGTCTTTTCTTTCTAACCTGTTTTCTTTTTGTTTTGGTGTTATTCTTTTCTGGGTCTCTGTTCTTTTTAATTTTTTTTTCCTGTTTGATTGGGGTTTTGGAAGAAGATTATGACGATGGTGTTGTAGATGATTCTAATTAGTTTTAGCTTTTCCTGTTGCAGAATTTGGAGTTCATTTTTGGCTATTTTTTAGCGGAGTATGATTTGGGGTTTGTTTTTATTTATTGTTATTTTTGTTATCTGAGCTGAAAAATGTCTTGAATTTTTCTTAGATTTCCAGTTTTCTTTTTTATTTTATGAATTTAAGACTTGGTCTGTGTCTTACCTGCTAGGCAATTTAGTTGCTTGTACTTTTCCTCTGCAGGTTTCATTTGGTTTTTGAGGATGGATGATGATCTTTAGGTTTTCCAATTCCAGGAAAATCATGCTTATATGAGATAGAAGTTATGACATACTGTTATTTTTTATTTTTTTATTTTTCTCTTTCCTTTCCCCTCTTTGAGTTCTCATTAAAGTGGGATTACTGCTACTTCAATTTGTGGATTTTATTTTCTTATAGTCTTTCCATTATTTTGGGGTTTTAGATTGAAAATGGTAGATGCAGTGGTTGGGACTATATGAAGATGTTCCATTCTCCATGTTTAATCCAATACCTGGTGTTTTTAGGTAAAAATCCAAACTTTGATTGATGGTAAAGAAGGCAATGAGTTTGTTGGTGTTGGTGCTCGATTCGGCCCCACCTTGGAAGCGAAGGAAAAACACGCCAACCAAACAAAGCTAACACTGGCAGATCCTCCTGATTGTTGCAGCGCCCCCAAGAATAAGGTTTTCTTCCCTTATGTTCCTCTACTCCAGCTATAGTAGATTCTGAGTTTGCATACATATCAGTTACATCTGAATTATGTTTGATCCTAATTGAAGACTGTTAGATTTGTTCTATATGTATATATCATTGCAATATAATTGGAGCGTGGTTGATCTTTTTGGTTAGATTGCTGGAGATGTCATCCTTGTCCACCGAGGTCACTGCAGATTCACAACCAAAGCAAATGTTGCACAAGCTGCCGGTGCTTCAGGAATCCTCATTATAAATTACAAAAAAGGTATTTGCATATCCTTTACATCTCAATTCCAAATATAGTTGAGTGAAAAAGATTAGGTGGTATTGAAGTCAGTGGCGGAGCTACATAGAGGCGAGAGGGGGCAACTCTTGTTAAGTTTTGTTTTTGCCCCCGTTAGAGTTTTCTTTTTGTCCCCTCTCAAGAAAATAAAAAAAAATTAAAATATGAAAATTACGAGTTGGCCCACCTTTTCGTACAGTTCTAAAACTAGACCAGTTACCTCGAAACTCGATCGAGTTTACTCATCTAGGTAACTTTTTGTAACATGTTACAAATTGCTCCTTGTCAAATTTTGTTTTGCTCCCCTAGAGTTTTTTGTTGCTCCCTCAATAATTTTTTTGCACTTTTGTATCCTCACTCACTATAGGTGTCAATTGGTTTGGTCTAAACCAAAAACCGAACAAACCAAACCGGAAAAATTGGCTTGGTTTGTTTTTTCATTTTGGTTTGGTAATGATTTAGAAGAAAAAAAACCCGAATTAATTTGGTTAGGTTTACGATTAAGGCTTCGACTAAACCGAACCGAACCAAAAAAACCGAAGTAGATTTTATATATTATTTATATATATGTTTATGTATAATATAGAAACTATAATTAATTTTGTCTTCTTTTTGTCAAAAATAACATTAATTTTGTCAAACCAAAAACCGATTTTTTGTCAAATCTTGGCCCCTTACAAAAGAATCCTGGCTCCACCTCTAATTGGAGTGGATGCAGGTGTAGGAGATCCTATGATGTTAGAGATAGTGGGTGGTTCATATTCACTAGTCTCTAGATCTAAGGGGGAGGGACCTGAGGGCCCTATGGGTGGAGTGAAGTATCTCGTTGTGTGGGTCAATACCATGGGGTTGGGGTGTGTGGGGGGCGGAGACCTTGCGGTACGGTAAGGATATATTGGGCATTTGCCCCATGTATCAGGTTGGAGTATAAGTTGTAACCCTAATTCGTTTTTGACATAGTGGAAACTTCTTCTCTCCCGTGGACGTAGGCTTTGCCGAACCATGTATATCTGTGTGCATTGTTTTGATCTTCGTTTTACTGTGTTTATTATTATTATTATTATTGCTTGATCCCGATCAACATATGATTAGTATCTTTTATCTGAGAGAATTTATATAAGTTAATACCTAGATTCTGGAATGGATGGGGGGTTCCATAACCAGCTATTTCCCATGATAAAGGCCTTTTGTATGATTTCTCAAAATTAGAAGACAACTAGTTAAAGGGTCATCATAAATACAATTTGTTTCTTCTCAGATTAGATGGTCTATGTTTTTTTTTTTTTTCTGATGAATAACCATCAGGGGATATATATATAATAAAATGCCAAATGAAGAAAATACAGAAGAGAAAGAAAAAACAAAACAGACCTAGCGCACAAGGAGAGCACCAGGCTGAGAACAACAAAAGCGGACAGAGCAGTCCAGAAAAATAGTTAATAAGGAAAAGACTATCCTACGACTCCCAAAAACTCCTAACCTGGAGTCCACTAAGCCAACCACCTGTCAATCATCACCATCTATCATATCATCAGTAGGAAAACCCACGAACATCTCCATGGCAATCCCAGCTCTAGCCAGCTGATTTGCCATCCCATTACCAGATCTGGGTATATGGACAAAGGATGCCTGGATCCTCTCACCCAGAGATCTGGACAGCCTGACATAATGTAAGTATTTCCAAGGACAGAAATCAGCCCAGACATCCAAGAGATCACTGAAGACGAGTCGCTCTCAACCACCACCTGAGAAAAACCCACTCTGACCGCCTCCCTGCAACTCATGAGAAGGGCCAACAGCTCCGCCCTCCCCCACTGGACCCGAGAAAGCATGAACAATATGACCACCATGATCTCTGAAAACCCCACCAATCCCAGATGCCCTTGGATTACCGGACGAAGCCCCATCAAAATTAACCTTCAAAAACCAGCCGATGAGGGAGACCACTGACACACCACAGCCTGAACCAAAGGAGATGTAAGAGCATAATTGGACCAACTCCTCAAAAGATCTGACATAGAAATCCCTCCGAATGCAAGCAAAACAACCATCCAAGAGCAAACCAATGACAGTATCGCATCAATAATAAGTCTTGTCAATCTACTCTTATCCTCAAAGATCCTTGAGTTCCGTTCCCCCCACAAAACCCACAGAATCGCATGCCACACCCCTTGGTACATCAGCCGACCCCGTAACCCCAACCCCGGAAAACGCCACTGAACTAATAGGTCACCCACTCCCATTGGCTTGACCCACCAAAACCCCAGCCTCCTAACAAAAGAGGACCACACCTCCGAAGCCAATGAGCAGTGAATGAACAAGTGATCCACAGAT
Organism: Pachysandra terminalis; assembly: GCA_031762675.1. NCBI lineage: Eukaryota > Viridiplantae > Streptophyta > Magnoliopsida > Buxales > Buxaceae > Pachysandra > Pachysandra terminalis. Next base: position 12,372,169 of record JAUPMG010000020.1, read on the forward strand.
TCACCATCTTTTCTGCACATAACACACATATGAAGCGATAACACACAAGTCGACGACCTCCGTTGCAACATGTCGCATGTGTTGATCTCATGCAAGATTGCTGACCAGACAAAGGCCTTCACCCTAGGAGGAACAAACAGTCTCCATACATACCGATGGGGGAAGAGGGAGGGAGACGACAACTGCGGACGTAAAATCGAGAAAAAAAGACCAATTCGAGAAATACCCACTGCTACAAGCACTCCAAATCCGTTGATCCCTAATCTGAGGGCCAATGAAAACACCCTCAAGGTCAACAAATTGGGACCCAGCCTCGACAAGCTCAGAACTTCTCAGATCACGGCGAAAACCAAGATTCTAACAAAGACCCGACGCAGACCAAGACAAGACGTCAGATACAAGTACATCCCGACTAGATACCACTCTAAAGAGACGAGGATAACGAACTGCCAAAATAGACTCCCCCCACCACAGATCATGCCAAAATTTGATCTGAAGACCATCACCAACACAGAATCGGACATGACACAAGAACGAGGGAAGAATAGAAGAAACCTCTTTCCAGATGCTGGAGCAAGAACATCTAGCAGAAGGATTACTGTCCCAGCCATTACTGTGCTCAGCATATTTGCTGTGAATGACTATTTGCCAAAGAGCCTCTCTCTCCCTATTGAACCTCCAAAGCCATTTCCTAAGAAGAGTCGTATTGTGCCAAGCAATATTCCCCAGGTTAAGACCACCCTCCTCTCTCGACCTACACACTACTTATCATCTGATAAGATGGTGCTTCTTCTGACTCCCCCCTCCCACAAGAAATCTCTCTATAGTTTTTCCAACGACTTCACCACACTACCGGAGGAGCTCTAAACGTGGAAAGATAGTAACATGGATGTTAGCCAAAGCAGCTTTAATCAAAGTAATCCTACCCCCAAGTGACAAGTAACCTTTCTTCCACGATGCTAACCTCTTCTCCACTTGATGTACCACTGGGTCCCAGAAACTAATCGCCTTAGGATTTCCACCTAAAGGTAGACCTAAATAGGACAAAGGCCACCCCTCCATGCGACAACCTAAGATTGTTGCAAACACTTCCACCCATAGTGTAAAAGATCGTCCGATGACCGGGAGGATACCCGAGTCGAAACCGATCCTTATTTGATGCTAAATACATTGACTCGGTTCGATCCCGATACGGATTGGGCGATCCAATTCGGGATCGGCGAGTCGGATCGTCTGATCAGTCTCGGATCGAACATTGGGTTTTTTAATTGATTTACGATTGTCCGACTTGGTTCAATCCCAAGTTGGATCGGCGATCCAACTCGGGATCGGACCGGGACGATACCCGAGTCGAAACCGAGTTGGGCTTCCACCCTCTCAGGAGACATGCACAACCCAGCTAAACTGCTCTTCTCCAGGTTCACCTTAAGACCCGACACCATCTCGAAGCATCTAACAATGGACTTAGTACTACAAAAATGGTAAAATATAAGCAATCAATGATGTACCTGCCAAAATGTTGTTATTGCATAGGACATTTTTTTAGTTGATCAGAAAAAAAAAATTAGTTTAGAAGTGGAGTTCTGAAAAGTTAAAAAAATAAAAATAAAAATTGCTTCTGAAAGCTTATTGGACAGGTTTATTACAGAATTTTTGACCCACTAAGCTGAAAAAAAAATGCTAAACTTGATGGTAAATCCTTTTTCTTAACTTTTAATATTTTCCTGGGATTGGACTTGGCTTGGTTCTGTATAATGGTAACAAGCGTGACTTCTTGAAGGCCCTTTTGTTCAACATTATTTCGTGTTGTCCTTGCACTAAATGTTAACATTTGATCTTATACTAACAATATTCATGTCAAAATTAACAGTGGAAAATATTTTGTTTACAATGACTTTGAAAGATAGAAAACAAAATTATATAAAAAGGCCAAAAGAGTGGATAGTGTTTGAGGTTGACTACTAGAATATCTTTATTTTCTTTATCTAAGAAACTGGGATTTGTATTCTGCAGAACTTTACAAGATGGTTTGTGATGGCAATGAAACTGAATTAGATATTCACATACCTGCTGTCATGCTCCCACAAGATGCCGGTATAAGCTTGGAGCAAAGTCTTCAGACTAACTCCTCAGGCATGCTTTCCCTTGTTCGTTTTTTTGTTATTTTTTATTTTATTTTCATATTTTTCCTTTCTTGTTAACGCTGAGTTTATTTCCAATTCCATCATCCATGATAGCTGATCTTGTACTGTCATGAGTTCTGAAATCTCAAGATTTTTCTTCAGTTCATGTGCAGCTATACTCTCCACAACGTCCATTGGTCGATGTTGCCGAAGTGTTTCTATGGCTCATGGCAGTTGGCACCATCTTATGTGCATCTTATTGGTTTGCATGGAGTACTCGAGAAGCAGTTAATGAACAGGAGAAGCTATTAAAGGTCATGTTTTGTCAATTCATTACTTATTTGACATTGCATGATACTTCCTAGCCTAAAGTAGTGTTTTCTTCCGCTAACCCTAGTAGTATTCCTATATTTTAAGATTCTCCCTTGTACTTTAGGTTCTTTCTGTGGTACCCAGGAAATCAAATTGTGGTTTTTCAGTATCTTCCTTTTGAAAAAGACAAACATACTCCTATATATCCTTGTGACATGTACTTGGTACGGAGTTTTACTACAGTACAATTTTTTTTTTGTAATATTGTAAGAAGGAATTTTCCATTCCACATTACCTACTAACTAATTCTCACTCAAGGTAAAATCTATACAACAAGTCTCGTGCAGTAAATTTTTCTGGCAGTACAATGAGATGGTTTTCAATAACCGGTTTTATTGGTTTTTTTACCTGAAATGATGAGTAAAATTGATGTTTTATTAAGGAAAGGGAGAATTTGAAACAAAACTTGGTTTCCTGGGTGCAATAGAAAGAGCCTAAGGTATAGAGAATAATATGTAATTAGAGTTATGGGATAGAGTCCAAGAAATTTTCCAAAGGAAAGTCACATATTCTTAGTTTGATTTGTGAACTGATTCTTTGTTTGCAGGATCCTTCAAATGAATTTCTAAATGTGGAAAGCACAATTGCTACTGGTGTGGTGGACATCAACACAACATCAGCAATTCTGTTTGTTGTGATTGCTTCGTGCTTCTTGTTTATGCTGTACAAACTTATGTCGTACTGGT
>JAUPMG010000020.1:12375449-12394350 GCA_031762675.1 Pachysandra terminalis
AAACCAAATACTAGCCCCCCAAAAACAAATTACAGCTTCCAAAAGTCATCCCTATTCTGCACAAAATCAGAAGAATCCGCCCCTGAAAATTCTGGAAGCATAATGCACCAGGCTCCAAGAAGAAGAGATACTGCCCTCTTAATAATCAGATTCAATTTTATTTTTCAAGATGAGAAAGTTGGGATGAATTGGTTTTGGTGGGGTCAAGGCATTGATTTGTTGGTTATATCAAGTTGGTAGCGGTGCTCTCCTACAGCAGACATACACAAACATACTCACTTTTGTGTGAAATCGATGCTAGAAGGAATTGATCTTGCACTATCCCCTTTGGTGGTGCTATCGTGCATCACCACAAAAGGGGGCGGTCATGGGTGAAAGATTAGAGAAAGAAATTTAGAAGCCTAAATCAATGTCAAGTGAGAATTTATTTGCAGACGTGAGTTAATGGAGAGTATGATCTTACATGCAATGAATTAGCTGCAGAAATAATTTGTTTAATGCTGCTTGGATGATGATGAGTTGATGACTCTAGTAACAATCATTGTACTTTGAGTAGGTTTGGAATATAGTCCTATGGCAGTCTTGTGGTCATGGGATGTTTAATGTTAGTTTGATGATACTGTGCCTATGAGAAAGTGCAATTGTGCAAGTTGAAGGGTTTAAACTGGCTTGAGGCAGACCATAGAGGGCTTGGATGGGGTCAGTTAGAAATAATTTCAGGTACATAGGAAATTGAAGATTGGTTTTTGACTGGTGGCAATGGAAAAACATGATTCATGATCCACATAATCACATGAATATTACTTGCGTATATACAAAAAATAAAATAGGAGGCTATTATGCTTATGAATGTATTCTGTCATGTATATTCTAATACGAATTTTAGTTGTTGGATTTGTTAGTTAAGTTCCTTATTTAAAGGTTTGGAACTAAACAAATACATTTCCAGGTGGTTTAAACGTGCTGGAGAATCATTTATTAAAGTACCATTCTTTGGAGCTCTCTCGTACCTTACAGTGGCGGTTTCTCCATTCTGCATAGCATTTACTGTTTTGTGGGCAGTGTATCGCCACATCTCCTTTGCCTGGATTGGTCAAGATATCCTTGTAAGCATAAACTTTTTATTATTTTTTGTTACCTAATTTTGGTTTCCTCTATACTTTGTAATTTCTAGATTCTTTTCAGATGTTGAACATTAGTTGACCGAACATGTACGAATTCTTCATTGCATACTTCCATACCATGAATTTAATCATTGGCTTTTTGGTTATATAAATGGTAAAAATATGACCAGTTGTTAGAACAGATAGTGCTGACGTTTGCCGAAACATATGTTTCTTGACACAGCCATTTCAAGAGATTCCATTTTGCAAGCTAGAATTTATGTTCATTTTAAGGATATTTGCAGAATTATATTATTCCCATAGTGCAATGAATTGAACTTGTTTGGAAAAGTTTCATATTGTAGATATATTTTGCAAGATTGGCATGTAATTTCATGATTCGCATGCAAAGAAGGCATATTGTTCGAAGTTTGAAACCATGCAATTAAAATATTTTGAATATCACATATCAGTTTAACAGCTCTAATTATCTCCTTCTATTTGCCCACATTTATACCCACATCTTGGTGCTCCTTATGTATTGAGGAGCTATACTTAGGAAGCACTGAGATGTCAATGAGAAATGTAGGTTCCTTCAGAGACTCTTATCTAGTCCTAATCAACTGTAATGCATTGGGCTTATATAGGCTACTTGTTTCTGTTTGGCTTTCCTTCTATTTCTGTATCATTGTGATATCTGTCCACTATCGGTTGGCTACTTGCTTCTTTCTATATCCCTCAGGAAATATTAATATTTGGTCTGGGAGTATCATTCAAAACAATGTTTCTGTGCTCTTGTACTGCTTGAGTAATCTTATAACAGAAATAATTCGTATCTCTGTTTTCTCAAGATAGAGAACTGAGCTCCTCCCAAAGTGGCAGCTCTCTACTAAATCGGAATCATCAATTCTTTTGGGCATGATCTGCACTAAGGGAGGATTTTGGTTTGAATGGATCAGAGTGATTCCAAACTTAACCTGAATTATGGTTGAGAAAGCAAATGCATAATCAAACTGAATTGAACTGCAATCTTATGAAAACAAGCTAACTCTTAAACCCCACTCTCATTCTAGGGTTTAAACAGAATCTGAAGGTTTACAAAAGCATAGTGATTAAAAATTATCATGTATCAGAAATGAAAGTTATCTTTGGTAAGTTGTGTGTATGTACTTCCAAAGGTTGAATTTCGAGTTGGGATATTATATGAAACCTCAACCCAGAGCTGATAAACCAAATCAAAGTGTACAAACCCGCAACACAGAATCAGTTAAATTAGATTTTGAGCAAGACTAAGCTGAGCTGCATCCCTTATCTGCAAATTCATTCTCCATTGAAGCTGCTAATGTAAAGGAAAGTGTCAAATGATGTTCCAAGGGATGTCATAAATGCTGTTATCTTTAAAATAACAATACTATGCAGCTTTTCTGTGCTCCTTGCAGACGTAATCTGGATCAAGGTTCGCCATGTCGATGTCGCCATGTGACATTGGTGACTTGGTGTAAAAAAGGGGAAATGTTGGGGAAATGTAGGGAAATCATGAATTTTTGATGGATTTTTGTCCCAAACTTTAAACATGTCTAATTAAGACCTAAATGTATCGAAATATATCAAAAAATGCAAAAACAAATGCCTACACATTAAAAGACATTACTTGAGGGGGGTTAACTTACACGCTGTCGGGTCTGTAAGCTATAAAAAAAGATGCTACATCTAATTAAACCAAACTAAAAGTGAATGTAAGTCAATTAAAAGATATATAAAACTAAAAATCAAGTTCCATATCTATGAGGGGGAAAAGAGAAATATGGGGGAAATGATGGGGAAATGTGGGATTTTTGATGGGTTTGCACTCCAAATTTTAAACAACCCTAAGTAGTGTCCAAATACATCATAATACATCAAAAAAAAATGCAAAAACAAATGTCTAACATTTTTTTATAATTTTTTTAAAATTCAAAAATATGAAAAATTTCCCCCATGTCGCCCATATTGAGAGATGGGGGGAAAATCGAAAGAAATTTGAAATTTTTTCCCCCTTGTTGCTAACATGTTGCCGAAATCAGGGTAAAGCGATTTGCACCTTGATTTCATGTCACCCACCTTGGAATTGGCCGACATTGTATACCCTGATCTGGATGAGAGATTAGTATCAGTTTTTTGTTACATATTGAAGGAAATGGTGGGTGGTTTTACCTTAGTGAGCTGCCTGAACTGGTGTTTATCCTTAAGTAATATAATCTTTGCTATTTGTCTTTGGCTCTGTGTACCTTGTGGAGAAAAGTAATCTGATTGTTTTTTGTTAGTGATATTTCGAATGAGATTATTAACAGTTTTGTACTACTTATTGAGGGAAATGGTGGATGGTTTTACCCTTAGTGAGCTGCCTGACATGGTGTTTATTCTTAACTAATATTATATTTGCTGCTTGTCTGTGTACCTTGTGGAGACAAGTAATTTGACCGTTTTTGGTTAGACATATTTTGGAAGGGGATTTAATCTTGTTTTTCCCGATATGAAAGCTTTGTATTGTGTAGCAATTCATAGACTGATGTTTTGCCTAAACAATTAATGAGTGTAATAAGTGTTAATAAATGGGATAGAACTCTAAAATATGACAACCAGAAAATGTGCTTTATACTTCAGAATTGTGACTACACTCCCAAGTTTTGAATGTCAATCTTGCAGGCAATATTGCACCTTTAATTTTAAGGGAATTTTTGTACTTTGCCATATTTCCTAAAGAAATTGTAAGAAAAATTTCAGAATTAGGGAATTGGGGATTTCGCAAAATTTGAAAACCATGTTTAAACGTGCTGGTGCACATCTTATTGTGTTTGCTATATTTTCCTAATGGCTGCTACATAAGAACCTGCCCGTGTACAGAAGGATGATCAATTCTTGTCAAAAGGGGTTTTCTCATATAGACCAGCATTCTGTGTTCTTATCTCATATAGACTTAAACTTTTGATTTGTGCTAAGTAGGAAGCACACACTTATTTTGCTTCAATTCATCTTCCTTTATTTGTCAATTGTAAGTAGTTATGATGTATAAGTGATAGAGCTATGAAGAAGTCCTACTAATTTGTTTTCCTTCAATCAGGGTATTGCACTGATAATTACAGTTCTTCAGATTGTCCGCATACCCAATCTCAAGGTGATGATTCAGAGACTTTAGCTTTTAGAGGTCGGAGAACTATGTGATTGCCTTTGCATGGTTTTTATTGCAGATTGCTTGAATTGTCAACAACTCTTGTACTTATTACTATCTATGGATATAAGACAGATCATGAAGACTTACGAGTGTGCAAACGATAGATACTTGTGTTGTGAAACTTTTGATCTTTATGCTCGACAGTATGTTTAATTTTTTGTGTTTATTCCACATAAATTATTACATTATGGTCAAGTTGCATTAGTTCCCTGGATACAAATAGCTTGCGCATAATATTATGTAAGGTAGGATTGGACAGTTTTCTCTAGGAAAACACAATATCAAGCCAGTTGCTTTGAATATCCTTCAATTTTGTGCTTTTGTATATATGTTCTTACTTTAAGCTAAGGATGAAGGTTATAAAAGGGGTGGCAGAGTCTTGAGCTTTTCAGAAGGAGGAGTTTTAGGAGCTTTTTTAGCAAATTTTTTTTTTGATCAATAAAGTGTAAACATTCACACATTACAATTTTTTTTTATCAGTAAAGTGTGTATAAACATTCACACATGACAAATTTTATTTTTTTGATAATTTTTTTTATCAGAAAGTGTGTATAAACATTCACACATCACAAATTTAATTATTTTGATAAGTAAAGTTTGTATAAACATTCATACACCACAAAAAAAAATTTGTTCAAATTTGTTTTTGATTAGTAAAGTGGTATAAACATTCACACATCACAATTTTTTATTTTATTTTATTAGTAACGTATGTATAAACATTCACACATCACAAAAAAATTTAATTATCAAAAACAATTTAATTAAAAAAATAAAATTTGTAATGTGTGAATGTTTATATACTTTACTGATCAAAAAAATAATTTTTTTGATCAAATTTGTTTTTTGATCAATAAACTGTGTATAAACATTCACATCATAATTTTTTTTTTTGATCAATAAAGTGTATATAAATATTCACATATTACAATGTTTTTTTATCAGTAAAGTGTGTATAGACATTCATACTTCACATTTTATTTTTCTGATCAATTTGTTTTTTTGATCAGTAAAGTGTGTAGAAACATTAACATGTCAGAAATTGTATTTTTTTTTATCATTTTTTTTTTATCAATAAAGTGTGTAGAAACATTAACACATCACAAATTTTATCTTTTTGATCATATTTGTTTTTTTATTAGTAAAGTGTGTACAAACATTCACACATCACAATTTTTTTTCCGATCAATAAAGTGTGTACAAACATTCACCCATCACAATTTTGTTTTCCGATCAATAAAGTGTGTATAAACACACACATCACAAATTTTATTTTCTTATCCTTAAAATGCGTATAAACATTCACACATCACAAATTTTATTTTTTTGATCAAATTTGTTTTTTGATCAGTAAAGTGTGTATAAACATTCACACATCACAATTTTTTATTTTCGATCAGTAAAGTGTGTATAAACATTTTAGTGTTTTTTTTCCTTCTAATTTTTAAATCTTTTATATTTTTAGTAACTCCCTATTAATTTTAAGGATTAGAAATTGATTTTAAAAGTTGCACCTTTTACAATTACATTACATTTTATGTATTTATTATACATTTCTTAAATTCTCATTATTTTAAATTTCTATTTTTTTTACATATTTTTAGTAATTAAAAAGTAGTAATATAATTGGCTAATGGCCAATTACTTGGGAGAATGAATGTCTGAAATAATTAACTTTATGATTATCTACAATAAATTGTTTAATAAATACATGCCATAGTAAAATTTTCCAAATTATATATTTTTTTTTTATTTTATTCATATAAAATTAAATAAATTATTCTTTTGCAAAAAGATGACACCCATATATAGATCAGGAGTCATTCTATCACACTAGCTTTAATAGACAATTGTTATTAAGTTGTAAGGTATGTAAAACAGTAAAAACATGTTTCCTATAAGTTTTGGTTTTATACCTTTTAGATTCAGTATAGCCATGTTCAATGCCTCTAAATCATCAACATACATTTTTCATGTCAATAAATCTATGTAAAAAAAAAACGGATTAAAATAAAAAATCAAAGTTTCTTATTAATCACCATTTTATATGGTGGTTGAATATTGCAAATCATTGATTTTCTTGGATGATCTTCGAATGGATTTGTTAGATTTTATTTTACAAAATATTGAACCAAAAAAAAAAAAAAAATCAAGTTTGTAGGGATTTATGTGATTTTCAGAGGAGCAGCCATGTTTTTCAGCAAAAAAGGGATAAATTCTATTGACATGTCAAAAATTTGTTTGTGTTTTTATTTGTCTAAAAACCACCCAAAGATTTGAGCTCTGTGTCTTTTGTAATCCTCACTTCCGAAGTTTTGAGCATCATGAAGTACTTAAATGAGTATCATGGATAAGCCTCTAAAACATAAGCCTTAAACCTTGATACATTTTTCGTGAGCCAGGCTCATGGCATAAGCCTCACACAATTTATAAAAGATTGATTGGGAATTTCTTGGGCCAAGTCAAAGTCTCTTTTAGCTGATGCTTTTTGTAACTTGACTTTTAGGAGGAAAGAAAGCTTTTTTGCGTTGGGAATCTTTGCCTCTTCGCCATTGTATGGCAATTTGGGAGGGGGAGAAATTACAGGATTTTGAAAAGCAAGGATAACCCTGTGGGAGTCGTTAGAAAGCATGTTCTATGGTTGCTACTCTATTGGTGCATGAGTTGGGAGCTTATTAGGACAAGCTTTTTGTGAGGAATGGACACCTTTATTTTATTTGTAATTGTATGCCCTTCGCTAGCAGCTCTGCTAGGCTTGCTTCTTATTTTACATATTTTGTGCAGGGGAGTGGCCCATTTTTTGTAATAAAATTACTCTCTCTCTCTCTCTCTCTCTCTCTCTCTCTCTCTCTCTCTATACACACACACACTCTCTCTCTCTCTCTCTCTCTTGAGGTACAGGACCTATAGGTATGACTCACATGTAGCTTCTCTGGCTTAACTAATATGTTCTATCTCTTAAAACGTCTATGAATATGAGTACTTTCTATATGCCATACATTTGTTATTGTTCAAAGATTATTTTGCACATATAGTTCCAACATCATGAACAGTAACTTCAATATAATTCTCTACGAAGGGGGGGAGTTCATCGTGGTGAATAAAGCTTAGTAATTGGTTATTAATCAATTAACCTTGCAATTTAGATAAAAAAACAATCTTGATGTAAAATTATATGTTGATTTATAAAAAATAAATATGACAAAACAACCTTGACTGGCTATATTGACACATTGGTCCAGAGATATACGTCGAAATTGTGAAACATTCTTATGGTGGTTTAGGTACAAATCTTATATTGTACATGTTGCTATTTTTCTAGTTGTAGTCCTAATTTTTCAACCATACTAAAACTTTATTTGAGATGAACCAATTAGTTTGTGCCTTACTGTCTTTTTGTTTTTGGAATTTATTATGTTCCAGTTTTAGTTTTTCTTTTTTTTGTCTACTGGGTCAAGAGAAAATGAAGAATGAACTTCTTCTGATATAAAATGGAGGTAATAGCGAATTTACACTGACATGATTATAGCTGTTTGTAGTTTTCATAACATAACATCTCTGTTCATTGAAATCTTATGAATCAAACTTGTTTCACTTTTATTGTTCAGCATTATTATTGGAGTTTTAGAGTAAGCACCACTAAAGAATTGTACTAATGGCTATTTGATAAACCTATATCTGAAGATTCTGAACATGGTTTGTGGAATCAGGTGGGTACAGTTCTTCTCGGTTGTGCCTTCTTATACGACGTCTTTTGGGTGTTTGTTTCCAAATGGTTGTTCCATGAAAGTGTAATGATTGTGGTAAGTAGTTCTCCATTGGATTAAACAGTATGCGGGACGTTGGCTTTTGTTTGGCTTTGATACTAGTATTTGCAAGCGCCGAAGAATAATATGCATTGCTTGTAAACCTTCATAGGTAGCTCGTGGTGATAGAAGTGGAGAGGACGGCATTCCAATGCTACTAAAGATCCCACGCATGTTTGATCCCTGGGGTGGTTATAGCATCATTGGATTTGGTGACATCATTTTACCAGGACTGCTAATAGCATTTTCACTAAGGTTAATAACTTTGGACCAATTTCTCATACAAAGATTTCTTCCTTCTGGTTTTGAACATAAGCGACTGCCTTATTTGTTTTTAAAAGTGCCTTTAGTTGTTAGTAGTTATAATCGTTTAGTCTTGAAGCAGGAATTATAGAATTAATTATTTGAATAGTTCTCTTCTGGGGAAATTAAGGAACTAATTATTTGAATAGTTCTCTTCTTGGAACTTATTGCTGTTGGTCACGGAACATATTAAGCAGGATCCTGGACCAGAAACCTTTTCACACTCCATTTTAGTTCTCCAAAAGATGTTACTCTTTTCATTTGTTTTCTAATTTATCCATCTCAATTTAGGCATGATATTAGAGCCAAATTCTGGAAGGATCTTGAATAACTACCTGTCCATCTTGATGATCTCTTTAACTACAATAGGTTCCAGAGGTCATCTCTCATCATCTAGGGCCAAATACAAACACTTTCTGGGTACTTCTATCCATGGCATCAGCTTAGATGCTAGCCATCAAATAGTCCCAAAACATTTCCATCCAGACAGAGCCTATATTGGAACCCTGGAACCATTCTAGCTAAGAAGTCAGCAGCCTCATTCCTATAGTTTTAAAATTTCTTCATAACTTTGCGAAATTTCTCTCAAAATTTCCCTTTTCGAAGGGGACTGAAATTTTTGTTATATCGATATTTCCCTTGAGATATTTTCATATTTTTTGCTCAGGAAATATCATAAAATAGTGAAATTTCCCCTCAAATCAAAATTTAAACCATGCCCGTTCTCTTTCCTATAAATAGATGGCTATCTGAACGTTCAACAATATTTTCCAAGAACATCTGTAATTACTTAACAGAATATTAATAACTACCATTGAGCTACCTACACCCATAGTTCGCCTTTAATACAATGTAAAATAAAGAACCCCACTCCATAGTACTTGCCGAAGCCATAATAGATACCTCCATGGCTACCTGTAACTTTCCTTGGTGAAATCCTTCAAAGTTCAGTTTGCACCGTCCAGTGCCAGAGGCTTCACGCTATACATAAACCACCTTTCTTTGCTTGTTGATTACTGTAGCATCTCTCTCAGTTGAGTATCTGGAGTAATCTAAATATATGTCGCTGGTATGATTTTGATCTGATTACATGTCCATAAGGCATTCTTTTCTCTGTGTTGACTTTGCAGGTATGATTTTCTGGCAAAGAAGAATCTCCGTGCTGGATACTTCCTTTGGGCGATGATTGCTTACAGTTTAGGTATGTAAAATGTTTCTAATTAAGAATTTGTGTAACCATGAATCTTAGCATTGTGTCAAAAATCTGGAACAAATACAGTGGTATGATGTGAGGATATATGGGATGCATTGTAAATTTGTAATGCCTCCTGTAACTATTTCTTCTGCTCAATATGTTCTCCATATCAGATATGGTTAGGGGTGTACAACCGGGCTGGGCCGCACCGGCATGGCCCGCTATGCCCTATGCAGGCTAAAGCATGGCTAGGCACAGCACAACACAGCATTGTGTGTGGGAATGGGGGGGTACGACCGTGCCGGCCTATGTGCCCAGCAGGCACGACTCTTACCGTGCTATACTGGCCCAGCACATTGTACACCCTTAGATATGGTTCAATGTGGATAAATCTTCCATCTAGTGGTAGTGTATAAATATTCTCACATCATAAATTTTTTTATCAGCTGTGTAAACATTCACATCACAAATTTTACTTTTGGATCAGTGAAGTGTATAAACATTCATACATCACAATTTTTTTTTTATTAGTAACGTGTGTATAAACATTCACACATCACAATTTTTTTTTATTAGTTCGTGTGTATAAACATTCACACATCACAATTTTTATTTTATCAGTGAAGTATATAAATATTTACACATCACAATTTCGCTTTAGTTCAATAGAGTGTAAACATTCATACATCACAAAATTTATTTATTTTTTATTAATAAAGTATGTATAACCATCCATACATCACAATTTTTTTTATCAGTAAAGTGCATAAATATTCGTACACCACAAAATTGTTTTTTGATCAGTCAAGTGTGTATAAACATTCATTCATCACAAATTATTTTTTTGATTAGTAGTGTATAAACATTCAAACATCACAAAATATTTTTTTTAACATTCACACATCATAAAATATTTATCAGTAAATTGTTTGTAAACATTCACACTTTACATTTTTTTTTTAATCAGTAAGTGTTTATAAACATTCACACATCACAATTTTTTTTATCAGTAGAGTGTGTCTAAACAATCTCACATCACAATTTTTTTATTAATAATGTATAAACTCACACATCACAAAAAAAAAAAGATTAATAGAGTATATAAATACACACATCACAATTTTTTTGTCAATAAAGTGTAAACATTCACACATTACAAAACTTTTTTTATCAGTAAAGTGTGTAAACATTCACACATCACAAAAAAAATAATTGATCTGTAATGTGTATAAGCATTTACACATCACAAATTTTATTTGTTTTTATCAGTAAAGTCTAGACATTCACACATCACAATTTTTCTTTTCAATAAAATATATAAACATTCATACATCACAAAAAAAAAAAAAAATTGATCAGTAAAGTGTGTATAAACATCCACACATCACAAATTTTATTTTTTTGATTACTAAAGTGTATAAACATTCACACATGCACAATTTTTTTTATCAAAGTGTATGAATATTCACACATTACAAAAGTTTTTGTTATCAGTAAAGTGTAAACATTCACACATCACAAAAAAAAATGATCAATATTGTGTATAAACATTTTTACACATCACAAATTTTATTTATTTTTTATCAGTAAAGTGTGTATAAAGATTCACCCTTCACAAATTGTTTTTCTTTAATAATGTGTATAAACATTCACACATCACAAAAAAAAATTTATTAGTCAAGTATGTATAAACATTCACATCATAAAATTGTTTTTGATCAGTAAAGTGTGTAAACATTTACGCATCACAAATTATATGTTATATTTTTATATAACATAGAATTAATTTATAGGTGAATGGCGAGTCGGGTTGAGTCAAACCCCGAACCTGACCATCAGATTACCAAAACCTAACCAGTAGTGGCGGGGTGGGTTACCCATTTAACCTGCCCCATTGCCATCCCTATATGTGGGACCTATTCTGCCTCTAGTTCTGTTATGTATTTCATGTATTCCTTCTGTATCTAATCAATTTCGCATAGCCAGCTTTCTTTAACTAATATCATACTTGTATCTTTTGCAGGTCTGCTCATCACGTACCTCGCTTTGAACTTGATGGATGGGCATGGTCAACCAGCTCTACTTTACATCGTTCCCTTCACCCTCGGTAATTCTTTACATCGTTCCATTCCCTTCACACTCAATAAATTATACAGCACTTGTATGAAAAACTGAGAAACCGAATGACTATTGAGTTCCACAAGACGCCGTTTCTTTGTAATTAGTTATGCACACTCGCGCTGAAACACTCGGTTAAATTCATTTCTTTCCAGTTTGATATATTTACTATGTTGTTAATGCAGCCACCCTTTTGACTCTTGGGAGGAAGAGAGGTGATCTCAAAATTCTATGGACTATAGGAGAACCTGAGAGGGCCTGCCCACATAGCCATCCCCAAACTGCACCAACTCAACAGTCACACCACACCAGCTAAAAATGGATTGACTGCTTATGTATGTAACATTACTAACTGTTGTATTATAACCAAAATATTAGGAACAGAGGGGCTTGTAAAGCAGAACATGTTAGTGTTGTAATTGCGGATTTGCATCATCGACCGGACCCAATGCCGTGAAGTCAAACAAGAAACTAACATTATCTTCACATTTTTGTTGATCCTTGTTATAGCAAATGTTACTAAAATGCAGCAACTTCTTTGTTCTGGGTTTGTTGTACGTAAGAAAAACAGAGCCAGAGGTCGACCGAGTCAGGAGAATGGGTTAGTACAGTGAGAATGGATTGGTTCAATAACCATTGACGAATCGACGGTTCCCAGTTTGATCGGCCAACAATTCAAGTTTGCAGTAATTATCGTTGAGAATCATTTCAGGTATATTGAACAAAAATCCCCAGCCAAAGCACCAACCAGCCATTTTTACCATTCAGTTTTGTCCTTGATTCTGTTTCATAATTAATCCAGTGTATGAACTGAACTACACCCATCGAAACCTGGTGTTGGTATGGAAAATGTGTTTGAAGCAGATCGAACCAAGAACATCTTGGCTTTCTTCTAATTAAATACCAAACTTTGGTATCAATTTCAAAACCAGGATTTAGAATCTGCAAGCATTTTGAGCCTCGGGCACTATAAAGGAAAGATAAAGCATGTCAAACAGAACGAGCATTTTAAACTTCCGACGAACCGGGTTGCGAACGCACTTGAGCCAGAACTGTTCCGTCCATGACAAGAAGTGAATAGAAACTCATGACTGGAGTCGATACAGACAGGCCGTCCATGACAACAAGGGATTTACAACACTAAGAAAGTTTCCAACCCGTTTTAACAGCCAAATGAACTATGCATCCATGAGAAATCTGCATAACTCATTGTCAAAAAAATTGAAAAAAAGAGAGCCACCATTTCTTTATTTCGCTCCACTGACAGTGCTATTACAAAGCATTGTAAGAACACTCTTTCACTTGGTTACTAATTACAAAGAATGGAAATAAATAAATAAAATCCAATTATCAGTTATTCATTTTATATGTTACTTTTCTTCAAGATCACTCCTTAAACTAATCAATCTGGGAGGGGGAAAAAAATAATACCTAGAATTCTCTCCATGTCATGAAAATACAAGAGCAAGCCACTGGTGCGAAGTTCTCCATGGGTACAGAGTCTCATATGCTTGAGACTAATGAGCAGATTTGGCTCAAAATGTCCAGCATAAAGAAATCCCTTTTCTTTTCCCTTGACATACAACAAGAGGCCTCTCGAGCGAAAACTGCATTCCAGCTAAAATACAAACAACAAGTAACTTGCATGGAATTCCATGGCAACAACATTAGCATCTCCTGGGTTACTGTCAACAACCACCTTGTGTTGGTAAGCAGCTTGTTATGATGATCATCCCAGCACTGATACGTTCTGAGTAATGGATACCAATGGCAGGATCATCTCTGGTCCAGTCCTGCTCATGTGAAAAAGTTGTTGGATGAGTTAAAATCGTGGTATAGCATCATGAGGTAGTGTTTTTCTATGTCACAGGAATCTTGACACATGCAAATAAAATCAGATAAGATCAAGGAATCAAATATAAGTTGTGAACTGTATCTTGGCAAAGAAACTGCTGCATTGATTTATAAATACACAGGCTGATATAACTAGCCTGAAAACTGAGACTATCTACATATGGTTCACAGATCTTTTAGTCCCATATGTGATGGCCAACAACTATGGGTGTCAACGGGTCGGGTTCGGGTCTGACTAGTTCCAGAACCGAGCCCTATTATGTACGGCGGTCCCATAACCGAACCAGGATATATTCGTATTTTAGCGGGTACTCGTATACCCAATACTACATTAAAATCTGTCAAAACTCAAAAAAGGAATCATTAAAACTTAAGTAATCACCAACTAACCTATTAAAGAGCAATTAAGGTATTAAAACCTTCCATTACTGTCTATTAATAAAACTTAAGTAATCACCAACCTATTAAAGAGAAATTAAGATATTAAAACCTTCCATTAGTACTTATTGAAAGTAATCACCAACTAACCTATTAAAGAGCAATTAAGGTATTAAAACCTTCCATTAGTGTTTATTGAAAACTCAAGTAATCACCAACTACTTAATAGTTAATACAATTTACTAACCACTTAATAGTTAATCCTTGCTCGACAGACCCGATTCTTAACAGGGCTGGTTTTTATGGAACCAGAACCAAACCCGATAATATAACGGGTCTACAAACCCGGAACCGAACAACAAAGGCATTCTGACATGTCAAAACAAGTTAAGCAATTAAAAAACACACGCACAGAGAGAGAGAAAGAGAGTATTCAATAATAATTCATACAACAGTGAGCACCCATAACTCATTAATTACTCATGTAATCAAATCTAATAGCTTATAATTTTCTTACTTTAGACCAGCTAAGTTCAAGAGAAGCTGGTCTGTAACTCTATCATGATTCCAAACCATGACTTTACTGCACCTATGTCCAAGTTTGGCTTAGATTTTGGAGTTCCATAAGGTCCCGTTTAGCTAGCTTCCTAAGAGGAGAAGTAATTCCATTAAAATTGATTCCTATGAAGTACTTCGTAAAAACTGATTCAGATGAAAAGATAGCCTATTTAAAATGTGCATTTAGGTCAAGAACATAAGTGGCAAATGGGTACTATAAAAGATAACGAGGACAAAATAGTCTCAACAACAATGTCACTCAAGTGACCAAACCGATTCCTGCAAAAGCAATTTGGGGATGCAGGTAATCGATAGCTTCAACAGAATCAGCATTCTGGTGGAGCACTTCATTTCGAATTACTTGTATAAGTAAACACTTATAGGCCCAGGAATCACTTCCAGGGCCCAAAGAAGCAACACTAAAACCCACACTGAGTGAATGTATGTAATAAGTCAGAATATCATAACTGCAAAGTGAACTTAGGAGATAATCTATTATGGCTTTGATTTTGGACGTTGAATGTTTACAAAGGAGTTTACAGAAATTAAAAGCACGTCAAAAAAATCAAATAAAACAACTAGCATACCCCGCAATGACAAAGGAACAAGTGGTGTAGTAACAAATATATCACCAAACAAGATTTACAAAAAAACGAATACATCAAAACAATTCACTTACAAATAGAAAACCAGTTTGATGCTATAATTGTTTGAATTACTAGAAAGCGACCAGAAGCATATAAGTTAATTTAAGCCAAATGTTAAAAAAAAAAATATTTCCAACTGTACTACAACATTAAAGGTGCATGAAATGGTAGAGGAATGTTAGGTAGCAAAGCAAAGGTGCAGCCATACCTTTGCATCCTTGCTAAAAGACAATAAAATGGAATTGTAGACTTGCTGGTCTTGTTCCCTTCACTTATCATCTTCAATTGAAATAAAAATAAATAAAAAAAAGGTATTAACAAAATATTAAAAAATCTGAGGCTTGTAAAACAAAAAGATGAAAATCGTGCACATGTTTTTCAAACAAAGCAAAGCTAAAAATCATGCTTGTGTTAACTATCACCCTTTACGGTTTTCTAAGATGATGGGAGGGAATAAAGGATTTTTTCTCCCCTAATCTAATATAGTTGAAGTGCTGCCTAATTGGCGGATTCACCTAACCAACATGTATGCGCTTTGGTAGGCAATAGAAGTGAGGCGGGGCTTGGTGCACCTAGGCAGTGCCATGTCGGAAAAGCATTAGGCACTAAAAGAAGATGTTTTGAATTGTTAATCAGACACACACAAAAAAATATATTTATTTCTTTTAACTTTTTAATTATACTTAAAAGACTACAGCTGGAATGAAGTCAATTGAACTTAACCAAGGATATATGTTTATAAAGATTAAGAAATGTTGATGGCATTGGTGAGAATAACAAGGAAACATGGGAAGAAGATCAATTTGATATTAAACGATGATGCTTCATGGTTGTTATCCCAGATTCCCATTTCAACATGTTATTTACCTTTTTTCCTTCAATTTTGTTGATAACTCAATGCATTGGGTTGCAATGCCTAAAGATATTAATTTTTGAATTATTGGGCTTCCTAGGGAGGAATTGTTGCCTAGGTAGCACCCAAACACCTCAATTACAACATTCTTCAACCGATTAATTAAATTTTTTTTCAATTGTTTCCAAATGAAGAGGAAAATTTGAATGTGTTGTAGGAGCAGAGATTGAATAAGGGCATATTTGACTTTCTTGGTTGGCATTGGACAGTAAGATTTTGGTATTTATTTGGGAGCCTTTTGAGTTCATTATATTGTTAATTATGTTCCCAAAATAGACACACAAATTAACACCATAACCAAAGCCAAGTTTTTTGTCTTCGAGCGACTGCAAAGATGCTTTTGCACCTTTGCTTTATTTCCTAGCATGCTTCAAAATGATGCAGTTCATTGAGAAACTCCCCAGAAGTAAGAATTTAGGTCAAAGTGTGAAGACTAGACATAAAATTATTTCTGCACAAACTCGATCAAAAAATATATAAAAGAACAAATAATGTAAACTCAACAAGCTTACATACTCGTATGACTCTGCAAGGAACCATTGCCATTCATGGATATTGGTACATGCCTTCTTTCTTGGCCCAACGATAGAATCTCTTGCATTCTTTCAGGCCAGTCTGAATTCAATCTCCGAGCAAAATCCTCCACCTCCCTGAATTAAAAGAATATCAAACAAATACAGATGTAATAAGCACAGATATTAGAAAGGGAGAAAGAGGGTCAAGAAAGCACCATGACCATAACCTCAGATTTGATTCTACATTATGTCATGATTATCTATCCTTCCACTAGATGCTGATCTAGTGAAACAATTGAGGACAGTAACGACAAAAGAACAAGGGGAAAGAAAAAGTTACGGAACAAAAAAATGGCAAGATGCTCCTATCATTGAAACTTTGCATCCAAGAAGAATAACTAGTTCTAATCCAGCTTTTATAACTATTATAGAGCTAAAACTGACAAGAATTTGGGACGCTTTACAATTATTTATGCAGATTATATACTGTTAACAATCCTTTTTAAAACATATCAACTTCAAATAATTCTTTCATTTCATTATAATTATACATGCAATGGCACATAGGCTCAAAAAAAGCATAATAGTTAAAATTATATCCACTTATGAACTCAATTCAAATTTATTTTATTTTCTATTTGCTCCTGCATTCTACAAATGAAATTGACACATCAATGCTGTCCAATTCAATTACAAAGTACGCTGGTCTCCAGGAAATCACTGAATTTAAATCATCATAAATCCAACCACATTAAAACTTCAAACAAATGAACTAGGAAGGAGCTGAAGCTACCACAGGAATACAATTATCTCCAGCATACTCTTTGCATTCTAAATGCCGCATTTTGTCCCAAAAAGCCAGATTCAGAAAATGCCAAGATCAGAAGAAGCAAGATTTGTTTCTAAATGGCAAGAAGATAGACAAATCGCTCATAAGAAAAGAGGATGATAAAGCTGTGCATGGCATTGCTCATATAAGTGGCTTTCGGTTTATATCTTAGGAAAAGCAACTTATTTGAACACTTATGGGACAGTCGGGGATAATCAGAAACCAAAACCAAGGGCTAAGTAGGATTTTTTAAGCAGAAATCGTTGAACCAGGAGCAAGAGAATGTTTTTATCCCTTCAATGAAACTTTTTAAATGACTAAACTGCAATTCTAATCCTTACATTAACTTTTACAAATGACTAAATAGCCCCTCTAACTTCCCTTTATGTCCAACAGTGTAGTGCAGCATTATTGCCTTGCTACCCTCTTAAGTGCCTTAAACAAGGCCTAGGTGCTGGCGTAAGGCGTTAAGCACAGTAAGTCATCCGTTTAGAACTCTGTATACTGTATATTATTATCATTTATATATTTTTTTAATCATAGTAATGAATAATCTATACAAATATACATTCCTGTAAGTACATAAAATCCCTTGGAAAGAAAATATCATAAATCCCAAAAAAGACCCCAATTGCTGTTAAATTCTTCAAACTTCATCTCCTGAAATTCTAGATGAGTCGAAGTCCAAAAAAAGACAAGGACAAGGCCCTTTCAGCAACCCTCTGCCCCGACTCCTCCTTCCCTTCAAAAATCCTACTGTTCCTCTCATTCCAAATCGACCAAAGAATGGCTTCTGGGCATGTATTCCAAAGAATAACACTCCTCCTCCTTCCAGCCTTCCTCCTCTTCCAACCCCAACCCAAAAGAGCCTCTTTCAAATTCTTGTGCATTACCCAAAACAGATTAAATCCTTGAATAAAAGAATCCCACAAACACCGGGAAAAATCACAGTGAAGTAACAAATGAGACGAAGATTCCTCCTTACATAAACAACATCTAGATGCCAGGTGCCATCCTCTGCTTTTTAAGTTATCTATTGATAGAAGAATAGTTATTAAGTTGTATTTAACTTAAGTTAGGAGAAGGTATAAAAGCAAAGGCAACTGGTATAGGGGAAAAGAGCACAAGGATAAAAGAAACCAGGGATTGGCTGCTTCGACTAAGAAGGGGGAAACGAGGACCGTGACTAGATTTTTACCATTATTGCAGGGGTTTGCAAGGAGAAGAACAATTTGAAGATACACTTATATGATGATGTTTGAAGATTATGCTTTTGGACTTTAAACATATGAACTATCTTTTGGTTTTTCTATTTTTTATAATTCAATACATTGAATTGTAAGCTGCTAAACCATTATCATGTGCTTTAAATGTTAACACTTTATGACTTAACAGGATCCAATTCTCATTTATTATTAATGCACTACTATGTAAATATATATATATATATATATATATATATATATATATA
>JAUPMG010000020.1:12394450-12410339 GCA_031762675.1 Pachysandra terminalis
TTACACTGTTTGATGAAGAATCCTTTAGTTGATCTTTTCTTCTTCGGTTCTTCTTTTTATGCTTGCCAGTTCTAACCCCCTTTGAATCTGTCAAATAAAGATTTCTTTAGGGGAAAAAAATAGGAGAGAAAAAGACAACTACATCTCATCATGGCCTATCTTTTCAGAAAATTGTCCTTTCTTACAGTACTGATCAATCATCTATTAACATCACAAGCTTTTAAAATTAAGTGAGACAGGTTCTGGGTTATAAAATAAAAAAGTTAGTTTTTCAGGAAAAAAACTTAAAACTCTTTCAAAACCATAGGCAGCAGAATGCCACAGAAGAAGAATTTGTTGCCATGTCATGAATTAAAATTTTCAATCAGGTTGGCTAGTCTCAACTGTAGCTTCAGCAGGAAAATTTATATTTCACAATAAAACAAATACAAATGAAATACAACAATGCAATCAAAATCCGATATGGTGTAGTCACGCTATAATCCACACGCACATAAACTGTCAGAAAACCCATCCTCACCTCATCAAAAACCCACTATGCTTGCTTATCCACCCTTCCTCAATGTCAATGCCCAAAAGAAATGGATGGGGTGTGTGTGTGTGTGTGTGTGTGAGAGAGAGAGAGAGAGAAAGAGAGAGAGGGAGGGAGGGAGGGAGGGAGGGAGGGAGAGAAAGAGAGAGAGAGGGAATCAATTGAGTTGGTTTGGACATATCAGACCTATGAAAGGGTAATTAATGTGTAAGTTGGGGCAAAAGGCAACCAGTAAGACCAACAAGACATAAATTGAGTCGACTCTCAATGGGTTGGAACCATGAAAAGGTACTAACAACCCAAACTAGTTGGGAAGGTGCATTATATAATGGATAGGCAAACCTTCAAGTTTATTTCTTTTTTACCCAACCTTTTTCCCTCTTTGTTGAGGTATGCCTTTTCGCCCATGATGCATAATTAAATTCTCACAAGATAAAAGCAATGCCAAATCAGATATTTAAATTCTACCATGAATTGATAGAGTAAACTCATGTCTCATTAACAGCCTCACAACTGGTCCATTAAAATGAGGGACTACACTGTAACTTCCTCCGAATTAGCCGGAAGGATTTCTAGAGGTCCAAAAGATAAAAGGTCCTCGTTAAGCTCCTTGACTGCAGATGGTATATACCACCTCTCATGGTTGTTTCTTTAAAATGATGAACAAAAATCTATGCAAGTCAAACTTAACTGAGAGTGTGTTACCAATCAGCATTTTTTTATTGTTTCCTCTACTATGCAGCAGGAAGACAATGGGTAAATTTACTTCAATCATGGTCGAAGCATAGGTTTCTCAAAGGGGAAAAAAACCTCCTGCTACATATTGATCCAATCGACCAAAAGTACTGACTTCTGAGTAGATAACAGAAATATTTTTTCAAAAAAATTTGGGAACTAATCTTCATCCCTGAAGATGAGGTAACTCTGCCTTGTAAAAACTGAAGACTTTGCTTGAGTTGTACGATTCCCATAGACTATCCTCTTACTATGCCATGCAGTGGAAATTTGCCCTCTACTATGCAGCAGGAAGACGATGGGTAAATTTACTTCAATCATGGTCGAAACATAGGTTTCTCAAAGCGGAAAAAAACTTCCTGCTACATGTTGATCCAATCGACCAAAAGTTCTAACTTCTGAGTAGAAAACAGAAATATCTTTTCTGTAAAACACCCAAAAACCCCAATTAGGGTAGTATAGGAGAGAAAAATCCTAGGAGATTATATTTTCAGTCAACAAAAATATGTTTTTCCTCCAGATTTTTCATTAATAATTTATAAGATAGCAAACTTATATTCACTAGAAAGTCAACAATTACTTTCTTATATTTCAGCAAAATTTCTTAAACTGAAGAAGAATCATCATAACAACATAATCAACACAATGTCACATCTCCAAAATTAGCTTTTCCTAGTAGAAGCAAAACTCCTCTGCCTTTTCCAAATCCAACCTTTTCGAACTGAAGAAGAATCATCAAACCTTTGCATCTGCATCTAGCATGTGCCTCAAAAAACACTTCAAAGAGTCTATCCTCTCCTTCCTAGAAAAAAATTGTGAACATTACAAACACCACTGGCCCAAGATAAGAATGCCTCAGAAGCCAGACCCTTCTAGGATCAAACGTGTGTTCAAAGACTACTCAAGAGCCATCAATTCATACTATGGACCTGTTGGGAGAGAGATTGAGTAGGACCGAGTTTTTTTTTTTTTTTTTTTGATAAATGATGAATTATATAAATGATCAAGAAAAGGGGAAGAAAAACAAACACCCATGCAAGAGAAACTAGTCTCAAGCACGGGGCAAGAAAACAAAATACATAGGAATAACCTCCCAAAATAGTCGATAAAACCACCACAAAGACAACCCTACACCACCCACCCAGTCAATCCTCCTGCATCATCTCCGAAGAAGGAGCCCCTCAAACATCAAAGTCCTCTCTACACCCCTCCTAGCCAAGATCACTGCCGCCGAATTGGCCCTATGAGACACAAGATGGAATGAGATTTTCCGATCCTTGCTCAAAGACCAAACCAAACGAACAGGGTGAAAAAATCTCCATGCACAAAGCTCAGACCTCCCCAACCAATCAATAATAGAAGCCGAGTAGGACCGAGTTATTGACATTCGTAAGTCGTGACAAGCATCATGGAAGCCATATCTCTCGAGATTGAGTCCTTGCTCATGTAGGATGACTTGACGATTAATCCCACGGTTTGGACGTAAGAGGCCCCATTATCAGAGATTTGATCATCAGGTTCGTTCAGCTTGTTCTTCGGCTTCCATGAACCTCTTGTTCTCCACGGTGCCTAGAACAGCTAATGACCTTACTAATAAATTATGCAAGAGCGCAGTGATGAGGGAAACTTTGTTTAGGGGGCTTCCCAAGGAGATCTTTGTTGGGGGGCCTTAGTTGTTGTGTTGTTTTGAATGCAATTATCCTTGTGGTTTGTGTTGGTTTCCATTTGTTTTTCTCCTATCCTTTTCTTTAGTTTGCCAATGTTTGTCAGCCTCTTGTATTCTCTTGTTTTCTTTACTTGAATAAAATCATCAATGTTTATCAGAAAGAACATCAAATATTGATACCAAAGAAAATAGTAACCTAGGAATTTTCTCACCCTTATTTTCTTGCCTGCTTACCAATATCTGCTTACATTAATTCCAAACAAGCATCCTAATGTTCTTCATTTCTTGGCTTTATCTTTATATTTATTTTCATGAATTATAAAAAGGAAATCAATTTTTTATTGGCCCATCTTTTTCTATTGGAAGGCTCTCTACTTCCTCTACATTAAGGAATGACATAGTCAATCCAGACTCCTCATTTGATAGGCAAAAATCTGAATTAGCCCCATGAACAGTCCCCTTTTGCCAGCTAAACCATATACCCAACATATATTGAGGCTTTATTTTGGTTGTGTCTCTTTTCTTTTCTTTCTTTTGTGGAGGATAAGCCATTTTTGGCCCTCTTCCCATCTTGTATCTTCTCCTTATATATATACACACACACACACATATATATACACAAAAATGGCTTATCCTCCACAAAAGAAAGAAAAGAAACACATCTAAAAAACCTTAGTACTACAATGATCTAGCTACCCTCCTATAAAACTCCTCAAAAGGAATACCCCTAAACATATTCATAATTTTTGATTGTTCAAATGAATAATTATTAAAAAAAATTCACACCGAGTATTATCCAACTCGACTAAAGTTTATAACAAAAAGGTAGGCTTAATTGTGGAAAATTTACATTGGCTTGTTTGGGCCACAACCTCAGTTGCCACATTTAAAAGGGTCTTATCCGAAAGTCTTCACTTGATGGCCTAACAAGCTAACCTTCCTCATACCAAAACATATATGCAACTGCAACAATAAAATACCTTAACCCAACTATTCAAAGTCAGCAAAACTAATCTTCTTCTACAATCATATTCTGTTGAAAAACAATATCTTTGGTGATATAATGTGTATTTAAATCATTTAATGTCGACTTCATCCAAGGCCTTTTTCATCTTCCGCTAGCCTTTAGAGATCCCTCAATATTCACCCCTTTGCATCTTCTCACATGCCTTCATAGATCATCGCTTTGTACGTTCAACAATTTTAGCCTAACTTCCTATTTTAACTTTATTTTTATTTATTTAATAAGTCCATTGAAAAATTTTATTTTCTCAACAAGGTTCTAAGTTTGTTCATTACTTCTCTATACTTATAAATCTAAACAAAACGGGAGCCTGATAAACCCGGAAAATAAAATCTTAACAAATAAGATCAAGAATCATTATTGTAGGACATAAGAAAGAAATAGAAAATTCCTTTTCTTGTGTCGTAGATTAGAAAGACGACTAATCCCTCCTAGAATCATTTGTTCATTTCATTCATCCCCTCCCATGCACTCTTAGACATGTGCATCCTATATCTTATCTTTCCTACTCTTTCCACACATCTGTCTCAACATCCTCACCTTAGCAACACACTTATAAATATGTTGCTCCTTTGTTACTCAACATTATGTTCCATGCAACATAGCAAACCTAATAACTGTCCTATAAAAATGGCCTTTTAGCTTGAGTGGAATACATTGGTCAAGTGACACTCTAAGAGCGTTTTCCACTTAAGCGATGCAGCTCTAATTCTATATGCAACATGCTCATCAATATGCCCCTCTTTATGGACAGTTGATCCCAGTTAATAGAAGTAACAAATATTGGGAAGTTGTATTGCTACTACATCTTTTGTGCATTGCCTGTTCCAAGCCCGGATAAAGGAGGGATGTGTCAAGTGAGCAACCGGAGTAAAATTTTTGCTAAAATCTTATGGCATGAATTTAACAGCTGATACAAATTGCAGTACTGTTGGACCAATCTACTAAGGGAAAAACACAAGACAAATAATCTGAATACAAGGTATCTCAAAAACATTGCTCAAAATACCTCCATCTCCTCCATTGATAAATGACAATAGATCATCAACAGAGCGTTCATCCACACGCTCCTCCTCAACCTCAATATTCTGAAACAAGCAAAAGAACCATTTTTTACATATCGTAAACATGAGTAGGTTTGAATGACTTATTGCAGGATGTTGATGCTTCTACTATTAAGCAATTGGTATGTGATTCGAACTTCAGATAGAACTGCAAAAATAAGAAAATTAAATGTAAAATTGCATAAGATATAACAGAGGCCCAAAAAGTTCTGAAAGAAGATTTGATGGACACCTTCAATCTCTCTTTCTCTTTCAGTTCTTTCCTCTTTCTAGCATACAGCCGATTCAAAAGCCGGATCCGTGGATCATCGGTAGTGTTTCTCAAAGGCTCCAACTTCTCCTCCTGTAATCAATCCATTATATATGAGAAACAACAAAAAGAAATAGAAAGCTACACATACGATTCTAACAAGCAATAAACACCTCTGTAAGATCATCAGGTAAATGAAAGGTCTCACGGATCTCCTCGGGAGTTTTTCCTTCAATCATCCGTGCAAGCGCCCGGCTGGTCAGATCAACCAAAGGTTTCAATTGGAGGCTATCAGCAGCAGACGTTAACTCACATAGCTGTTTAGTATCCATCCGAATAAACTTCTCATCAAAAGATTTTCGTTCCTATGATTACACACACACGCACACAAAATGTTAAAATGTGAAGCACAACTTGACCATCAAAGTTGGTCAATCTGTCAGTTATATCAATTTAGAGGGGAAAATGTCGTAAGCTAACCCCCACCCATTCCTAAACGGTTTGTAACGACTCAACTTCGTATCTCTAATCTTGAAATTCTTTTGGAGTTCACAATTTGAGGCCAGTAGAAAAGAAGCAACAAATGAACACATATATAGTCAGAAATATCTCAAACCTTGTTAGAGCGACCCTGTACTTGATGAAACCGGCAGTAGTCAAGAATCAAGCTCAACACAGCTGGATTGACTCGTTGTGGGAGCGATATAGCATAGATCTTAGAAGATCCCATGCCTGTTTGAACTACTTCTCGACATATCATAGGGCAAAACATCGCAACCTCTTCTTCAACTTGTTGGATCGAACCATCAGAAGTTTGGAGCCAGATGTAAGACTTCATAACCTAAGGACTCGGATTTGGGCCAACATAATTCCATCACCATTCCCACCATACACAGTACACAAGACAAAACTATGTAAGCATCATAATCGGGGACGAAATTTATGAAGAATCAAAGAAAACAAAAAAGCATTATTGAACAAAAGTAACTAGCCTGAGGTCAACATCTGATACCCTGACCCTCAATCCCTGGATGCACATGTCAACCCTACATGTCTTGGGGTATGAGTATGCCCTACCCTTAATTTTGTCCAACAACCCATACCATACCCACTCCCTTATCCTCATACCTGGGCAATATACAGGGCCATAAAGGCTACAAACAATTTTTTTATACTGTTCTATCAAAATGTTTTATGATTTTAATCATTTTCTACTACATATTCAAATAAACTATTGTGTCCACCATTCATAATATCATAAATTTTCTGATCTAACACTCTATGCTTGTGTAAAATTCTAGTACTCCTAATGTAACATTGCAACATAGCCACAGAAAAATAATAATAAGTAGCAGTTTCCAAATCAAAAGAATGCAACGTACCTCAGGCTTGATTACCTCCATATCATCTTCAGACATTTGATGATGACTTTCAACCACAAAAAAAAATAAAAAAATAAGAAAATGTCACTATAAAAGATATGAACAATCTTGCACTTGGAACCTCAATGATTCAGGAGTAGCAAAAAGAATAGGAGCCTTTCCCAGTCAAACGTCCTGGTTGTTAAGTGAGTGCAGACCCTTTACAAGCGCTACCCAAAACATCACATCCTCTAATCCTTAAACATGAGCAGCAGCATATCTTTAGCGGGAAGCTTCTTTAGATCTCAATCTGCTAATAGGTAAATCAACATGGCCGTGATATCACGTCCGAATCATGCAATAGGCAGCATACATACTCTCATAATTGTCAAGGCTGCGATGCCGACCTAAAAATTAAAAGGTACATGTAATGTATCAATTTGGTTCAATGCTACTCATTTCAGAAAGAAGGTTCATAAATAAAATATAATGAATCAGTATGTGTCTAGTGTTTTCATCTCAAACAATAAGAAGCTCGAAGGGCAGAGTGAAAATACCCAATGCAGAAAAAAACAAAAAACCAAAAAAAATACAAGGAAATCTACAGTTGGGAACAAGAATTCAAAAAACAAAAAATAAAAAAATTGAAGTAGACAGTATCCCATTTCCATTAATCGAGAACAATATAGAAATCACTCCCATAACAAGAAATATCCACCTTAGACCAAACACGACTAACTACCAAAGAAACCAACAAGTTGTGCTATCCCAAGTTCCCAACAGGCATGTTAACCCCAGAGAAAAAATCTATCCAAAGTTCACAGTGAGTTAGTCATGCAATTCAAGTAACCATGCAAACATATATAATGAAACCAACTAAGATATACAAGAGAACCCCAGATCATAAACACATTTAAATAATGTCTAGTACAGAAAGGCAAAACTAAAGAAAATTAAAAAAAAAAATCAATAAGAGCTATACAATGAAAACCTAAGCAGATACAAGGCAAGAACTACAAACCATAATCTAATCAACAAATGCTCTCCCAAAAAAATTTGAACTACAAGGATAAATAGACAAATTCATTCTATTTTCATTAAAACAAGCTTGACCTATTAAAATAAAACAATTCACACTAATATGTCAGGCGTTTGGCATTTCTGTCTGTGAAACGATCCTATAAACTGAAAGAGAATAATAGGAAAAATCAAGAGAAGGGATGAAATTATACAAACCTTAAAGAAGAAACAAAATGCGGTTGAGAAATGAGAGCGAAGAAGAGGATATGAGACTGAATGGAGCTTTGAAGTTGCAGGGACTTGGCGGTTGTCGAAGAACAGGAAAACCGAAAAACGGATAAAATGAGAGAGATAAAAAGAAAAAGAGTGACAGGGCTTGCGGACAAGTTTAGATTCTAGGGCTTCCAATCTGCTCTCTTTGTCCTTTTCGATTTCCGGTACCTGCTGTCTCCAAAGGAGCGTGCCACGTAGTC
Source organism: Pachysandra terminalis (assembly GCA_031762675.1). NCBI lineage: Eukaryota > Viridiplantae > Streptophyta > Magnoliopsida > Buxales > Buxaceae > Pachysandra > Pachysandra terminalis. Next base: position 12,402,576 of record JAUPMG010000020.1, read on the forward strand.
ATCTTACGCACGTGAGTTTCTATATATATATTCTTTAAAAAAAAAAAAGATAAATTCTACAAACCTCCCCTATCCTTTTCAAAAAGGACAAATACATCCCTCTACTATTTTCATTCGGACATAAAACTCCCCTAAGCTTTCGGAATTTAATGGAAATCATTATTTTTACCAACCCCAACAACCCTCCCTGTAAAATAATCTAAAACATGTAAAAATTAATAATTTTTATTAAGTGTCGTTTGTGTATGAGAGATTCATGTTCAAATGGAGGGAATGTATTTTTCTTTTACGAAAGATAAGGGAGGTATATGTCTATTATACCAAACCTCAAAGAAGGTTTGTGAAATTTACCAAAAAAAAAAAACATGAGAGCTAGTAACGGGCCGGGCTAAAGTCCAAGTATAAATAAGTTTATGTTGACCAAAGCCCGGACCGGCTCGAGCTTTGAACTTAACGTTGCTTGTCCAAATCACTGTTAGCAAAACATTGTTTAAAACGTCGTGTTTTTGAAAAAAAACGCGTTTAATTACCTAAACGTTTAAAATGTTTTGTAAGCAAAAAAATGCGTTTTTTTTAGATAATGTTTAAAACGCGTTTTTTACGTTTTTTTGAAGAAAAAAAAAAGCGTCTAAAAAAGTCAGTGTTTAAAGTTGACCAAAAAAAAAGTTGTCCGTTGGAAGTTCCAATGATAAATGCGTGCTAGCCGACAACTTTATTTTTGTGTTAAAGGGTTTTATAACAAGTTCCAACAAAAAAAAAATTATTGTTTAATTATTAATACTTATATATATATATATATATTGACGTTTTTTTGAACCCGTTTTTTTGAACAAGATACGTATTAAAACATTAATTATTTATTAAAAGTATTTTTTACGTTTTCGTTTATTTTACCATTTTTTTTTACTACGTTTTTTAAAATTAAAATCCTAGTAAACCAGTATTTTTCCCGTTTTTTTGACGTTTCACGTTTTGCTAACAATGGTCCAAACCAGCCTATGATAGCATTTGCTAAGTTTGGGCCAACCCGTCCCTAACATAGCCAATCTATTATAAAACTACTATAGTTGAAATTCAAGTTAATTAAAAAGAATAATTATATAAAGATAAGTTGTCAATATATTTAAAATTTAATAATTTTAAAAAATATTGTATAATTCATAAGTAATATGATTAGTAATTGTCTAATAGCATATTATCTTCTTATAGAAAATAAATAATTGCAGTAGGTAGTAGGTAGGGAATGTTCAGACCGGGCCGGGTCAGACCAATCTAACGTCAACCAAATTTCAGCTCTAAAGATCGGGTTTTAAATTCTAGCTTAGTCTGACGGGCAAATTATCCTTGCCCAAACCCGCCCAAAATAGGGTCGGGTCAAGGGGTCACCCAGTCCATTGCCACCCCTAAGCTTGAGAGTAAATGGAGTGAACTTGGCCTTATATCTTTTGGGTCCAAGCCCAATCCTACGACTTTTTAATGGGTTTGGATCGAGCTTGGGTCGGACCTATTATTTTCAATGGATTTGAATTAGCTGACCCACAAAAAACTTCTAAGCATTGTAATTGTTATTGGATCACTTGAAAATCCATTAACCATATAAAAAAAGCTTTAGACGTATAGGAAATAAAAGCACGCATAAAGACAATCCTGTAACCAAACACTCTTTAAGACCGTTTCGCTTCCGAGGTTTTTGTTCTCAGGATCTTGGATTGGACAGGTCCGGGCCGATCCCGATTGGTCCAACCCAACGTTTGGATCGTCCTTTGAAATAAAATAATAATAATAATTTGGATCAGTCCGATCCAACCATTGGATCGGTCCGGATCAGCCGATCCGTATCGGTATCAATTGGATCAGTCCGATCCAAAACCAATTGAAAAAAAGAAAAATTGGATTGGTTGGATCGGTTCCATCCGGTCATTAGATTGGACTGAATCGGTATCGGTTTGATCCAAAGCCACTTGATACAATAGTTGTATCGTGGCTTGGGATCGGACCAGTCTTGGCCGATCCCAATCCAGATCAGCCGATTCAATCCGATCCACCCCGATCCTTGAAACCATGTTCGCTGCCATTATGGATCACAAACTCATTCCAGGAACTAGTTTCGTAAATTCATTATGGGAACTAATTTTGAAGGCTTCTTGTTCGCGTTTAAACTAAAGTCAATTTTTTTCCTTTAATTATAATTATTTTCATAAAATCTCATAGTCACACATAATCTTTGCACAATTATATCATTTTAAATGTGATAATACAACTCCAAAATATAATCCGTAATAGAAAGAGTGTATTTACAAGTTTTCCATACTCACTTTATTCATTTACAAATTTTCTATTGTAAAAACTCATAAATCATTCATAAAATCTAAAATCATGTTTGGAGGTGATTCTACAATGAATGTTATTTTCTCATTCTCATTTTTACAAATTTTCTATTGTAAAAACTCATAAATCATTCATAAAATCTAAAATCATGTTTGGAGGTGATTCTACAATGAATGGTATTTTCTCATTCTCATTTGGGAGAACTCGTTTTGTCCTAACCAAACCACCATCTATCCGTAAGAACTCATTTCACTAACTGGGAACTCATTCAACTAATAAAATGCATTCCCAATTTGATAGACAAACAACGCCTAAGAGCATAATGCTGGCATTAGGAGTGCAACTCGGTTCGGTTTGGTTCGGATTGACATCAATCCAAGACCAAATAGATATTGGTGAAGGTTAACCCAAAATTGAACCGAACCAAAATTTTCAACCCCAAAACCGAACCGAATTGAAATGGGAACCCTGAAACCCAACCCAACCCAACCCAAATTGCAGTTTGGGTCAGGTTAGGTCAGTTTAATATAATTTTGTTTAGAATTATATTATATATATAAAATACAGTGTTTTATATATCATATATAAATTATAGTTCGAGTTTTGGTTCAGTTCGGTTTAACCGATGCTTCAATCCAAAATCAAACCAATCTAATTCGGTTTTATAATTTCAAAACCAAAACTGAACCACATATCTAGAAACCCAACCCAACCCAACCCAAACCGAAGTTGATCGGGGTGGGTTCGGTTTTGGGTTTAACCGACCCAAGTTGCACCCCTAGCTGGCATTACCTTATCATTGAGGATTATAATGTTTTGTTTAGTTAAAAGCTGAAGCTGTAATCAGATTAAACTATACATCATGATCAAATCACCAACTCATTTTTCAAATGAAAAGAGCTAGCCAGTTCATAATATTCCTCATAAAGATGCTTCTAATCCCTTATCTCCAACAAAAATATATTTATTATTTAGAAAACAATAATAGTAATATTATTATTAATAATAATAATAATAATAAAATAATAATAATAATAATAATAATAATATTATTATTATTATTATTATTATTATTATTATTATTATTATTTCTTCCCTTATAATGGAAATTGGGTTGCTATCATATTTATATATTTAGCAGCCAACGGAAACATGAATAATTAATTTAGTGGGTGGTCGGTGGCTTAAATTGCATATACGGAAGAAATTTGAAGTCCATGACATCATTTATTTTCCACGTGGCTAAAAGGATGAGGTTTGGGCGGTTGACGTGAGAAGGTTTTGTTGTTTTTATTGTCACATGGTCGGCATGGGGGTTGGGAATAATCACGTGCGAATAAGAGCCAATCACATTAGTGTGATGAGTTGTCTGGTGTGATTGGATGCTCTTTATAAAGTAGAATATTTACAGTGAAGGGTATTGGGTTGGGCCTACAAAGAAAAATAAGAGGAAGGGATAATAACATTTAATTAAAAAAGTATATATAAGATCATATTTTTATGAGAAAATAAATATTCATAGGGATAAAGATGTAATTAGAAAGTCTGTCAAGGTCATTTTTTGTAAGATAAATATAACAATAATATCATATTTCAGGGGTGTAATTCGGTCGGTTTGGTTCGGTTAAACCTAAACCAAACCGAGATTTACTGAACTAAATCAAAAACCGAAATACAAATCGATCTATAGAACCGAAAATCAAACCGAACTACAATTACAAAAATCGAAAATGGAATCAAATCAAAATGAAAACTGAAAATATGATTTTATTGGTTTGATAAACATTAATGTTATTTTATATAATAGCAGTAATCATATTTTACGATTGTAATTCGACTGGTTTGGTTCGGTTTAGTGGCCAAACATAAACCAAACCGAGATTTGCTGAACTAAACCGAAAATCGAAATACAAACAAATCTATAAAACTGAACTATAGTTACCAAAAGCGGAAATTGAACCAAATCAAAATTAAAACCAAAAATTTGGTTTTTTCGGTTTGATTTGATAAAATTAATGTTATTTTATATAATAAATACACATATATATATATACAAAAATATATACATATATAGAGGTATATAGGTCTAGCTCGGTTCGGTTTACGGATATTTATTTATCTTGGTTCGGTTTTCGGTTTGGTTCTAATTGAATTCTTAACCGAAAATCGAACTAACTAATTCGATTTTTTGTTTTTCAATCGAAATGAAACGAACCGAACCAAACCCATTCAATTTTTTAGGTTTGGTTTGTTCGGTTTTCAGCTTAGACCAAACCAATTGACACCCATATCATATTTAGCTAATTTAATAATATATATATATATATATATATATATATATATATTTAGCATGCAATTTCTATCTTCTCTAGAATAAAATGGTAATTTAAACCAATTTTATTAGTGAAATGAATTTACAAAACACTCTTATATTGTGTGTGATTTGTGAGATTAAAAGGGATGGGATGAAATGAAAGAATAGTTTGCTACTTTGGCTGTGGTTGAAACTTTAAAAGCTATATTGAGAGAATCTGCAATAACAGGTAACCTTCAGGATTGGGTGAGAAATTTCCATAAGAAAAATTGAAAATATATATAGCCGTTGCCCATGTGCGTACGATACCCCTTTTTTTTCTTTTTGGTAAATAGTAGGGTACCCCACAACGCATCGTCACTAACGTCTATTGATTTCAAGGCCATCACTTTCTCAACGTTCAATAAACGGCCAAATTTTATCAGCCATAAGATTTCTCTCTATATTTTCATGTTCTACGTTACATTGTAAAATCTCAACCGTTGATTGTAATTTCAACCGTTGGATTCAACATCTTATGTGGGGTAGCATTTGACCGTTGACGATTCCTTATGACAATTTTACCCCCTCAGGAAAGCTTTGTCCTTTTCTGAAATTTTTAGAAAAGTATATGTCCTCCTGAAGAAAGCTTTTTGTATTTGTTTCTCTTGCTCAGTTCTTTAATACTGATTAGATGAAATCAAACGGCGAAGACCAGCTAAATCAAAACCTCTTTTTTGATTAAAAATTAGAGAAAAAGAAGATCCGAAGTCTGCAAAAAGATAAGAACAAAGCAGCATCCAACCAGAACCTGTCAACATCCACACTGTTCGTTCCAGAACCATCTCCAAACCTTATCAGAGAAAATCATTTTTAATTAAATAATGGATTAAAAAATCCAAAAAATTCAGATAAAATTAAAGAAAAAAGAGTAAGCAAAACCCATTTATTCTTTTAATGATTTGATCAGTTTAATTAAATAGTGGATTAAAAAATCCAAAAAATTCAGATAAAATTAAAGAAAAAAAAGTAAGCAAAACCCATTTCTTCTTTTAATGATTTGATCAGTCTTCCCCTCTATAAATCACCTTTTTCGAGTGCTTTAAGTTTCAGGGTCTCAGGGAAGAAAGTAAGAAAAAAAATAGTGAGAGAGATAGAAAGAGCGAGAGAGAGAGTAATGGAGGGCAAAGAGGAGGATGTTAAGCTTGGAGCTAACAAGTACTCAGAGAGACAACCCATAGGGACTTCAGCACAGACAGATAAGGACTACAAGGAGCCACCATCAGCTCCACTGTTTGAGCCTGGGGAGTTGCAGTCATGGTCGTTTTGGAGAGCTGGAATTGCAGAGTTCATAGCTACTTTCTTGTTTCTGTACATCACCATTTTGACTGTGATGGGTGTGGTTAGGTCTCCAAGCAAGTGTACTACAGTGGGTATTCAAGGGATTGCTTGGGCTTTTGGGGGTATGATCTTTGCCCTAGTTTACTGCACTGCTGGTATCTCAGGTCAGTAACACATGATCACTCACTATTTTTCTTTTTTCTCAGCTTTTTCTTGATCTTTTGATATCTGGGGTTCTTTTTATCTTTCTTTAATCTAATTTTATTTGATATATTTGAAGAATTTTCCTACTCTATTTTAAGATTTTCTTGTCTGCATGTCTACTGGGTTTCTAGGTTCTTGTGTTCTCAGTCGTTTTCTTTGATCTTTTGATCTCTGGGGTTCTTTTTTTCTTTCTTTAATGTAGTTTTATTTGATATATTGGTGAATTTTCCTACTCTATTTTAAGATTTTCTTGCCTGCAATCATGTCTACCGGGTTTCTAGCTTCTCGTTGTGTTCTTGGTGTTATCAGTCATTTTCTTGGATCTTTTGATATCTGGCGTTCTTTTTTTTTTTCCTGTTTCTTTTCTTTAATGTAGTTTTACTTGATGTATTTCCCTACTCTATTTTAAGATTTTCTTGCCTGCAATCATGTCTACTGGTCTTTTTTCTAGGTTCTTGTTGTGTTCTAGCTAGCTTACTTCTTGTTCTTCAAGATGTTGATGATGAGATCCTTTGTGTGGTTGTTGGAACAGGTGGACACATAAACCCAGCTGTGACCTTTGGTCTGTTCTTGGCAAGGAAGCTATCCCTGACCAGGGCTGTGTACTACATGGTTATGCAGTGCCTTGGTGCGATCTGTGGAGCTGGTGTTGTCAAGGGATTCCAGAAGACACAGTACCAGATGCTGGGTGGTGGAGCCAATGTTGTGAACCTTGGCTACACCAAGGGTGATGGTCTTGGTGCTGAGATTGTTGGCACCTTTGTTTTAGTGTACACAGTTTTCTCTGCAACTGATGCCAAGAGAAGCGCCAGAGACTCTCATGTCCCTGTAAGTAATCTTTTGGTCTATCTCTCCTTTCTTTTTCCTTGAATTTATTATATTAGGGACTTTTTGTGTTTTACATATATTTCTGTGTTTTTGATGTTTGTCCAAAGAGTCTCAAGTGGGGTTTCTTTAATTTCTTGGGTTTCATGAATTCTTGCAAATTGAATTCTGGGTTTTTGTGGAATCTATAGTTTTTAAATGGGTTTGGAGGGGATAAGGATAAGCTGGTTTATCTAAGGTTTCTTTCATGAATTCTCTTGCAAATGGAATTCGGAGTTGTTGTGGAAACTATAGTTTGCAAATGGTTTGGAGGGAATAAGTTGGTTTTCTAAGGTTTCTTTCATGGATTCCTGCAAATGGAATTCTGGGTGGTTGTGGAAACTTGAGCTTGAATAGTATAAGGTGGTTTTCTAAGGATTCTCTGGTTTTCTGAACTGAGAAAGTGGTTAGTGGTTTTCTGGTCACAGGTGGTGGGGGAGGATTTGATATCCCTTTAAATAAAAAATTATTCTTTTCTCTCCTGATTGGGCTGTCCAGTGATGCTTTTCTCTCTTATGTAGTCTGCCTTTTTGCCTGTAAAGTTGTACTACTGGGCCATTCAACCCACCAACAGATCATCAAATACTTGGCTTCACTTTAGGTTTTTTTTTTTGTTGGATTAAAGCTGAGATCAAAAGTTCATGTGGGGTATTGATCTCACATGAGCCCATCAACCCACCAATGATCATCAATTACTTGGCTTCACTTTAGGGTTTTTTTTTTTTTTTTTGTGG
>JAUPMG010000020.1:12419823-12430788 GCA_031762675.1 Pachysandra terminalis
TAATTTATAATTGATCATGCTACATGGCATGTTATTATTGAACTCATTGTCATTACAGGAATCGAGAATTCAAAGATGTAATTTCCCCGACATATGTGGGCGCTCGAAATATAACAATTCGAAGGTATATTCTTTCTAAATCTTTCGAATGAGATATGTAATTTATAATTGATCATGCTACATGGCATGTTATTATTGAACTCATTGTCATTACAGGAATCGAGAATTCAAAGATTTAATAAACTCAAACATACCTGAATTTTGAAGTAATAGAGATATTCCCAACACATATGGGCTTTCTGTTAATAACCTGAAGTCGGGGTAGATGTATACTTTATTTGACCTACTATACTCAAATTGAGATATCAAACAAATTCTTATACAACAAGCATTATATATGCTAGAAATTTAAAACATATAGGGTTTGAGCCCCCTTGACTAGTAAATATCACAAGTATATGGGGTGTAAGCCTACAACAAGTGAATATTGCAAGCATATATAAGATCAAAGAGTAATTCTAACTTTTAATTGATATTCTTAAAGGAATTCTTGACATATAATACTTCGAACATGGGCCTTTAAAAGAATATTTCAAAGGTGCGAAGAGATACTGGTTTGAGGTCCTATCTCAAGTAGGCCTCAATATATACTAATTTTGAAATAATTCTCCCATCTAAAGTGGGCTTTCGAAATACGCTGCTTTGAAAGGTATACTCCCAACATGGGCTTTCGAAGAAATACTTGGAGTTTTGAAGGCATATTCTCCTTCGAATATATAACTGGATCAAATCTATTTTCAAATTGACTCATCATCATGTGTGAGCCCCCAATTATATACTCAAGCATCTCATATGAAAGTAAGATGTAGAAAATTATTAAATAATTGCTATGAAATTGATTCGAATTTGTCATCTTGAGTAAATCCGAATTTAAACGTGAATAGAAAATGAGAAATTTTGAAGGAATTACCATATATCCTCCAAACAATTTACAATGATAGCAAACAAAATCCTCCTATTTTTTATCAAGAAGAAGATATATACATATCAATTCAAAAGAAAGAAATATATTTGTGAAATATTTCACAAATTTTCATTGTTTCATACAAATGATTGTACATGTTTTAGATGCTCAGGCTAGACCTAGGCCTATAATAATAAAGACCAGGCTCTTGTCAGATTATATTCCCTTTTCCTCATTGAGAAATTGAAATTTCGAAGCATAGAGACAAAATATGAGAATCCATTGATTTTTTTTTTCAAATCCATTATGACGCCTTCATGCTATTCATAGATTTTAGAAAGTATTTCTAATATGTGTTGGGGTATGGAAGACCTCAACCTTGAGATCTTTAGAAACTCTAGAAAGTGAGTCGGTTAATTCGAAATATGGAATCCTCAACCAACTCGAGAAGAGTCCAAGAAGAGGAGGGATTCGAGGGAGATAAAATTCAAGAGAGCGTACTTTCAAATTTACAATGAGATATGCTATCACATATCTTAAATGCTCCTTTTTTCTTGGGAAGTGAGAATTTTAATTCCTCTTTCTTTTTGTCTTGGAAAATGTATAAAGAATCTACAGAGACTTCAAGAATTATAATAAGAGGGCACATAGCAACCCATGAATCTCCCGTTTACCGAGAAGTCATTTATAGATATTTTTTATTATTATTATTTTTTATTATTTTCCCATTTTTCTATAAGATGGATAGCTTTTAAAGTTCGAGTTCGAAGCTAAGAGAAAGTAAGGAGTTTGAAGAACAAAAACCAGACCTCGAAGAGGTAGCCAGAACTCAAAGGGCGAAAGACCATCTTCGAGTTCGGATCTCGCAAGAATGCAAGAAATTTTGAGAAGAGCTCGAAGGAGAACTTCGAAAGCAAATTTGAGACTCGAATATAGCTCGAGAACGGGAGTTTGATAAGACTCTAGATCAAAGATGAAATAATTAAACTGGTTTGTTTTCTGATTTTTTTGGCCAATATTGGACAAAAACCTATCATTATTTGTTGAATGGTTTCAACCATGTGAATTTCTATTTTTACCAAATCTCATAACAAAGATCATGTTTCTGGTCAATACCATTGTTGGTATAATGTTTCTTTGATTCAGGTTTGTACCTTGAAAATCAAGTTTCTTTAAAGGAGTTAAGTTTCAATATACCTAGATTTGATTCCACAAGATCAACATCAGTTACTGTCCGGTGTTTTCTTCTTACGAGATAAAGAATGTTGCAATACTTGATTTAAAAATGTTTTTCACAACCTCCTCTAAAAGAATTTTCTTCACTCCTGCTATTGATACAAAGATTTTGAAATCTTCAATTTCAGTATTTTCATATGTATAATTTCTCCAAGGAGAACATGAACAGCTCCAGATTTATTTTTCAATGATGGCTAAAGTCAAAGTTCTATTGCTTTACAATTACAGAGTTAAACTCTGTTTCATTAATGGAGAAATTAAAGTTTCAAAAAGGTACGAGTTTCAAAGGAGAGTGGACTTCAAGATGAGAGTCCGAAAGAGAATTCGAGTGTCTATACAATAAGTTCAAATTACATAAATACCTTTGTTTATTATATTTTTTTTAGATGAGTCCATACAAAGAGAGTTCGAATGTAATATTTGGTTTTTCAGTGGTGGTATGTGGGGTCCACAGCAAAATACAGTGAAGGAATCCTCGAAATGAGATTCAAATGAGAAAGGTTTTTTTTTAAAAGTGGGGCACACAACAAAATAAAGAGAAGAATCCTTCGAAATTGGATTCAAAGAGAGTTTTTTTTTAAGGTGGGGCCCACAACAAAATAATAGAAGAATCCTTCGAAATAGGAGAATCCTCGAAATAGGATTCAATAAGAGAGCTTTTTTTAAGTGGGGCCCACAACAAAGCAAAGATCTCATTATGCATCTGTTTCACTCGTTTTTGTTAAAAAAATAATAAAACAAATAAAACGGATAATATATACAAAGGGCATGTCAAAGACTCAAAGGTCATTATTATAATATTTATATTATATTTAATGAAAAGTGACTTTATAAAAATAACAGTCACAAGATATTTTCGAGTGAGACGTTCGATCTCAAATTACACACTTCATATTTTCGAAAAATAACCAGTTCAGCCCCTACTCATGCCCATATTTCATAAATAATCTATTTCTTTATTTATGAAATTAAGTTCTTCATATGATTTACAGATGTTAAATTGTCTTATATTTGGGTTCTTATGAACCAAAATTTTCAATACATTTGGGACCTTATCAATAAAATATGCAGACATACAAAGAGAAGAGGTGAACTCGAGAATTCATGTGATTTTCTTTAAAAAAAGATAATCAATAAAATAGAATGAATGTTACACACCTGTTATGAAGAGTGTGATGATCCGAAAAATACTTATTTGTCGGAAGACATAGAATGAACATTCCCAGCGGAGTCGCCAAAAATGATGCACAAATCGATAAATAGGACCGGTTTAAGCCGATTTAGCCGTTGATCTCTTCGTATGGTCAATCTGTACCAGATAAAGTGGATAAGGTCTTCTGAGGTTCGGGAATGCTCCAACCGCTCGCCTCAACCGAGGAATCGGCAGTTCGGGTGGCGCTACGTCAATCCAACAAACACGAATTCCGAAATAATGTAGAACAACATAAGAACACAAGATTTTAAATGGTTCGGCAATACCGCCTACATCCATGGATTGCCACACGGCATTTATTCTTCACTTTATTCTTGAGAAAATATTATATACATGATACATTGTAGAAAATGCATATAAGAAACGGGGAATGATAGAATTCTCTATCTAATTAGGGAATGATAGAATTCTCTATCTAATTGGGGAATGATCCTGTATATCTCTGTGTATTTCTTTTCTCTATTTTTTTTTTGTCCTTTGAAGTGAGAAAACAATTTCCTTTAAATAGGGAGGCCCCCTCTCTCAATGAAGAGATGCCTTCTTTTGAGTGAAAAGTCACACCGTGATGACTAGTTTTTAAAATGCACATGTGGCACCATTTTATTGGTAGTATTTTATTGTATATTTTAGACCATTTGAAGTCTGAAAAACACTATTCATTAAAGTCCGGAAACACTGTTCATCACTTCGAAAATACTGAATTGTTCATCATTTCGAAAATACTGAATTGATCATCACTTCGAATATACTGAATTGTTCACTATTTCGAGAATGCTATTTCGAGAATGCTATTTCGTGAATACTATTTCGAGAATCCTATTTCAAGAATGCTATTTCGAGAATACTGAACTGTTCATTTCGAGAACACTGTTCATCTCATCATTTCAAGAACACTGTTCATCATTTCGAAATTACTATTCATGACACTGTTCATGTGGCATTTATTGTTATTTCAGCTTTGTAAAGCATCTATTATGTCAAGACTGTTTCTGAAGCATTTAAATATGTTTATTTGGGACATGCTATAACTGTTTTCTTTAAATGTTTTGACAGTTTTGACAGTTTTGACAGTTTTCTTTAAGGCATTTAATAGGTGGCTCTCCATTCAAGAGGTGTGACTTTTCATTCAAAAGAAGGAATCTCTTCATTAAGAGAGGGGGCTCCCAATTTAAAGGAAGTTTTCTCACTTTAAAGGATAGAAAAAAAAAAGAGAGAAAAGAAATACACAGAGATATACGGGATCATTCCCCAATTAGATAGAGAATTCTATCATTCCCCTTTTCTTATATGCATTTTCTACAATCTATCATGTATATAATAATTTCTCAAGAATAAAGTGAGAAGAATAAATGCCATATGACAATCCATGGATGTAGGTGGTATTGCCGAACCATGTAAAATCTTGTGTTCTTATGTTGTTCTACATTATTTCGGAATTCGTGTTTGTTGGATCGACATAGCGCCGCCCGAACGGCCGATTCCTCGGTTTAGGCGAGCGGTTGGAGCATTCCCGAACCACAAAAGACCTTATCCACCTTATCCGGCACAAATCGGCCATACGAAGAGATCAACAGCTAAATCGGCCTAAACCGGTCCTATTTACCGATTGGTGCATCACAATTTTTGGCGACTCCGCCGGGGATGTTCATTCTATGTCTTCCAACAAATAGGTAATTTTCGGATCATCACACTCTTCATAACAGGTGTGTAACATTCACTCTATTTTATTGATTATCTTTTATTAAAGAAAATCACATGAATTCTCGAGTTCACCTCTTCTCTTTGTATGTTTGCATATATATGTTTGCATATTTTATTGATAAAGTCCCAAATGTATTGAAAATTTTGGTTCATAAGAACCCAAATATGAGACAATTTAACATCTGTAAATCATATGAAGAACTTAATTTCATAAATAAAGAAATAGATTATTTATGAAATATGGAAATGAGTAGGGGCTGAACGGGTTATTTTTTGAAAATATGAAGTGCGTAATTTGAGACCCAACGTCTCACTCGAAAATATCTTGTCTGATATTTTTATGACGACACTTTTCATTAAATATAATATAAATATTATAATAATGACCTTTGAATCTTTGACCCGTCTTTTGTATATATTATCCGTTTTATTTTAAGAAAAAAACAAGTGAAACAGATGCATAATGAGGTCTTTGCTTTGTTGTGGGCCTCGCTTAAAAAAACACTTTTTTTGAATCCTATTTCGAGGATTCTCCTATTTCGAGGGTGTCTTCTCTTTATTTTGTTGTGGGCCTCACCTTTTTTAAAAGACAAAAAAAAAAAAAAATCTTTCTCATTTGAATTCTATTTCGAGAATTCCTGCACTTTATTTTGCTGTGGACCCACACACTATCATTGGAAAACCAAATATCACATTTGAACTTTCTTTGTGTGGGCCCCATCTTATAAAAAAAAATCTTTACACATTTCGATCATCGAAATCACTTTTGCGGAATTCATTTCAAGAGGATGTATGTTTTCGGGAAATCACATGTGTGGCCCCATCTTACAAAAAAAATCCCTTGCTCATTCAAATCATATACATGTTTCTCTTACAATTTTACATTGTGGATATCTTGTAAAATAATCCATTCGAATTCTTATCACAAGATCATTGTTCTCTTTCAGGATTCTCTCTTTTTTCTTTATCTGAATATTTTTTATTTACTTAAATGCTTAAACTAAATGAAGAAATTTGAAAACACATGATCAGATCTAGAATATTTAAGTAAATATATAAATGATCCGAGCAAGATTGGATTTGAGTAAAAGAAAAAAAAAGTAGTGATTCGTGGAATTCCTCTCTTTACAAGACGTGAGTTCTTTATCCCTTGAGTTTCTCTTTCAAGTAGTAATTCGCGTGAGACCCATTTCAAGCATCTCGAATTCATCCCTTGAGTTTTTTCAAGTAGTAACTCGGACCCATTTCAGTGTATTTCGAATTGGTCCACTCTTCAATATATTTTGAATTTTTGTCTCAACTGAATGAAAACATTTAGGTGGGACCCATCTTAGTATATTTCGAAATACTAATTCTCCTCTCGAAATTCCTACTCCCTATGCGTGGGACCACCATTTTAATATTTCGAATCTTTATTTCTCTTTCAAGATCACCCCTCAAGTATGGGATAATCAGACATTTATAGACCTTAGGATGATAAGAAATAGTCTGTTTATGTAATACAAACATAAATAGGGTTGACTTTGTTATTTTTTTTTTGAAAAAAAAAATTATATGTAAAATACATAGCTCGAAATCTCTACTGTAATCACCCAATTATGTTATTCGAGCTGATCATATCTTTCGAACTGATCATGTCTTTTGAACACAAACTTTTATATATAGATAAACATAAAATTATAATTTAATGATGGGATCCACTTCAAGACTTATTTCATTCTAATCCGTACCATCAAGGCTCTTTATTATTTTTGTTTTTGTTTTATTGTGGGCCCCTATATTATAAATTGATAAAAAATCTCATACAAATCTATATAGGATTCTTTTACTGTGGACCCCACCTCCACAAAAATGTATCAATAGAAGATTACCATTCGAAGACTGATTTTCTTTGTGTGGGCTCCATCTCATATAAAATAAAATAAAATAAAATAAAAAGGGCAAAAAAGATACCGTACGGGACACACTTGCCTTCGGATTGTTTCCTTGAAATCTGTATTTATTCTCTCTTCGAGAGATCTCTCCTACGGACCCATTTTGAATATGTCGAAATAGACACCCATTTTGAATATGTCGAAGTAGACACTCATTTTGAATGTTTTGAAATACACAGACCCATTTTAAATATTGCGAAGTCTTTCTCCTTTGAGTTTTCTTAGTTGATTAAAAAAAAGCCTGACTTTCAAGTGAGACTTCAATATAAGAAATTACCATTGCACCAAAGAAAACACTATACCGATCACGGTACAGATTGGAATCACGATCTCAGATCGGATAAAACAAAAACTCATGGTTGAAACAGAAATTTCAACAAATAATGGCATATTCCCGTCCAATGTTGGCTGAAAAATCAAAACAATCCAGTTTAAACCCTATCAGTGTTTGTATGTTCTCTTAAACTCTCTCTTTGAGCTCTTACCGAGTTCCTTTCAAGAGTCTTGAAACTTTACTTCAATCTCAGCCCTTTGAAGCTCCATTTCACCTTCGAATCGGCTCTATTCCTTCGAGTTTTCTCATCTCTTTTGCTGTTTTGCAAAACGCTTATTTTCCTCTACTTATCTTTTCCTTATAAAGAGTAAAACCAAGAAAAGCATTGCAGAGTTATCAATGATTCTTTGCAGAGATATATATTAAAAAAAAAAAAAGAATCTAACTTTGTTCTCAGGTATCATTATTATGATGACATTGTCAAGTACACAATTAAAGTTTTACTCTTAAAATATTTATTTATTTACTTTTATGCCATCATTTATTAATTCATTGGCATATGTGATTCGACAATTGCTTTCAAATGCATATGCATTCGAAATCACTACCTACTTGAAAATTTATTTCAATTTAATATTCATTTGCAAAATTAAATTTCATTTGCAAAATTGAATTTTAGTATTCATTCGAGCATTCAACTATTTATACATACAAATTCGAATTCGAGATTAAAAGTTTGATTCATCTACCTTTCCAATTCAATATTTCGGCATCTTACCTTCGTATATGAGATGCTTGATTATGAAATTGGGGGCTTATACCCTATATGCAATATTCGCTTGCTTTCACCTCATATACTTGGGATATTTATTTATCAAAGAAACTCAACTCTTATATGTTTTCAGCATATATAATGTCTGTGTAAAAATTTGCTTAACATCTCTTCGAGCATTGTAGTTCAAAATAAAGTAGACATCTACTCTGGCTTCAGGCTATTAACAGAAAGCCCACATGTGCTGGGAATATCTCTGTCATTTCGAAACCCAGGTATGAGGGGATAGCTCTTCGAATTTATTAAATCTTTGAATTTTTGATTCTTGTAATGACAATGAGTCAATTTGAAATTGCTTTGATCCAATAATAACATGTCATGTAGCATGATCAATTATAAAAATTATATATCTCATTCGAAAGATTTAGAAAGACTATACCTTCGAATTGTTATATTTCAAGCGCCCACATGTGTTGGGAGAATATCTCGAAAATCATATATATATTCTAAGGATCTGCACAAGATGAACCTTAGATATTCGAGGGCTCACATGCGCGAGAAAATCAACTCAAAATTATATATATTATGAGGTTTTACTTGAGATAGACCTCAAGTCAGTATCAATTCGAAGGTATATTTTTTAAGCATTTTCGAGAGTCCACTTGTATAGAGAGTATTATCTCGAAATCAATAACATAATAAGGATCTACTTGAGATAGACCTTAAACTTTCGAAGGCCTACATATGTAGGAAAATCTCGAAAGACAAGTATCTCTTCGAATGCCTACTCACGGTAGGAGAATCATATTCGAAGTAGCATATTACCTTCGATGAGAAAACTCTCGAAGAGATCAATGTTTCAAGTGAAAACGCTTGAATTACATTCAATATTACCTTCGATAAGAAATTTCTCGAAGAGATCAATGTATTTTCAAGTGAAAACGTTTGAATTACATTCAATATTACCTTCGATGAGAAAACTCTCGAAGAGATCAATGTTTCAAGTGAGAATGCTTAAATTACATTCAATATTACCTTCGATGAGAAAACTCTCGAAATGATCAATGTTTCAAGTGAAAACGCTTGAATTACATTCAATATTACATTCGATGAGAAAACTCTCGAAGAGGTCCATGTAGTTTCAAGTGAAAACGCTTGAATTACATTCTATAATTTAAGGAAAACCTTAGACCAATATTTTCCTTCGAAGAGAAAACTCTTGAAGTGATCAACATGCTTTTAGAGGAAAACCTTCGAATAGCATTCAAATATTCCAAGGATCTACTAAAGATAGACCTTGGACCAGCATTCCTTTGATGGACAACTTTTGAAATGATCAATATATATATTTTGAGGATCCACTTAAGATGGACTTCTAGACTGTCGAGCGCCCACATGTGTTGGGAGAATTATCTCGAATAAATATTCTGATGTTCTATTTAAGATGGACCTCAGATCAATATTTGATCATTGCATTGTTGTTACCATCAAGATTTGTAAACATCCTAAGGAAAATCTTAGACCAGAATTCCTTTGAGGAAAAATCTTCAAAGTGATCTAGCAATATTTTAAAGAAAAACCTTATTTGTATTCTTATGAAGGAAAATATTCGAAATCATAATTTTAAGGATTTACTTAAGATAGACCTTAAACCAATATTCTTTTGAAGTTTGACCTTCGAAGTGTTCTATTTCAAGTGCTCACCTGTATTTAGAGTTTTATTTTGATTCAATATATATTATTTTGAAGATTTACTTGAGATGGACCCCGGATTTTACTTTTGAAGTATTCTTGTATATTGTGAGACTTATATGAAATAGGATCTCAACTCAATATTCTTTCAAAAGATCTTAATAATTGTCATCTTCGATATGCACTCACGCCTCTTTTACAAGAGCCATAAGTGCAGGGGGCTAATGATGATGATTGGTTTTTAAAATGCAATTGTATATTTTAGACTATTTGAAGTCTTAAAAACACTATTCATTGAAGTCTAGAAACACTGTTTATCACTTCGAAAATACTGAATTGTTCATCATTTCGAAAATACTGAACTGATCATCACTTCGAAAATACTGAACTGATCATCACTTCGAAAATACTGAACTGTTCACTATTTCGAGAATACTATTTTGAGAATGCTATTTCGAGAATTCTATTTCCAGAATGCTATTTCGAAAATGCTATTTCGTGAATACTATTTCGAGAATCCTATTTCGAGAATGCTATTTTAAGAATACTATTTCAAGAATATTGAACTGTTCATCATTTCGAGAACACTGTTTACTGTAATTTCGAGAACACTATTCATCTCATTATTTCAAGAACACTGGTCATCATTTCGAAATTACTATTCATGACATTGTTCATGTGATTTACTGTTCACAAATTTGACATTTATTGTTATTTCAGTTTTGTAAAGCTTCTATTATGTCAGGACTGTTTCTGAAGCATATGTTTATTTGGGACATGCTATAACGGTTTTCTTTAAATGTTTTGACAGTTTTGACTGTTTTCTTTAAGGCATTTAATAGGTGGCTCTCCATTCAAGCGGTGTGACTTTTCATTCAAAAGAAGGCATCTCTTCATTGAGAGAGGGGGGCTCCCTATTTAAAGAAAGTCTTCTCACTTCAAAGGACAGAAAAAAGAGAAAAGAAATACACAGAGATATACGAGATCATTCCCCAATTAGATAGAGAATTCTATCATTCCCCTTTTCTTAGATGCATTTTTTACAATGTATCATGTATACAATATTTGCTCAAGAATAAAGTGAGAAGAATAAATGCCATATGCATAGATCAAAATATCGTATCGTATCGCGCGATACGTATCGTGTATCGACCAGGTCGATACGATACTTCCATGTAA
>JAUPMG010000020.1:12451738-12464891 GCA_031762675.1 Pachysandra terminalis
TATTATTGCTAGTGCCTCGTGTATGACACATGTGGCCTAAAATGCATCCTTAAAGGAATGCATCCTCCTTCAGCATAGTTGAGACTATTGTTTGTGCCTAGTGTATGAAACACATGGCTTGAGTTGCATCTTTCACTTAATTAAATTATTGTAGTATAAGTTAGTGTAAGTTCATTTGACTTTTGAGGAATACCCCAATGAGGATGGGAGAGCTCTTTATATGCTTTTGATATATTAATTGTCGCAACTGTACACCACTTGTACATATCTGAATACTACTGTTGTTTACTATCACACATGGCCCAGAATAGAAGAGCATGAGTGAATGCATATTAATTTAGGTTTACTCATGTTGTTTATTTTATTCTTTTTCAGATCTCGGGAGATAAAAGCAAACCGAGAGAGCTGACATAGATTGGGTAGCGCACTCTGCTAGACGTACGTGAAATTAGTTTAGAACTAAATTTTAAATACTTAGAAATTATAGATTTTTATTTTAGGCATTTTTAGTTACTTATATCTTACTAGAACTGCTCAAGACTTCTGCTTATGATTTCTTTTTGGGTAGCCACTCTCGTAGAAATACGAGGTGAATGTTACACTTAGACTGGAAAACCTACATAATCGACAATTTTCGGTTCGGGTTGTTACTCTTCAGACCCTTTAACAGTGACAATGGCAATTTGGTGATCAACAAACTTAATACAATTATCAGAATCAAACTCATGCAAATTTACATTTCCACACGAGTTTGAGGGGGAGTATAGAGAAGCATCAAAAGGAGACTCACAAAGCTATTGTACATGTGAGATACACAATATCATGTGTATCTCACCTACATATGGGAGTTGCAGATTTGTGAAGATTAGAAAAAGATTAAAATTGATTTGAAAGATAGAGATATGATTAAATTTTTCTATTATAAATTGATTTAGTATTTAATTTTATCTCTGTCTTTTTCTATTTAAATCTCTCATGATTATCTTTGTAATCACCTTAAATTCTTTTTCTATTTAAATCTCTCATGATTATCTTTGTAATCACCTTAAATTTTCAATAAATTCAATTTCTCTTTTGACAAGACCAAATCGCGCTAGTGTACCGACTCGACCCATATGTATATTCCTTATAAACATATATGAAGTGCAAAAAAAAATGATTGAATAATTTTTAAAGAAGATGGTGTTAGGGTTGTAAACAAGCCGAGTCGCGTCGAGTTTTGCCCAGCTTCTCAGACTCATAAAATCAAGATAAGGCTCGGATTCGGTAAAAAATTTTCCGACTCCGCCTTTTTAATTTTTTCGAAGCTCAGACTCGGTTCACAAAAGCTTGTGATAGGCTTAGAAAAAAATAAAAAAGTTTAGTTCGGCTCCGCAGATCGTGATAGGCTTAGAAAAATGAAAGAAGTTTTATTCTTGCATCAAATTCTAAGCAAGTGCAAAGAAAGAGTGAGAGACCTCGAGATAAACAAAAATAAGAAGAAATAGTGGAAAGAGAGGGGGAGACAACAAGTTAAAAATAAAAAATAAAAAAAAAAGAGTGTCAGATCGGATAGGAAAGGGAGAGAAAAAAACTTAAGAGAGACGGTAGAATGTCGAGTCTGTATCACGTGGAGCGAAAACTAGTGAAACTGTTTATGGTATAAGATCGAGCCAAACTTTAATCGAGTCAAGCTTACATAAGCTTGGCTCAAGCTCGTTAAAAATATAAGATTTTTTTGGGTTCAGACTTAATTTGCGAGCCTAAATATTAAGCTCAAATTAGGCTCATGTGAGTCAAGCTCGAGCCGAGCTAGCTCGGCTCGTTTACACCCCTAGGTGGTGTAGGTTCCATCTGCCCACCTTATGCAACTTCAGCATTCAATGACTCACATGTCCTGCTCTCTGCATAGTACATCTCTCCGCTGCCTCACAATTACAGCAAAGGCAACATCATGGGGTCCAATGACCCTAGCCCTTTGCAAACCAATAACACAAGTTAGGTATAAAATTTATTGAGCATGAATGATTTGGTGAGGATTAATTACTTTAATTTGAAGAAGAAAAACTCCATTTTACCCAATCAAAACCGTCAAATCGAGATCATCGACGCCATCTTGGCTTTGATCTTGACTTCAAGAATTGTTCATCTGGACCATTTGATCAAAGATCAGATAAAAGTTGCTTGTTTAAGGGTGGATCAACATGATATTAGAGTAGAAACCCTAATCAAAGTTTTGCCCAAAAACAGAAAGAGTAGCCCAACCAACAATAAGTGTAAGTCTTTCAAGGCTTCAACTACTCCAACCGAAAACGGTACGTAAGAAAATGCATGTCAACGGTACATATTCAACTTCCAACTCTCACCAATGTCCTTTCTTTTTCGTGCATTCAAAACTTTAAAAGTTACACGCAACTTTAGATATTTTTTTTTCTTTAACGAAATTTTGTACCAAAAGTACCCTTTATTCGTCTATTATTCGCCAAACTGATTTCTTGTTAAGACTAGTCTAACTACGTACTTAGCTACTAATCCCAATTTTTCTAGTGGATCCTCATCCTACTAATCCTAATTTAGGGGCTCGGATCTCTGCACCGATAATCGTCCATCGGGAATGTGATTGGTGTATTTTCATTAAAAAGTTCAACTTTTTTAAAATTTTAAAGGGTTAAAAATTGATCAATCAAGTTCCGAATGCATGCATCGGTGGACGATTCTCGATACAGATAATCTCGAGCCCTAATTTAGTGTGGATGCTTCTCGATGCATACAATTTCGAATACTAATTTAGCATGAGATGCCTACATGTATTGTTCAAATCACTTCTAACCATTTGATTAGGGTTCCATATTGTCTGGTGCATAAAAGTTGTAGCATCGACTACATCGTGCATTCACGCATATCACATGTTAGCATGCACAAATACCCGACATACTTGAATACATGCTGTAGACGATGCTGCAACTTCTACGCTAGCTTCAGACGATATGTCCTTTTGATTAATGAGGCTAATTGAGATTGATCCTGTGATCTATCAGCCACTATCCACGTAATACCAAGTTGCCGATAGTTTTACCTTGAAAAAACATGGTTATAATCAATCACACGTAAAGGGTAATTTAGTCATTTAAAAGATTTGCAATTTCCATACGGCAAGCAAATAAAATAAGACAAAACTCTACAGTAGAAACTTGAAACCGTCATATAATAAAAGAGCAGGGCTAAATCTATAATAGTGGCTTCAATTCTCTCCATTTAAAATCTCTTCATGCACAAGCCTTTCCTCTCCTTACATCGTGAGCCACTGTGTCGTCACTAATCAAAGACCAAAACGGAGAAGGATTTTGGTCGAAACATGTCTTCGCACCACCGCCGGAGCTTTCCGTCGATCTCTTCATGCAACGAGACCGCCGGAGAGAATCACTCCATCGCTGCAGATCTCGATGGAACTCTCCTCATTTCTCGAAGCTCCTTTCCTTACTTCATGCTCGTAGCCATCGAAGCCGGCAGCTTCCTACGTGGCTTGTTGCTCCTACTAGCGTCTCCGATCATCCTCGTCGCCTACAAACTCGTGTCGGAGTCTCTCGGGATTCAAATGCTCATCTTCATATCGTTTTCCGGTTTAAAGATCCGAGACATCGAGCTCGCATCACGAGCTGTTCTTCCGAGATTCTACGCCGCTGATGTCAGATCGGAGAGCTGGAATTTGTTTAATAAGTGTAAGAGGAAGGTGGTGGTGACGGCGAATCCGACGGTAATGGTCGAGCCGTTCGTGAGGGATTTTCTCGGCGGAGACAAGGTGTTAGGTACGGAGATCGAGGTGAATCCGGCGACTAATAGAGCGACGGGATATGTGAAGAAGCCAGGGGTATTAGTGTCAGATTTGAAAAGATTAGCGGTTTTAAAAGAATTCAGGGAGGAATCGCCCGATATCGGGATCGGAGATCGCGAATCTGATCACGATTTCATGGCGCTTTGCAAGGTTCGCTATCTCTTTCTTTCTTTTTATTATTTAATTACATAATTAACGGTATTTGATTGATCATGGTTAAAACATGAGACTATAAATGGGATCCGACGGTCGTGTCGTACGAAGGGTTAAAGTGGACGTTCTGACTAGTTGATTTGATTGTGGGGTCTAGTTGTTAACTGTTTCTTTATTAACTTCACTGACAAAACTGGAGACGAATCCAGATAAATAATCTGACAAAGATTTAGATCCAACGGCTAGATGTGGAGGTAATCTCCCACTGCATTTGCCAAAATTGGAGTGACAACACAGAAGGAAATAAGGATGGGTGTTTTGGTCATTCTCTCTCCCTCTCTATGCGCCATCTGAACTAAGGGTGGCAACGGGTCGGGCTAGACTAGAATCGGGCTGGGCCGAACCATAATCTAAATATAAGAACATTTTTGTCGGTCCAAGCTTCAAGCTTAACAATGTTTACCATAATCTAAATATAAGAGCACTTTTGTCGGTCCAAGCTTGACCCGACCCAAGTTCCAAGCTTAACAATGTTTGTTCAAGCCCACCTGTATCATTTGTCAAGTTTGAACCTGTCCATGTTTGTCCAAATAAAACAAAAATATTATTATTTTGTTGGTACTAATATTTGAGCCTTGATGTCCACAAGCAGAATATGAAATTCTCACAACTAAACTACAACTACAGGATGATGATGAGCTTAAATGAAAGTTATATTGCTTAGTAATCTTGATATCATTCTTCACATGCTTAATTCGGGCCAGGCTAGTTTAATATAAACCGGAGCCCAACCCTACTGGCTACTAACCCTTGCCCAAGCTTGTCCAAATATAGGACCTAGCTGATTAGGCGGGCGGGTCTCCCAACCCATTGCCACCCTGATCTGATTAGTTAAGTAATTAGGGGATCCCACCGAGTACAGACTAATGACTATAATCAATCTGAACTATCGGCATAGGGAGGGCAGCGAGTCGGGTTTTGACGAACCCTAACCCACCCTTAAAAGAGCCCCTAGTATCAAACCCGCTCCTAACCCTATTAGGGCGAGTTTGACTCGATTGAAAGATTTTTTTTTAAATAAATAATTTGTTAAATTAAAATTTAATATTTTAAATATATTTACTTATAAAATATAAATTTGTACATAAAATATATATTTAAAACATAGGCGAATAATGGCAACGGAGTGGGTTACCCGTTTAACCCAATCCATTGCCATCCCTATCGGCATCGCCTAATTATTTAGTAGGTCGTGCCGTGCCTAATTTTCAGTCCCGATATGGCATGGGGCACAATTATTATATGTCGGGTCGAACCGGACCGGTTTTGTGCTTTGCCTATAAATTAGATAAAAAATGGATCGCCTAATCGTACCTAGAACGTATCGTGCTGTAGACCATGATCCTTCAGACCCGGTCTGATATGATAAGGTCTTTTGTGCCGAGCCGTGCCTTGCCTAGACACGACTCAAAACGTGCCGTGCCGAGCGACCACGTACGACCCAACGCATTTGTACATCCATAGAATGTGAACTCATTAACTTCTTCTGTGTTTAGATAATGAAATGATAAGCTGTTATCAACAGGAGGGCTACATGGTGCACCCCAACCCCAAAGCAACACCAGTACCGTCAGATCGACTCAAGAGTCCAATCATCTTCCACGACGGACGTCTCGTGCAACGCCCGACCCCGCACAACGCCCTAATCGCCTTCCTATGGCTCCCATTCGGTTTCCTCCTCTCCCTCATCCGCGTCTACTTCAACCTCCCCCTCCCTGAACGTATCGTACGCCACACCTACGGCCTCCTCGGCATCAACCTCGTGATCCGTGGCACTCCTCCGCCACCACCCACCGCCGGATCTCCGGGCAACCTCTACGTCTGCAACCACCGCACTGCCCTCGACCCAATCGTCATAGCCATCGCACTCGGCCGCAAGGTCTCGTGCGTCACCTACAGCGTGAGCCGCCTCCAGAGGTTCCTATCCCCGATCCCGGCCATCGCGTTGACACGTGACCGTGCAGCCGACGCTGCACGCATCACGTCGCTCCTCCAAAAGGGCGACCTGGTGGTGTGCCCTGAGGGGACCACGTGTCGTGAACCGTACTTGTTACGGTTCAGCGCGTTGTTCGCGGATATGAGCGACCGGATCGTGCCTGTGGCGATGGATATAAAGCAGAATATGTTTCATGGGACGTCGGTGAGAGGGGTGAAGTTCTGGGATCCGTACTTCTTCTTTATGAACCCTAGGCCGACGTACGAGGTTACATTTCTGGAGAGGTTGCCGAAGGAGATGACGTGTAAGGGTGGCGGAAAGCCGGCGATCGACGTGGCGAATCATGTGCAGAAGGTGTTGGGTGGGGCCCTGGGGTTCGAGTGTACTGGATTGACTAGGAAGGATAAGTATCTGTTGTTGGGTGGGAATGATGGTAAGGTGGAGTCTATGTACTCCCGCAAGAAATGAGGGTGTTTTGGGTATTTTGTGATATTATTGCTGGGTATTTCTGTCATATGGTAGAAGAAAGGAAATGGAGTAGGGCGTTTTTCGTTATTTTGTAACTTATTGCAGGATATTTCTGTCAGGGGTAGTTTTGCCAATATAAAAATGTAAATTAAATCAGATGACTAGTGTATTGTTTTTGAAGGAGAATCATTTTAATTTTATTTCTTATTTTAATTTGAGATTGAAAAATAATCCAAAAAAGAAAAGAGTTTCTCAATTTAGCTGCTTATATGTAATAATCCAACCTTGATTTTAGATTGGGAAAATTACACTTTGACCTCTTGACGTTTTTGATAATTATAATTAGACTCTCAAGTTTTTGAAATTACAATGACACTTTTTATCGGAAGCCTCAAAGGACTGGTCAACTAACAACACCGAGTCATCATTAACTGATATATCTCCTATAAACTGTTCTTCATCAATTGTTTGATGTGTTTTTCTTTTTTTCTCTTTGATGAATGATTCAAGTTTGATATTGGAGCATGATGGCTCTTTAGTCGAGAGACTAAGAGAGATGTTTTAGATCTAAGGTTTATCCGCTTTATCTAAAAATCATTAATTCTTTACAAGGATATATCAGTCAATGATTCGATATTGTTAGTTGACCAACTCTCTTGAGGTTTTTGATAAAAGGTGTTATTGTAGTTTCAAAAACTTCAATAAGTCTTAACTGAAATTGTCAAAAATCTTAGGAGGTCAAAGTATAATTCTCCTTTTTAGATTTTTGCAAGTAGAGTCGATAAGCCTTGGATCAGGCCATGCTCACCCCAAGTTTACCTAGCCCTATAATGAAAAAGTAGGTCCTAACCCACACATGGCTTGCTCTCGGTCCAATTTTCGGAGTCCAAGCGTGTCATTCATAGGATTAGGGTCAGGTTTGGGCTAGCTCCATTATTTAAAACCACAAGATTCATAAACCAAGGTCATATTAATGTTTTAAAAGGTTTGCATATATAAACCTTAGAAGAAAAAGGAAAGGGAATTTTATTATATTAATATTTAATTATTAAATAAAAAATAGTTGTGATAAGGTCGAGCTTTATCGGGTTGGGCTAAAAGAGGCCCAAGCCAGACTCAAAATAAAGTATGGGCTTAAAATTGAGCCCAAGCCCTAACAAAATTGGCTTAGCCCGTCCAAAGGTTATTTTGGATTGAACGGGCCATGACCCGAACTGCACAAGTTGACACCCCTAGATTTTATGATTGAATTTTTGCAACGATAAACTTGTAAATATAGTGAGCAATGACAAAGATATAATTCTGTAAAGATTATATGTTGTCCGAGACTTTATGAAAATAATTATAATTAAAAAAATAAATATATAGAAAATTTGGTGAGAACTCATTTTAATACACTAGTAATTATGCACGTGCGTTGTACGTGATAGACCAATATTTTTTAGAATTATTTGACTAAAAACAATAAAAATCCAAAAAAAAAAATCAAAACCAAATAAAGAAAGGAAGGTAAGTAAATTGGTGAATTTTGAATTATCCTACAAAATGAAATTCTTGCTTCTTCGCTCATGGATATAGCATTTTTTTAAGTGTTAGTATGAACATTTATTAGTCTATGCACTGTAAACCAAACCAAACCAAAAACATAAAAGAAGACAGAGAAATAAAAGAGTATCTAGTTAGGGGACATTTTTTAAAATTGATTAGTTAAAAATAGCCTATTTACAATGTGTATTTAGTTGAACTTAACTCTTAAGTAGGAAAATAAACATTGATTATGAAATGAATACTACAAGCATACATCCAAATGAGCAAAACTAATTGCTTTCAACTAAGGTTGATATAGAACATTTCTTCTAAGATGTTGATTAAATATGAAGAAACTATATCAAGACATTGTATGAGCTTAAAGTCATGTACATTCAAATGATGACTCAAAAGGTCACACATATGGGTTGCTAGTTGTTGAAGTTTAATACTATCGACTTCATTTTCATCTTCCAACATCATCTCCCATTTCTTTGTCAAATCCATTACCACCACCATCATCATCTTTGTCACTTCTGAATCCATCCATTATGATTTCTGAATCCATCCATGTCATCATTATGGTTATCTTCCTATACAAATTACAAATAAAGTATCAGAATGCAAAGGTGTGAGAGTGAGAGAGAGAGAGGAGCCAAAGAAATACTCATCAAAATCACTTAAATTAGAGTGTTAGACAAAAGTTCTATAAGCTTTTAACTTACTTAAAGCCAAACACCATCTTAATACATGAAACTTTTAATTTATTTCATCTATGTACCATCATTCATGCTTTTCCTGAAAGTATTTATAGATATTAGAGAAAAAAAATAACCTTATTAAATATTTGAATGAGGTTCATCTAAAGAAAGTTGTAAGTCATTAGTTGGTGTGCTTCTATAGCTTTATTGGTGGGAGTAACACCAGTGAGGGAAAACCCAAACAGTTTATAACCAGTATTAGTCCAATCCCAAACTTTCATCTCTCTGATTATTCATATATGTACCTATAGACGCTCGAGCATATAGAGTTTCTTGGTGCCTCTGTTTTTTGGTTGGATTATGTAAAGTTGGGTTACAATCTTTATCCCTTGTGACAAGAGTAGATCTCTGGATGGAAGAAATGTTTGAATGCATATTCACTCTTTGGGTATTGGTCATAAAAGGTTGCATTATGGAATCATGGCTCCCTTTGTTGACATCAAATAGAATATAAACAGTTCAAGTTCCGTTTGAGGCAAATGGGTAGAAAATGTGTTTGGGTCTTTGGCACATGTTGAATATATTGCTATCGGAACTCTTTCCCCAAGCCATAAGGTTAGACCCAGTTCTTGTTGGTAGGGATCACAACAGATATATTTCTTAAGCTTGCAAGACTTGGAACCTCTCGGATTCGACAAAGCTAGTGCAGGTGGTAAGGTGCACTTGCATAGACTTGTTGATGTCAATTTCTTTTGACCAGCTAGATAAAAGGCTCATTTGGGTATAAGAGACTTTGTGGCGCGGGTGAATGCAGGCAACACTCTATTAGCCACCCGCACATGTACACATGAAGTTGGGTGATGTGGGTCAATAGAGTGCCGCCTGCACTCACCCGCACTACAAAGCCACACCCACCTGATCTGCTCTCACTTCTTTGTGCTGGATTATGCATCTTAACGAAACTGAAAGAGGAAAATAAACTCTAAACATACAAAAAAAATCTATATTAAACTTGATACAAATAAAAACAAACTGTTCATTCCTTAATATTGAATCTTTTCTTTCAGAAATCTTTGTTTTTTTTTTGATAATATTATGAGAACTCATTTGATAAATGGCCTGCATAAGACAATTTACACCAATGGCTTTAAAACCAATATTCTTCAATTATTAAAAACAATTACTTCTCAAAATAAAAATACATACAATTAACCCCTATAGATGACATTTCAGGCATAATTCCTTGCTATCAAATTTACCCTGATATATGATCCTTGTGGGGTGGGGGTTTACCCAGTCCCCAATTAAGTGGGGTCAGGGGTTCCACGCCATAAAAAAAAAAGTCTTCCAATGAAAAATCATCCGAATAAAAATTTGGTATTAAGGAACACATGTCTTTCTTGAGTATTAGATTGTTTTTACATCTTTTATGTATAGCCATATAGGGTTAAGATCAAGGGATCAGGTATAAGATAAGGGGCCCTTAGGAGTCTATGCATGTAGGTGTACATAGTAATGAATAATCGACAATAAAGCCAAGCTTAACTCCAAAATAAGATCACTCAACTTTCCTTCAAAATCCATCCTACAACAACTTCAAACATCTCTTTCCTTCTCTGTTGTTAAGCTCTTACGATTCGATTAGATATAACCCTAAATTGATTCCAATCATTGAAAAAATTAGTTTACGTTTGAATCTTACGATCTATACATTGAATCTTACAATTTACGATTTAATCATACGATTCAACTTTGCGACACCAAAGAAAAACAACCTTTTCTTTTTTTATTGAACGATTTCCCTTTTTCTCGTGTGACCTTGTTTATATAGAATATAGTACTCTAAAACAATTAAATATATTTAAATAAATATTGTATATACATTTTAAACAACGAAAAACCCTTTTCCTAAGAGAAATCCCAAAATCTAAATCTCAAACATTACTTCTACTAAAATTAGTATGAATCCTATGATTTATGATTCAAAATAATTTGATTGTAAGTGGCCCCTAACAGTTGTTGATTCGATTCGCGATTTGACAACCTTGCTTTTCTCAAATATCAGATCACAATATAAAACGGTAATAGAGCCTCGTCCACATTCTTTGTATCGACAAAAAATCATAAATAAAGCAATAAATATTGAAAGTGCAGCACAAAATTAACAAAAAAAAAAGGGGGGAACATACAAACAACACAAATTGATGAAAGAAACAACAAATCAACATACCTTTTTTATGGCAATGATTCATTGTTTAAGATTATACATTTCCAATAGATCTTTGGAATTCCATCTTCTCAGGCACCAGATCAAATACTCAATTGAATGATCAGCATTGATCTCACTGCATCAAACCCCACAATCCATATGTAAGCTAATAACTCATATCACAACATTGCTGGTTTAAACAAGAGTTTTTCTGAGACTTGTAAAAGAATTTCTTTGTGGGTATGAGTTTTTTCGGAATAAATATGCTTGTAAAGACTAATTAAGAGCCAATTTTCTTGTTTGGGTTCCAACAGCTTATAGCGGTTGTTCTTGACATACCCTTTAATTGATTTTGTGCTTTTGAGGTGTAAACGTAATCTCCAAATCGATATGAAGAAAAAACTCTCTATAAACAACAAAACCATTTCTAATTAGGGGTGTAATTCGGTTTGTTGGTTCGGTTAAGTGGGCAAACCTAAACGAAACCGAATTACATTACTCTAAACTGAAAATCGAACCAACTGAAATAGAAACCGATTTAGAAAACCGAAAACCAAACCAAACTACAATGAATAAAATCAAAAACCGAACCAAACTGAAATAGAAATCGAAAACTTCGGTTTGACAAAATTAATACTAATTTTTATATAAAACATATATACACGTGTATATATGTCTATATGTGCTGGTAATAGTGCACGTGCGTTGCACGTGATAAACTTATATTATTGATAATTATTTTACTATTAGCTATCTAATGAACGATGTTAAATTTTAAAATAATTTCATAAAGAGAATGACATCATTATTTTTAGTTGAAACTTTCAATTTTTAAAGAGGCAAAATAGTTATTTTTAGTTTGATATATAAATATTTTTCACCTTTTGTGTCAGAAACAAAAGTTGAAAAATACTTGTGTGTGAATCTTTGTATGATAATTTACTAATCGAACAAATATTTATATATCAAACTAATAAAACTTTATAAAATAATTATGAGCGATACTGATTTATTCTCTTTTCTTGAAATTTTTCATCGTCCTCTAGTTAGGGATAGGCTTCTAATTAGATGAGGGCAAGGCATGTGAAGATTATTTTAGTATGTAATATATAGGTGTGTGTCATTATGTTCTTTTCTAATATCGAAAGAGGTGAGGTAACATTATTTTTCTACTTTTATTTCTAACATAATTGCCTATTGATATTTGAAAGATTTTAAGAAAGATGATAGGCACCATCTTTTTTTTTTTCTCTTCTTCAGTCTTCTTATTTTCTTCTCGAGAGTAAGATGATAGCTTCACTATTCAAATGAATATTGTCATAAATGAAAGTCTAAATATAAAATCTCATCTATTTATTTGTAATAATATATTTACTTGTTGACTTCTATTAAAATATATTTTACTGTTATCTAAGTTCTTCTTAATTCTTTTTGTACAATTTTAATTACAGAACAAAAACTTAAAATTCGAAAAACTATGATAATTTTAAATATTATTAGAGAAAGTGGATACAAACTCTATTAGTTGTGTCAGGTTTCAAGTAATGTTCAAACATCTCATTTTTTATAATTTTTATATGAGACGTTCATTGAAATTAACTATTCAATTGGTTAGGAAAAAAAAAACTATTCAAAATAGGCAAAACAATTCAAAAAACCATGTTATTACTAATTATTTTAGGAATAATCTACTTAGTAAGATTGTTTCCTGTCTGTTAGAAGTTTGCACATGTACTAAATGCAATCCAACAATAAAAAATTCATGAATATTCACTATGT
Source organism: Pachysandra terminalis (assembly GCA_031762675.1). Taxonomy (NCBI): domain Eukaryota; kingdom Viridiplantae; phylum Streptophyta; class Magnoliopsida; order Buxales; family Buxaceae; genus Pachysandra; species Pachysandra terminalis. Next base: position 12,464,383 of record JAUPMG010000020.1, read on the forward strand.
CCCTACATACAGGGCCCGCCCAATCACTGCAATGCATGGACTCCACTATAATGGAGTATACTTGTAACATATGAATTGAACTCCACTACAATGAAGTCTTGTAACATATGAATTGGACTCCACTACAATAGAGTCTACTTGCAACCTGATTTCATAGATAACATATTATTTTAAAAAAAAAGTATTATAAAAAAAACATATTAATGCAATAGAAAGGGGTCTATGGTTTGGGGTTATGATTTAAGGTTTAAGATTTAGGATTTGTGATTAAGATTTGGGGTTATGATTTAAAATTTAAGATTTAGGATTTTGAATTTGTGATTAGGGTTAAGTGTTTACAAAATAGGTATCAATGAGAGTCCAACCATTTAGATTCCATTCCACTTATGTTGTGAAATAACGTCAAAGTACTATATGCCTATAGTGTGATATTAAGCATTTGTCTATAAGAATTTTATAGGCCTAGTTTGCTATGAATAATCAATCTGAAGTCATTCAATATATTGATT
>JAUPMG010000020.1:12476629-12503056 GCA_031762675.1 Pachysandra terminalis
ACTGGCTCCAAGGTGGTTTTGTTGTAGCCATCTCCAAGACAGTGCATCCAAGACTCCATATATCGACAGCAAGATTGCAACCATTTGAATTCTTTATAACCTGGAGAAACAATGAAAGTCAGAACTACCAGCGGGAACTATGTTATGAACAAGGACACGAGGATATGATAAGAAAAATATTCTGACCTCAGGTGCCATCCAATAAGGACTTCCCTTAAATGATAAAGGGCATGATTGCCCGGTGATCTGCAAACATGAATCATGTATTAAATTTTGGCATAAGAAGGTTACCAATCAGAAAATTGTAATCTTGAGAACACAGTATGAGCAAGTATTTAGGCATGTGGCACCATTTGAAACTCACCATTTAAAACCTCTTTGAGCGTGCACTCAAACACTAGGATAGGCTAAAAATAATGTAAATTTGAAAGCCAACTTATACATGGCATCCCTTGATTACAAATTTCAACACACTTGGTATGTAGTTTGAAAACAACCATGTTTGCAAAAGAAAAACCGGTTTCAATGGTTTGAACTCTAATTGTTAATCATTCCATTGTCCTGGTTTCCAATGTAGTGATTGACACTCATTTGGTTTTACTGTTCAAGAAGACAAAAATGCGATGCATAAGCTTACATGCTTTGCCATCCCAAAATCTGCCAACTTCACACGACCATTGGGATCTACAAGAATATTTGCTCCTTTAATATCCCTGTGTATGACATGATTCAATCATAAGCAAGGACAGTATTTGAAGATGAACAAATCATATAAGAGCTATTGAAAAGTGGTTAAATGATGTAATTTAACTGCAAATCAAATGGTAATCAAGTTCACCTGTGGACAGTATTTTTAGCATGCAAATAAGCTAGTCCCGATAGGATTTGCTGAGTATAACTGCGAATTGCTAGTTCACCAAACTGCCCATAGTCTTGAAGAAGCTTGTAGATGGAACCACCAGATACATATTCCAAGTAAATATACAATTTGTCATCTACCTGTTCAAGGGATACAAAATCAAAGGTAGTGCCATTGCAAGCATCTTATTATTATTATTATTTTTTGAAGCATCAACTGCCATAAAGTAAAACATGGACAGAACTTCAGAAAATGCAACAGTGCCATATCTTAACTTAAAGCATTATGTATTTGCACACGTGTCAGAAATTTAAGTTCACACTTTCCTATAACTTCCTGTCTAAGACTAAGACTACTAGACTAGGAGAACAAATCTTCTTAATAGCCATAAGCCATATATAAATGTAAGACAAACTGACACCATCAAACAATAATATCATGCCAAGTTCAAAAAATAAATGATCACTAATAGAAATACAAGAAGTTACAGGTAGAATGGATAACACATCAAAGCGCACTAAAGAGAAGGCAAGAAGTTTACCGTCTCAGATCCATGATACTGCACTATATTTGGATGCCGCAAGCGACTCAATAGAGAAATCTCCTGTCAGAACAAGCTTTTAAAAGTGAGGGATTTCCATCAAAGCAAGAAGAAGTCCCACTACAACTAGTAGCAAAATGAATTGAATATTGAAGAAACAAACTTCATCCTTCAGAAAACAACTCAAATCAGTTTCTAATAAAGAAAAAACATACTTGACCCAACTGCTTTGCACTTTCCTTTGATTTTGCATCATCTGCAAATAGTGTAACCTCCTTCATTGCACACATTTCGCCACTTTCACTAGAGCCAAAACAAAATATAAAACCATGGTAGCTCTATGAGAAACCAACATTGGACAAATATTAGATTAGTGAAGAATTGTTTATACAAGAAAAAATTAAAAAAGTATTCAGTTACAGTTGACAAAAGCCAAACTACCAGATTTAAGGATGTTTTGTTCAAGGCTATAATCCAATATCAAACAAATCAGTTAAGTAATTCATTACAAGAACAAGAGGGAGGGGAAATGATAATACCATTCATTCAAGGCTGAGAAATAATCACAAGAATAAGATGGGGAAAACCAATATAACAATTCAGGCCCTTGGAATACAGACCTGTTAAAACCCACATAGACGTGTCCAAAAGTGCCTCTGCCTAGCAGTCTTCCTTTTTTCCAGCGTGAACCAGGACTTGTCGGATTCTCAGTTCTTCCAGGACTTCGTGGGACTGAGGAAGATGCTCCAGCTGAACTTGAGGGAGAAAACGGAGAAGAATTAGAAATTGCAATGGGGGGAAGTGGCAACCAGTGGCTTTGTTGTTTCCCATCGTCAGGCCAGGTTGCTTGTGATTCTGCAGCTGCCCCTCCGGCTCGTGGATGCAGAGGGGTTACAGCACCACTATGAATTCTGGAGCTGGGGCCAGGGCTTGTCATTCTGGGACTAGGTATTGGAGAACACTCCGGGCTACCCCTGCTGTGCTGCCAAAATAATTGTCCTGACATATCTCCTCCCATTGAATTATGGCCAGAATTATGACCTGAACCAGGACTGGAGCAGTGGCCAGATCCAAGTAGAGAAACATCTGGATAAGTCTTTCCTGCCCAGAAAGCAGTAACTTGCTCAGGACCAAATGCTCTCATCGGACTTCTAGAAGGACTTGACATTGAACTGTCTGGGGCACTGCAGAAAGCACCGTGATGAGGAATCTGCAAATTTGGTGCAGAACACTCCGGGCTACCCCTGCTGTGCTGCCAAAATAATTGTCCTGACATATCTCCTCCCATTGAATTATGACCTGAACCAGGACTGGAGCAGTGGCCAGATCCAAGTAGAGAAACATCTGGATAAGTCTTTCCTGCCCAGAAAGCAGTAACTTGCTCAGGACCAAATGCTCTCATCGGACTTCTAGAAGGACTTGACATTGAACTGTCTGGGGCACTGCAGAAAGCACCGTGATGAGGAATCTGCAAATTTGGTGCATAAGTATTTAACAGTCCTCGTCTAGGTGATGTAGAAAGAATCTGATTATTGATTGAAAGGTCAACTGGTGTCAAGGCCTCTCTCGAGTTTTTCAGGGCGATATTAGAGGATTGATCCTTGTGCATCATGCTTCAAAGTAAATGGAGAAATTTGTTAGGGATGGATCGAAAATCCAAAACTTACTAGGAAGGACAAGAAAAGGCATGTAATCACAACCACTGACAATAACATATCTAATACATGGGTTGTAGGACAGCACGACAGTTTTAATGATTTGGCTTGCAAACTCACCTGGAAGGGCTGTTCACAGCAGTTCTGGTTCCATTTTCATAGTCAGAAGCCTTGGGGCTAAGGTGATGTGAGCTAGCGGGATCATCACTATCAATGGAGCTCTCACTAGAAATGGAAGCAGTGGCCAAATCTCCATCAATATCAGAAACATCTAAACCATTTTGGACATGCCCAGGTCTTGGGAGAGGCTGAAACAATGATGGCTTGGAGCACTTTTCAAATCCTGGTTTTGAGGGCATACTGATTCCAGAATCTGTACGCCCTATGCATGCAAGATGGATCCCAGGAAGCGGAAGGGGTTGGGCATGAGGCCTTTCTGCAAAACTTTGACATCGTGATACTTTGGTGGAGGGCGAAGGCGATCTTGACTCTGCTCGGGATCGAGATCCTATTTCTGAAATTGTGTCACTACGTCTTCGGGACAATTTAACGTTACATTTTTCTTCAGATGGAAACTTAAACTTCCGTTGGAATGTGTCGATAAAACGTTCCTTGTTTGTTTTCTTTTTTATTTCTTTGGACGAAGACTTTCCACCCCGCCACGAAGGCATACTCTTGGTATAATAAAACAAAAGTGATGGGAAGATTGTTATAAATTAAATCCTCTCCCTTGACAAAAAAAATAAGTTAGTAAATACCAAGAACACCTGTACATTAGACTTGCAACTGATAAATATGCATGAGATGAGGAGACGGTCCAATTGTTTTGTCAAACAATGACCTTCTCAACAGAAAAAAGGCATCTCTATACGGCTATGCCTATTAATTTTGGAATGCAAAGCAGAGGAAGTACTCCAGAAGGAAATTCATGCAGCAACAACCTGTAGAAAAGAGTTGAAATAGTAGCTTTTAGTCAGAATCAAATAATAAGCATGCATGAGAAATAACTGCATTTTGGCTTCAGCAAAGCATGTAGAACTGGCCTCTGCCTTGAAGAATTTAACAGAAGAGTACGTGAGAGCACCTAACTATTACATTTCAAGAAAAGATGGTTGAGAATCACATATGAATACATAGTCTCTGCGTGTGTATATTGCTATAAATCCTATTGTGGTATTGTACTTCACAATGTCTCGACTTGTTTGTGAGTAATTTTGTCACCATTTGGTGCAGCTTCAATCTAGTGTTTGTACATTCATCAGATTACTAACCCTCACGTTCACAAATGTTCAGAGAATCCAGATCAAAAGAAGTTGTCACTGTACATAAATTCACGTGTTTAACAACAACAGCCTGAAGAGAAGTCTTTTATATGGTATCAAGTGCACCGTACCATTCAAAATTTCAAATTCTACAGTTGCTCTACGAACTTTGTGATGCAGACGCTAATGAAAAACTAAAATGGAACGAAGAAGTAAAGAGATTGACACTGAACATAGTTTATTCTCAAATCACAAAATTGGTTGGTTTACACAATAATAAGAAAATTTGTTTTGGAAATTAAAAAATGATTGCAATTCCAAAAGTAAATATATCAGGAGAAGAAAGGGCGTTGTAATGAGAGTTAACAATACTACTGGTGCTCTCATAGTGGACCAAAATAAGCGGGCAGAGACATGAGGATCATAATGACTTGTAACTTATATTTGACCCTTTTAGTTGGTTACTGAAATTGATAAAATATATATTGACTGGAAGATGTACACGATGGGCAATGGTAAGGGACTTTCAACAACTCTTTCGAGAATAAACAACCTATTCCTATTAGCAAACGATGGGATCATTATCCCAGCCCTGTAAGACACCATCCCCGATCATGCAATGTATAGAATGCCCAGCAGCACTTCAATGTGTAAGCTTATCAGCATGGAGCATTTCAAAGCTCCAAAACTGTTTTTTTTGAGGTATAGATACTGTGATCATGCAATATATGGAATGCCCATCAGTGCTTCTACGTGTAAGCTTATCAGCATAATAGAGCATTTCAAAGCTCCAAAACTATTTTTTTTGAGGTAAGATGTTGTATTCTAAACCTTCTCAACAACTTATGCGCTGTATATAGGATTGTGTTCCAAATTTCTGTAGATGATAAATTCTCAATTTTAGTATCCATTAAACTTATAAAATCATGGTTTTCAATTCGTCATTCAAATCTCTCAAAGACTATAACTAAATTAACTGAAAATACCAGCTTAATGTCATAAAACAATAAAGTTTCAATTATTATTATTATTATTATTATTTTATTGGTGAAGTTAAAAGTAAATGTCTAAATATAGACTGAGAAAACAAGGGCCAAGCCATATGTAGACGAAGACTATAAATGAGCCAAAAAATGAAAAACACAGCTAGCCCACTACAAAAAAAACTACAAATCTTACAACTCATCGCAATCCTATACAAAACAGAAACAGGAAGATCCTTAAATTCTGGAATAATGGATGCCCAGCGAAAAATCAAGGAATGCACACCCTTCCTAATAGGCTCCAGAGCATGCTCTTAACCAACCAAAATTCTATTGTAGCTCTCCTCAAAGAGACCAACAAAACACTTCAGATATCCCACTGACCTGTTTCATGGTCGGTAAGCTAGGACTGAAACTATGATTTCAAGGCATTGATATACATGTAAGTACCAGTCATCCAATCACACTTTTTCCAATATAGTTTAATACTATGTACCCATAAAGTATTTCTTTCTCTTGAACACCAATTACATCCAAAATCTTTAACCTCTGGCATTCAGCATTCCTGTGTCTGTTCATTGATTTCGTTAAAACATCAACAAAAAAGAAGCATTTTACAATAAACTTAACCATATTTCAATGCAAATTTCAGCAAATATATCCTCCCCTATATGATCTCTCATCGGTTCCCAATTTATTGTTATCTCTAATTACTCCGTGCAAGTACAAAGATTATTCAAGTGAATTTGCCACATAACAGAAACACTCCAAAGTGGATTCTACTCACATAAAAGATCTCGGTTTGATCCATAAGTCAGAAATCAGAAGCAAAGCAAATCCATCCCATTGTTTATAAACCAGTAAAGAATTTCTTTCTCTTGAGCACCAATCACATCTAAATTTTTTAATCTCTGACATTCAGCATTTCTGTGTTTGTTCATTGATTTCATTCAAACATCAACAAAAGAATAGCATGTTACAATATATTTAACCATATTTCAATGTGAATTTCAGTAAATACATCCTCCCCTTTATGATCTCTCACGGGTTCCCAATTTATCGTTATTTCTAAATACTCCATACAAGTACATAGATTATTCAAGTCAATTTTCCACAAAACAGATACACTCCAAAGTGATTTCTACTCACATAACAGAACTCTATTTCATCCATAAATCAGAAATCAGAAGCAAAGCAAATTCATCCCACTGTTTACTATGCAATCTACTCCGAACTCAGCAACACATATCACAACTATTTAACACAGATCTACAAATCGAACCGTTCATCGGCTAAATATAAATCAAAGAACAAAAGAAACAACTAATCTTACAAACAACACATGAATTAAAACCAGATAAACTTTAATCTACTCACCTTAACCACTCTGCATCAATGTCTTTCTCATAAACAAAAAGAAATCATCTCCACCTTCTTCCTGTGATGAAGACAGACAGCTTACAAGTCTGCAAATGCAAACTTCTCTGACTTAAAAAAAACCAAGCGAACTCAAAGAATCGCCGAATGAGAGACTAATAACACCTCCACAGCTCAAGAACCCTAAGAGAACCATGGATCGACTGTACGAATCAACAGTTAGCGTTCTCAAATCTGTCGATCTTAGGTTTCTAAACGAGCTCAGGAGTGTAAAACCAAACCCTAGAAACCTCAGAGATGAAGAAGATGGAAGGAAAAGTAATGAGATTTGTAAACGTTTTTTCAGGGAGTTTCCAATCTCCTGTTTCAGTAGGGAGAAAGAGAGAGATGAAAACGAAAGAGAAAGGATGAGAGAGAAAGAGTTAGAGAGAGTGTGTCTGAGCTGTGAAGTGAAGAAATGGAGTTGTCAGAGAGTGTTGTTTTATTTATATTATTTTACTTAAAAAAAAAAAGAAATTAATTGAAAACAATCTCTTTTTAAGCAAAAGCCCCTTACAGTCTACGCAATTTCTGCTGTCTTGCCGTTTGTCCGCTTTCTTACAGCCCTTTTTTCCGCTGAAATTCCTCTTCTGTCCCCAACCTGATTCTTACTCTCTTGATCATTATGTGGGGACCCCACCTTAACAGATCATGGACATTAGTTCTACGGTTATAAATAATGAACTGTATTGAGATTGATTACATGCCGCTACACTGGATCATCCTTACGTGAAAAGTCAACAGAAGTTTCACAGATCTCTAATGCAGAAAGGAATATCTTTGACAAATGGTAGGTGGAGGCATTAGGGTAGTCCCATGCAAGTGATTGTGTAGATTGTCGTATGACTTTCTAAAGCTAGTTCTCATCACGACCGTTGAGTAATCCAAACAGACGGGCTTGATTGAGTGAGTGATTAACTGAATTTTGTCTACTCATTGGACGGTCAAGATCACCTGTGCTTGACCATCAATGCATGATTTATTGATCCAAAACGTACAATTGTGGGCCACAGGCTAGTACCGTTGTGATGGGTATCTTGAGAATATAATGCAAGTTGAAGGGTATATGTAGGAAAAATTAAATAATTTGGTTAAAATTAAAAGTTTTTTAATAAATAAATAAGGTGGAGGGTTAAAGACGAGGATGGCTTGAGCCAATCACTTTGAGGGAGATGATTGAAGAAACCTATTAGGTTACTTGACTTGTACAACACCATCACCTTCGCACGTGTCATGGACCCTCATTGCTTCGTGGTCCCACACGTTTGTAGCCAGCTTGGCGTCTGATGTATCACCCACACGTGGCACTACTTGGCTGCCCGACGCAATCCAGTCTGATACGATTACCGTGAGTAGGGCAACGGGGACGGGCTAGGTGGTGCCATACTCTAAATGTAAGAGCACTTTTGCTGTCCCGAACCGGATCCAGCCCAAGCTTCCGACTTAACAATGTTTGTTCAAACCCGCACATTCTGTCCATGTTTGTCGTATTGGGGCAAAAGTATTATACCTTGTTTGTTGTTATTGGGATTTAAACCCAATTCTCCACAGTTCTCACCACTTAACTACAGCCACAGGATAAGGATAAACTAAAGTGAAATTATCAATCTTCACATCCTTGGGCTGAATCAGTTTCGATCAGGCTAAAATCTAATATATGCCCGAGTCCAACCCAAAAAACTAATCGGGGCTGAAATTTTAGCCTGACCTACCCTCTTGCCCATGCCCGCCCAAATATAGTCAAACTGATTGGGCCACGTCACCCGGCCCAGTGCTTTGCTAACAGTATTAGACAAGAAAAAATGGGAATAATGTTTTTCAAATTTATTAATTAAACCTTCAAAAGCAAAAGATCAAGAATACAACATCGAGTTAAAGAACTAACGAAGTCTTTCTTACTCAAAAAAGGATGGATCAAAGTTCGGTGTTTACCGGGTTTCTGACAATTATCCGGCGAAGATCACAGAAAAACAAAAGCATTCTCATATGTATTCTTGCATACGAAATGGATAAGCAACAATTCCGGTTCACTACGGCAAGAAATAAGAAAATGAATATTAACACAACAACCAAGCTAAGTTGTTCTTACAAACCAATCCTGTATGTATCTTATGGCCGTGATCGCTCCATCCAGTATCGATGAGATTCCCTCATCCATCTATGTGCTTGGTTTGATCCCAGACGCAGTTTACAAACTCCTTCCCCTATTCATGATGTTGGTAATGCCAGTAAGAATTTGTAGTGATTAGCTGATACCTGGCTGGATCATAGGAAAGAAGGCCCAGTTGTTACAGGATCCGGCCTCTTTCCCGACGACCTTCTCATTGGCCGCCCACCAGCTGGAGCTGACAGTGGGCTTATCGGGAGATCCTCCGTCTGTGTTGTCAAAATTGAATTCTTTGACTGATCCAAGGGTGAGAGAACGATGCTTCTGATAGCGAATCACCTCCTCCTCTCCATCTGTTGGAGCCTTTTCAGGGATGCCATTAGATGTTTCCCCAACACGGCACTCGTAATTGTTCTCTGATTCGCTTGTCGATCCATCTCTTTCAGTTGTGGCTGCTGCAACAACTTCTTCTGCTGTTCTGTCCCGCAAAGGTTCCGAGACGGCTTCAACTGATGTCATCAAGTCCTTTTCCGCACAATCGGTGATGACTTTGGCATTCAACTCAAATGAGACTCTGTGATGGTTTTCAGTCTGCGACTCGTTATCTGAGTTTGCAAGTGATGCAACCTCGGAAATCTGACTCTCCAAAAGGAAACTGTCTTGAGAAGTTGGTCTCATAGCATCTGGTGTCAAAGAGCCAGAACTTGGTGGCGGCCGCCACCTGAAAGTGGAAAGCTCGTCAATGCCCAAGAGCTTAGGAGGGTCACCTGTGCAGAACTCGAGAAAGGGTCGTCCACCGGAAGTGAATTCACAATCAGGGAAAGGAGAAGAGGTGCCAGAATCTGAGATTCCCGAGCTAGGTGAAATGAGGTGGCCAACTGGGCTTCCGGGGTACAGTTGATACGACTGGAATTCGTAGTGGGAAAACGGATACTTCTGACATACTTCTCTGTTCCTATGGTTGGAGTCCAAAGACGAGGTCAGCAGCCGAGCGAACGGCACCTCGGGTGATGAGGGTGTCGTCAGATGCACAGGTTCAGGGGGAGGAGTGAAGGAAGCAGTGGATGGTTCGGTGGTGAAGGTGGAGAATACCGGGGGTGAGACTAACTGAGTCTCGTGAGCATAAGGGCCTATTGCAAACATTGAGGGAGGCCCACGTGGTGAGTAAACATTGCTGGAAAGCGAGGTCAGGGCGAGTAATCCGGCTGGTGACTGTGTAGCAGAGGGAGGTTCTGACTGAAGGAAAGAAACAGGAGATGAGGGAGGCGCAACGAATGGTAGTATTATGGAGGGAGGATGGTGGGATGGATTTTCTGGGGCAGGGGCAACGGTTCCCGGCACTGTTGGTTCAGGAACAAGGACGGCATGACCAATTCGCTTGCTGTGCCTGTGAGATCCAAAACACCAGTACAGACTCCAGCAGCTCCCCCATCTTTTCTTCTGCAAGCACAATCGGATAAAACACAAGGCTGTAAATCAATTAGCGTTAAAAAATAAGGTGGATTTCCTTTACCTAACTGTAAATCTGCTAGCTGACAAAGACAGTTGGATAACAACACGAACATTCACTTTATCTGGAATGAGAGCAAGCAGGGCACTTGAAAAAATTTATGACTGAAGCCATCCCATGAAAGAAATTAGAGAATATATAAAGCTGCCAACCAAAAAATAAAAATCTTATTTCCCAACTATAAATTATGTAACTGCAAGGCCATCCAGGCCAGGATTTGCCTAGCTATTATCTGTTTAACAAACAACATGAACACTGATAACTAAAATTAAGACTGTTAGGTAAAATGGCTGAGAACAATCTTTCACATTGAGACTAAAATGCCAGTCACTGTTTCAAAAATACTGAGCCTATGTGAATTACCTACATCACGTCACTAAAAATTCGGCCGATTTAATCCATAAGCAAAGGCCACCAAAATCAGGCACATGTAGGTGGAAAAAAAGGTTATTCAGAAAAGCATGAGTCATTTCCATATTATCCAAGATAAAGAGATCAATCTATTCACTATCTTTTGCACTAACCCAAATGACAATCAGTCGGATAAGCATGCGGATATCAGTAGCACCGCCTAGCACATTCTACAGAATTCTTAGTCCTCACTCTTCTACTTTTCTTTATCTAACTTAAGAGATATTGAATAGAAAAGTGAAATAGAATCCCTTCAACATTTATAATTAAGATGGTCAAACGTTTAATAATAACCCAACCATGTTACTGTTTTCCCTGAATTCAAAAAATTCATCAAAACTCATTGAACCGAGATCCTATCTTCCACATTCTGAGCTTCTTTGTGCACCTAAATATCATCACAAAGATGTTCAAAATTGTCTGCATGGGAGGGAATGGGCTACTAGTCATCAAATCTTATTCATGGAAGCTGTCATATTTGGATCATCCATTGGAACTAAAAATAACCACATACTACCGCAGATAGAAAATTTGATGCTTATGTACATATACATTCAATTGCATGAACATATGTACTATAGACATAAAATTTCTGATTATCTTTAGAGAGATATAATTAGCTTGGGAGCAGATGGTGAACTTGAACACCATAGATCACACAATTTATAGTGTTTAAGGTGTACCGAATAAGTGTGTTGTAGTCATCGAAGCTTCCCTTATCACAAAACACCACCTCATTCTGACCCATAAACTCACTACATACATAATGCATATGTAAGTGTCATTTGTATTTATCTTTAGATAGCAAGTTCAGATATCGTGGATTCAAGCAGGATTCAACAAGTGTTGACATATGCATTAGAAATCGTATTGCTTAAACAATACAGTTCAAACAGCATAAGTTGCAGAATCTTGGTATCCGACCATCACTATTCAATGTGGTGGCCAGAAGCTACTAATCAGAACTCTTATTAATGATATAAATGTTGTAAATAATAATAATAATAATAATAATAATAATAATAATAATAATAATAATAATAATAATAATACTGATAATAATAATTCATTTTCGATATGAGAAAACATACAGGCAGATATGACACCTGTTGGTTTCCTGAAGTACCAGACTCTGTTATTCCGTATCTATATCTATGTGCTCGACCAACTTAATTTGAGCAGAAGTAATCAGAAAATGCAAGGAATAACTAGGAAGCTTTTATAAATTGGAACATTATTCCCTAGTTAGCTCCAAGAAACTTCAACTATCCATTTAAAGAATACTGATAATGACTGAACAAGGAAATAGATATTGAAACAGAGATGAGAAGATCCATCGGACAACAATACAAGAAGCTAACCACTCGATCAACCCAACTCGGATACAGAACCCTTTCATGTTTCTATTGATAACATGGAAGAGTAAATATCAAGTTTCTCATCTTTTGTGCTCCCCTCAGGTTTGATATCTTTCTGTTGCATAATTTGATATTTTCTTGCAGATGCTAGTCACATCAGGTTGCAAAAAGATCATTGCTTCCTAAGTGTAGTATCTGAATTGTTCAGTCTAAATAAGTGTAGTTATAGAATGTATGAAGAACTTGTTCAGGACTTCAAATTTAAAAGGAGTACTTAGATTTACCTCATAATAAGCTGTTGTTCCATAAGAGACTTTGACTGAATTAAAAAACATAAGAGTAACTAAAATTTTATTCTTTTGGGTCTTTCTTCAGGACCATTATGTCCAGGGAAAACTATCCGTTCTTCTGGTTCAAGCTCACTTCAGGACCAGCATGTGAAAAGGCCACTATGCTAAACCTTACGAAGCTTGAAATATATTTATTAAGTATAAGAAGTCACCCATTGGAAATCAGAAAACATGATGCAGAAAGAGACAAAGCCAATAGAAATGAATTTCAGTCCTACAACCAAGCTCTGCAACCATGAAGTTCATTTATAGTTGCACTCTACAGCCATTCACTGCGAATTAAGAAGGACAAAGAATAAAGATAACTTTATTTTACTAAAGAAGGTTTGCCAATTGATTTCCAGTTTTCTGAAACCTTGGATAAGTTAGTTACTGGCAGGGCACAGGCAATTGCAGCAAAACCCTAACATAGAATACATCAACGTGAGCTACCAACCACTAAATGTAGATACATAACATACATGCATTAATATATAAAAACACAAATGTAACATATAAACACATATGCACAAAGATGACCAGTATCCATGTATAAAAGCATATATACCCTTTTGAAGACAAGATAAAATTCATTCAAATCTTTTATATGAAGATTAATCCACAAACATTTTGATCTACCTAGGAGCTGAAAATTTTGATTTCTCCTAATCTGCATCCATTGATGTGGTAAAGTGAGAGTCAGGTACTACATAAGTGAAGGCCTAAGACAGAACAATGACCAGACATATACGTATCATAGATATGCGTGCTTGTATTCAGAAGTTTTGACGAATTTTCATGCATAATATGCAAAGGTATGATTGCAATATAATATTTTATAGAATATGGATATCAAATTTGATGCAAGTTTTGATTCCCCAAACCACACCCATTTACATAATTGAAATTGACCCACCTACCACTCAAAAAAAAATGTAATAAAAATTATTAACTTGGTCAAAATGTAACATGTATTTAATAACTGAAAACCTTTGGCTTATAGGCAAAAAAAATAAAAAAAAAACTGTTACATTAACCAAATTCAGAATCCCATTTTCCACATGTAAAACATAGACATTAACATGCCCATGGGAAGCAATATTAACTAGCTTCTCATCTGATCACGGAATGTTCTGTTCTCCTCAATAGTTACTACAGAGTCCAGTAGCTCCAAAAGCTTAAGAATTTAAGAAGGAAACAAGACTAAAAAACACTCCAACTCTGAATCTTAAAATTTTGAACTTTCAATCTCACAGAAACCTCAGCTGTGGATACCTCAACTCAACAGCAGAAAACACTCCAACTCTGAATCTAACACGATCTAGAGACGTAATTACCTCATAACACAAGGTAAGTTCCAACAACAACAAAGAATATAAGAAAGTGAGAATCAGAAATCTTTAATCGCAAACCACAACCTAATACAACATCAAATTAAACATGAAACATCAAGACATTCAAGCATCTCAATCTAAATCTCACATTTGCTAGAGAAAAAATCCACACAAGTGAAAAGAAAATTTTCCAATCCAACAGATCTCAAATCTCATAAACGAACTGAACAAGAAACAAATTTCAACCAACAACAAAGAAGAGTATAGATTAAAACAGAAACGAAATCATAATTAAGCAACAAAAAAAAAAAAAAAAAAACAAATAATCAATCAAGAGAATTACCTGAACCATCTCTGGCTGTACTCGACTCTCCGCATTAGCGATCGCAGTCGCTGCAGCGTTTACAGTATCTACACTGTTATTAACACCTCTCATCTCTCTCTCTCTCGATTGAAAAGCCCTAATTTTCTCGTTATCCACCGGCAGCAACTGTAAATTCCGGCTATCTCCGTTGAAACATCGCCGGAAAATGAGATTTTCTCCGACGAGAAATGAACATGGAATTATACGAAGAAAAAAAAGGAGAGAGAGTAGAAGAAGAAAGTAATGATAAGTGGCGATTTATATATAAATAAACTGAAAAAATCAATTCTCTCTATCTTCGTTATTTGGTAATTATATCGATCTTAAGGTCAAAAACGGCAAAAAAGATGACATTTTGAAGTAATTAACCAAGTTAATTCTCTTAGTAATCTTAACTGCATTTACATTTCCACCCCTGTCTTTCACTTTTAATTACCTACCAAAATTAGAGTCAGAACTCAATAGACTAACTTAGTAATTGCTATTGTAAATTCGGGTAGGCATGGAGGGTATTTTCGTTATTTAAATTGTTGTGCCCTGTTTGTTTGCTTTTTTTTATTTGCTTTTACTTGGAATGGAACCTTTTTGTCAATGTGTGCACGTGCGAGGGACGATTCAAAGTGGCTCAAATGTTTTATAGTGGGTCCCACCTTTTCGAAACTCTAAATTATATTACTAACTTGCACGAGTGGTTCATCTTCTTCTCAATTATCCTTTTAGCCTTTTTTTGAAAATGATGTCCAAAACACCGTAAAAAGCTACTTTTTCTTCTTTCCTTTGGATGAATGAAACCTTAAAAAGCTACTTTGAAGCTATCAGAAGATACTTATTACATTTCCCACTACTCTTTCTGCTTTTAGGAAAAGAAAAAAAGAAAAAAAAAAAAAAGTCCCTTTTAACTTCTCACCTTTTAACCAGTTATTGAAGAAAGTTTCACTAAATTTCACTATGGTTTAAAGGAACCCTTTATGGTTCTAGTCTAAAGTAACAAAAGGCTATGAGCTTAAAAACCCTAGCTTTTGTTCCCTAATTTCTCGTTAGGGTCCACTTGGACATGCCACACTGGCTAGCTCACACATATCTCTATAGGGGTGGCTTACCCTTGATATGGTCCTACACACCACAAGCCTCACCAGCATACCACATGTTTAATTAGGCGGTGGTTGATTTGATAAAAACAAAACACACACACACATATATATATATATATATATACATTTATGACAATGTAATATATATGCTTTATTAGGATCAACATTCATGCACCTAGAATAAGGGTCTTAGTTGTTATGGGATGTGGAAGCTTTTTAATTTTTTTTTTTTGTTTGTGGGTACTTGTTTGTGGGACAAATAGCATTAAGATAGTATCCATTTCACAATGCATTTATATACTTTAATAATTTTATATTTGGATGAGGTATTTGTTATGTATCCCGACAGGACATATCTATTTTGTAGGTGTGGGTCCTCACCAGTCATACATACAAGTCATTGACATGTCTTATGATGAATGGTGTCCGGGTACATAATAAATACACTATTTAGGCATAAAATTATTTTTCATACCAACTTGAATGATCTATCACCTGCTCTTTTAGTTTTTACGAGATTTAGGTTGTGATTGGCACTGTTTGATTAAGTGTTTATTGGGGGTTATAACTTATTAAAACACTTTTTTAAAGGTGTAGATGTGTTTGGTAGTGATGAACGGATAAGTTTCTATCCATAAATAACAAAAGAAGATAGTCCATGTTCTCAACAACTTCTCCTTACAAATGCGGGGAGTGGTTTCTAAACATTAGTTATATTTTGAAAATAATAGTTTTAACCATGAACACAATAGTAATTTTTTTTAAAATGCTATTTTATCCATAAAGTTTAAGAAAATTTCTATATGCGTGTCTTGTTAAGGTATTTAGGTTATCTGTGTTACCAAATAATACTGTGGATAAGTGCTCTCATTGAGTCACTTATCCAATGAATGTTCATCCAAAGGCACAGGCCAGGACAAATACAGTCTTAGGGTTTAAGGTGATTTAGGGTTTAAAACGGTTTAAGGTTTAGGTTTTAAGTGAATTAAGTTTAGGACTTACAGGTTTGTTTTAGGGTTTTTAGATTGCTGACAAGAAAAGTAAAATAAAAGGTTATAAATTTTGTCGGCATGTACATGCTCCATACTGATGATAAAGAAAGCCACTTAAACCTGAATGAGGATCTTCTGTGATCTAGATCACAAAAAACCTCCTGTGAACCTCACTTGAAGTTGACACGTGTTCTAGGCAGAACCATTACTTTAACCGACTTCTATCTATTAAGGTAGAAGTCGGTTAAAGTGGTGGGTCCCGAGGTTCACCTTTTTTTTTTAAGTTCACCATTTTTTTAGGGTTTTAAAAATTGCAGGTCAGCTTTCTTAATGGGGACCACTTGTGGACACGTGTTTCCTGTGATCCAGATCACAAAAGATCCTCATCCCTTAAACCTAACCTAGCCATAAGGAGAAGGCAACTTCAAAGTTTTCAATTGACTGTTGGAGACTTGGACTTCGCAGACATATATGGTTCATGGTTGGAAGATAAAAAGTGCGTGCTGAGTTGGACCCAGGCGTGATTGGTTAGTAGGAACAAGCCCTAACCTTGCCTCTGGTGATCTGTCCAGTCTAGCACCTTGTGAGCTGTTTAAATATCACGTGAGTGACCGATGATATGGCACTTCATGTCACGTGACTTGAATAAGCTAAATGATCTCCACATTTCTTGTCACTTTTTTTCCATCATGTAGTTGCGATCAAACTCTGATATTTGTGTTGCCATCTTTTATTAGCGTGTCCATAAGCATGTACGAATGCATGCCACACGTTCAGACTTCTAGAAAGACCGGTGGTATCAAGACATGTAATGTGCATCCGTGCATGCATGTGCACGTGTTGTTGGAAGATATAGGGGTTTTAGACAAGATGAGAAAAAGAAATAGATGGAATGGGTTTAGATGGTTATGCAAAAATTATAACAAAATAAATAAAACCTTATTTGTTTTGATAAATCGAGGCGTGACAATGTCACTGTCCTTGAAATCAAATTCGTCACATTTTGGATCGTATCCGTAATGTACCGAGTCTAGCGGTTGGCCTCCAAGATTCAACGATTTTCCTTCCAGTAGATTATATGATAGTACCGGGCTAAAGACGAAAAAGCTTATGTAACACTTGACTAGAACTTGAAAAAAATAAAGAAAGTTCTACACTTGTAAAGTTGCAGAAAACTTGAAGAAAGATGAGAGAGGAGCTCTTGGTTTTGAGTGATGTGTTGTTGCTTGTGTCAACAAAGGAGGACGACACCTCCATTTTATAATCCAAGAGAAGCTAGCCGTTTGGGCATTTATGGCCTAAACGGCTAGACACTAAAAGCTCCAAAACGATCCCAAATTAAACCCAAAAACTAAAATAGTCTAAAAGAAATGTAAAATATCAAAACTGCCTAAAGCTGATTTTTCATTAAATAAAAAATGTTTTCAAATCAAAACAAACGGTTTCAAATTAATTAAACTTTTGAATTTTAAAATCAAATTCCAACACACTTGACATGTGTCATATTGCAGTTGATGTTGCAACTATCTCGCTCCAAATGATGTGAGGCCCCTAAAGGCGATATATTCCGGATTTAGGGTTTTCCATTTCAATTTGTTTCGAGCGTTGTTAACCATTTCACTCTATTTTAAGTTTAAGGGATGGACACCAAGGTTTAAAGTCTCGGAATCGAGGACTGGACTAGTCTCGGCCGATCTCGGTCCAAACCGGCGGTACCATTCAGTCCGGAAAAAGTGGATTGCCAATTTTTTTAAAACTATTTTTTATGGAACGGTCGAACTGGTGGTACCGATCATCGAACTGGACCAGTCTTGATCGATACCGATTTGGACCGTCCAATTTATAAATTAAAAAAAAAAAATTAGACCAGTTATATCGGCTAGTCCGTAATGGTATTGGTTGTATTGGTCCGGTCCAAAGCCTCATGATAGGGGTTCAATTTGGCTCGGTTCAACCAAAAAACCAACTTACCCAAATTGACCTTGGTTTGGTTTGGATTTAGGATTTTCCATTTTAATCCAGTTTCAAGAGGTTAGTTCTTAATTCGATTCGATTTAAGTTTTGATTGATATTAATTTGGACTAAACCGGACCAAGTTGCACCCTGAAAGTGTCCACAAGGTTTTCGGTCAGTATCGGTAGGTCCATACTGGCATCGGTTGTACTAGTGCGATAAAAAGCCTCACGATACAATAGTTGTATCGTGGCTTAGGATCGGACCGATCTTAGTCGATTCCAATGCGGACCGGTCTTTTTTTTTCCCAAGGTAACACCTGGCCTCTCTTCTTCTTCCTGTGATACCCATTATTTGAAGTGGCCATTGTTGTTTTTGGAACCTATTCTGAGTCTTGTTTGAAGGTGACTAGTAGGGTTCTATGTTTTCTAATTTATTGGGTTTGTAAATGAGTCAATTAGGGTTCTGTTTATAATTATTATGTTCTTGTGGCTATTTCAATGCAACTCATTAGGGGTTTTGAGGATCAGGTATGTAAGTTTTAATGCAACTCATTAGGGGTTTTGAGAATCTAGTATGTATTAGTTTTTTTCTACTCTTGTAAAGGATCAAGACCCATCATTTGATAGGTCCCAATAAAGAGATTCAAGACATCAAATATCAATTTGATGAAATAATTTAAACCACTGATTTTCCTAATTGCCTCTCGATGGTGAAAACACTATTGAAGAACTTTGTTTCTCTTTGAGATTATAACAGATGATTCTTGATACATTCTATCACTGCATTTTTTATAATGGAAACTAAATTGTTTTTTTTTTTTTTGGTAAATAAAATGCTGTATCACAAATAAACTGCTTAACAATAAGAAAGTTCAAACATATCTACACCCAAATACCCACCTCCATGAACCAATCCTCAGTAGCAAACCCCCTAAACATTCAAGTTGTATTGAGCCCATAAGCAACTTCACCGCACCTAGATACGGCAATCAACCCAGCCTTACCCTCATCCAATCTCTTCTTCACAGCTTCTCCTTATGGGTAGCCTTCCTCTACTGCTTATGGGTAAGCACTTACCCATTAGGTGTTACCAAACACAGTTTTAATTTTAACAAGTGCTTTAATAAGCTACAAGCTGAAATAAAGCCAGGAAAAACGCAACCTAACCGTCATAGATTGACAATAGTGAAAGTTCATCTCAAAAAGAGTCCAATGTTTAAAGGATATATCTTAATAAAGAGAGAGAAGATCCCAATGTGATCTTAATCTCAAACGAAAAAGGGATAGTATGTTGGCGACATAGATCTAATTAGTTTCACACTTGTCATGCAAGAAGTTTTCAGAATAGGAAAACAGTAAACAAATTAAAAGAAGAAGAACTAATTAAACACAAGAAATGAAAGTAACCAGAGTATGTAAATTGTTTGGTGAAAAAGAATACAATATGTGGTTATTAACATCAGATTACAATAGATGTTTGCCACCAAAAATCAGATCTGATTCCTTTGTTTTACCAGGAATTTGGTGCAAGCAAAATTGATCTTGAGATTTCTGATTTTCGCTTCAATGCCAATGCCTCCTTGTATTTATCATTCCCATCACCATCAGTAAATCAAATGCTGAAAGTAACTAGAGTGTGTAGTGCAGCCACGCAGTTAATTTTCTACATGCTTACAGATTCACTATGAATGTTCGATGAATAGAGTACAGTATAATAGGTAGTTTATTACTAAACATCAGACTATACTAGGTGTTTTGTCACAAAAAAACAGATCTGCTTCCTTGGTCTACCAAGGATTTGGCACAACCCAAATTGGGCTGGAGATTTCTGACCTTTCCAACCGACTCAAGTGAGTCAAGTATACCTCCTCCTCCATCAAATCAAAATACCCAGTATCATAGATCTTCAGAGATTTCCCCTCCGAATCATAGAGCATCCTCTCGTATATATCATCCCGCTCATCATCAGTATACCAGATGCAGTTAGATCCCAATCCATAGCAGTTTGTAGTATTTAGTGACATAGAGGTATTAATTCCCAACAATAGAACTTGATCAGCCACAACATTTACTTGTAAAAAACTTCCAGAAGCTGCATCTTCTTTAAAAATACTAAACAAGTGTGTGAAGCCAGTACTGTTAATTTCTCTTGAAATAAGCAAGATTTCCCCTGCTGATTCCACCAAGTAAAATCTTGCAACTTTATATACAACATCTATAGGATCTGGAAAAACCACTGAAAATGCATCCAGCATCCTTAACACAATAGAAGGTGGACCTAGTTCACAAATCACAATCGTTGCTTGGCTATCCACTGCGTATAAATGCCCATCATAGAAAATTGCATCAAAATACTCTTGAGTAATGAACTCCCACGGTTGTCCATGAGTTGTCTTTCGGTCTTGAAAATGCCAATCTCGTACTCCCATTGTGGATTGCAATAGCTGCATAGTCACAGGGTTTACGACTAAGCGAGACAACCACGACCTTATCCAAGAAATACCAATCGTTATTGGCTTCATCAGGGTACACATCATTGGCAAATGAATCTTTCGATGGAAGCGGAAACTGGACTCTTGAATGTGGATTAAAGAGGAATAGTTTCTCTGCATGATTTTGAATCACAAGCCAGCCATGACCAGACCCGAGAATCACGTCTGCATCAATATCTGAACACTCCAGACTGTACGTTGTTTCTTCCACAGGATTATAGAAGAGAAATGTAGAGGTATCTGTTCGAGTTGTGTACAACATTATAGGGAGTTGTGGAGTTGGTATATAGTTGTTGTAGTCAGAGGCAACTGAACGCCAGGAAGGACAGATAAAACTGAAACGGAGGTAATCAAGGGCAGAATTGATCTTTCTTGCTATTTGCTCTAGTATTTCCCGTACAAGATCAGACCAGTTCGACATTACTAAAGAATATATGATTCTGAAATAAGAAAAAAAAAGGTAAAATTATAAATGAAAAATCAGATGAATCTGAGAAGGAAGAAACAAAAGAAATTAAGATTTGGTAGTTATAATATGACAGTCAGATTTGGAAAGAAGGCCTTGACTTCTAGAGATATCAAGACAACTAAGGTTTTATGAACTTGAAGTATAAAAAGAAACAGAGATCATAATAATCAGCACTACTGCTATTATATTGGCTCTGAAAGAGAAAACGAAGCAGAGATCAACAAATCAGGATGAATATGATTAAAAGATACAAAAAACCAAAAAAAAAATCATACTTCTATAAATTTCTATGAATATGAAAGAAAAACGCAAAGATCAACAAATTAGGATGAATTTGACAAAAGAAAACAGAGATTAAAACAATCAACGTTTCTAATGGTCTCTATAGATCTCCGACGGAGAAACGAAGCAGAGAGAAAGAAAAAATATGGATGAATTTTATTAAAAGATTCAGAAACCAAAAGGAACCAGAATTTCCATAAACACGAAATAGAAATGCAGCAAAATGAGAAAACAGAGAATACAACAATCAATAATTCTATTAATCTCTATGGATCTGGAAAACAAAAATGAAGCAGATAACAACATTAGCAGGTTGAATTTGATAAAAATAGCAAGACACCAAATCTTTCAGCATTTCTATAAATCTCTATGAATCAGAAAATGAGGACGACTAAGAGAACAACAATCACAATTCACAATAGATTTGATCAAAAAGAGAGAATAGACAGTAGTTTCAAGTCAAATTTAAGTAAGAATTGCACAATAATATGAGAATTTAAAAGAATGAAAGAGAAATCTATAAATTTTTACTAGTCGGTGATGAGGAGTTGCAGAAGATTTCCCGCTCCAGATATGAAGAAGAGTAGCAGAGCTTTTCCCGCTCAAGATATGAAGAAATTGTTTTCGCTGCAATTATTCTATATATAATTTTGTCCGAAAGCTATATTTTGATGTATTTACAAGTAATTCATATTACTATATTAGGGATTAACTTAAAAATAATTAAAAAATAGGGACCCTTTAATGGGCCGAGCGTCCAATACTGGATGGACTTGAACAAATAGGATCGAGCCCAAGGTTTAAAAACTCGGGATTGGGGATCGGTCTGGTCCCGGCCGATCCAAATCCCAGACAAAAAATGGATCGCAAATTAACACACACACATATATATATATTGGATCGGCCGGACCTGCAGTACAGGTCGTCGGAAAGGCGATACTGGTTCGTCGGATCGGAGATATCGGTCTTCAGACCGGTGATATCAATCTAGATCGGTCGGTATCGGACAGGTCCAGGCTGATACCAGTCTAGACTACTTCATTATTAATTTAAAAAAAAAAAACCAAAAAAAAATCGGATTGGACGGATCGGCTGATCCGTACTGGTATCGATTTGATCGGTCCGATCAAAAGCCTTACGATACAATAATTTTATCGTGGCTTAGAATCGGACCGGTCTAGGCCGATTCCGATACGGACTGGCCAATATGGACAGGATTGGTCCAATCCTTGAAACCTTGATTGAACCAACTTGGTAGTTAGTGCTATTGAAATTAGTGGGCTGGGCTTTATCAAATAAATAAACCCTTTGAAAGGGCTAGCCTGGCCCGTAGAGTTGGCAATTTCCAACCCGACCCGTCAACTCGTCCGGGTTTTAGCAGGTTTGGGTTTAAGTTTTCAACCCACGGTTGGGTTTGAGTTGAGGATTTTCAACCCGCAAATAAACGAGACGGGTTTGAGTTAGCCCCTTTGACCCTCGAGTTACTATAGTATACATTTTACTTAGTATACCTAAAAAATATATACCAACTATGTTACTATAGTATACATTTTACTTAATATACCTAAAAAATATATACCAACTATGTATATATATATTTATATATATGCACACACATATACATAATGTAATGGATAGAATATTTTTTTTCCCATTTTTCCTCTTCCTTTCCTCTCTTATATGATATATGATAGAGCTTGATTATTAGAGGCTAGAGCATTAGAGAAGTAAAGTAGAATATTGTACGGTATAGTGCATTTTTATTGTTTATATGAGATTAAATCAGATTATAGAAAGAAAAAAAAATGAGTATTTTATTCCAATATCATTGCAACTTGTAATCATGTTTATTATACAACACATTATATGAGGTATTTAAAAATAAATAATCCATTGAAATCAACTGAGCAGATGAGCTGCTACTGCTGCTGTTCTCTTCTTCCCTTGAAATTGTGTTGATGAGTTGCAGTAAGATCCTCTCAAGTTGTTCGCCGTCGCTCCATTCATGAGCTTTTGCCTTGATAAGTATTAGATTTCTGCAAATCAGCTCCCAAACTGAAAAATTCTTTCTTGACATCACAAAGTCTCCCTCCCCAAGCTTCAAGCTTGGGCAAAAATAACCACTTCCATCAAACCCTATTATTTAACAAAAAAGGATAATTAAATACAGAAAATTAGAATGATTTCATCTTCAACATGTCATGTACATTGCAATTATAGACTATATTCTTTGATTAAGACTAATAGAATTCTCTGTAGGTCCATGACTAGACCAAGTGGGCTCCAAAATATAAAAATAAACTTAATCAATTTCAGGCAAGTTAGTTGGTGAGGAAAACATCTAAAGCATATTTCAACACATCATATCCTAGTATGTATCTGCTTTGACTAATGAATTCTTTATAAAATCCTAAACCCTAAGGAAAAAAAAACTAGAGCTTTCTACAGAGTTACTAGAATATCAGAATCAGAATAACCAATTTCAATGAATCTTGAAAGATAATCAAAGAATTGAAAAGTCCTTAAACCTTAAAAACAAAATATTGTTTTGTTTACAGAGTTACTAGAATATCATAATCAGAATAACCAATTTCAATGAATCTTGAAAAATAATCAAATAATTGAAAAGTCCCAAATAAGAAAAGATCTAATAATATTTTCTCAAGATGATGAGCAGATTTAATGGCTTTGATGATCTGGGGATGTAATGTAACCTGTTTCAAACACTCTGCAATGTCTTCAATGGTTCTTCCTTGTGAGTGAAGCTCTTTTATCATCCTATCCTGTAAAAATTCAACAGAGCAAGAACAATGGGTATCTGATTTATCCAGCAACACCAATACCATGAGGGCCCAGAGAGACGAAGGGCAATCAAAAATCTCAGTTATATAACATGCAAACTAAACTTACCAACTCTACTTGCGACTTCTACCTCTACCTTTACCTCTTCCCCGCATAGACTGATTGGGGTTAGGGGCAAGAAGCAAATAACAAGAGTTAGGTGCAAGAATGATTTCTCCAGATTCTTTTAGTTTTCCGAGGTAAATATTAAGTAATTGTAAATGCGCAAAGGGCAGGTCAGGGTATTGCGATGTAATGTATCTAGATATGAATTCTTTGTTTGATCTTTTTTCTTCATTCAATGCATCAATTGCACTAATTATTATCTGCACTTGGTGCAAAAAAAAAAATAAAAAATAAAAAAATAAAAAAAGTAAAAATAAAAAGCAAATCAATGAATCCTTATTACACATAAACATCCTTAATGATCCTTATTACATTTAGCATAATTTTTTGTATCTCAACTTCTCTTATGGCCAAGATTAAACCAGCCACACCCAAAAGGCCGGCCACGGAGATATTGAGCTGAGACAACAAAACTGGCTTCATAGGAGACAATATCTGATGCCCATACTTGAGTTGTGGGTTAGAGAATAAACTCTTACATCCCCATGAATCTTCATTCATTTAGGAACCAGTTATGTTCTTCAAAAATTCAAATTAACAATAAATCCAACCTACTTATAGTGAACATCCAATTGAAACTCAAACTACAATCCTTAAAACAAACAACAGTAACGAAACAATCAAACAAGAAAAAAGATGGTATCAAATGAGAATAGAAAGGAATTGGTACTCTGATGACCTGAAAATGATATAAACATAATGAAATCATGTACAAATCTGAACACTAATGAATGCAATCAAACTGACCTTGAAATCTCAGAAAGAAAAACGATTCAGTATGGAAACGAAACACAAAGAAGGTGTGTGGTTAAAAGAAAAAACCAAAAAACAATACTAAAAAAGATAAAGACTAAAAAGAAGATAATGTAGGAAACATAGTGAATCCATGAGATAGGTCACGAGTTATGCCTTTATACAAAAAAAAAAAAATTAAAAATTCACGAGTTCTTTCAGAAACCCTAGAAATTTTCTTTCACCTTCTCCATAAACCCTAGCGTTCGATCGAAAACAAGCCTTCGAACATGTACGCGAGAGAAAAATCTTGGCTTTTGCAGAAGAAGGCTAGGGTTTGGATGGGGTTTAAATCTGGGTTTGAATAGAGAAGAGAGAATAGATAGTCAACAGAAAAATTAGGGTTTGATTGAGAATAGAGAGTCAAGAGAAAAATTGGGGTTTGATTGGAAGTTTTGCAGAGTGGAGAGAGAATGGAGAAAAGATAGAGGTTTTCCATAATGAAGAGAGAATGGAGAGAAGAGAGAGGACTCCGCTTCCTCTCTACAGGTTAAGACTTGCAGCAATCATACAGCATCGTTGAATTGCTGCGACTTGGATTTAACCCCAAACTAAAAAACGTTAGTTTAACGGTCATAGTTTCAAATTTTTTTTTATAATCATTAAAATTTAATACACTTCGGACCAATTTAATACAAGTCCCGATCTAACCTTTTTCTTCTTCTGCATTTTCTTTCTCTTCTCTTCCTAATATTGTTCTTCTTCTCTTCCTAATACCTGTATTATCCGACCTCCTCTTCTTCTCTCCCCTCATTGGAAAAATTGTTGCACCTCTCATAGGAGCTTCACCCTTCCTCATCAACATCCCAACCTTGAAGCTGTTGTTCAAAAAATACAAAGGTAAGAAAAAAAATGAAAGATGGAAATATAAATGTTAAGGGTACCCTCTCGTTAGCATTGTGTACCAAAGGTTAATGATTCAAAGGGTACCCATAGCTTAAGAATGGGTTCCCAAGGGTTAGATATTAAGCCTGGGGTACCCCAGGTGTCACGCCCCGAAACCCGACACGATTTCCCATGTGGAAAGGGCACGAATCTCGAGATGCGACCTTCGGGATCCATTGCTGGATCGCAAATTCGCATCACACCAGGCATGAGATAACTCAATTTAATCCATAAAAGTAGAGTATAAATAGCGGAAGTAAAACCTACATTATTACATCAAAGTTCAAATAATAAATAATCCAATCTATATAAACTAATGGCTTCAGAAGAGCCGTACAACCAATCCTAATGCTTAACAAATTAATGAAAGAAT
>JAUPMG010000020.1:12503156-12517663 GCA_031762675.1 Pachysandra terminalis
TATATATATATATATGTATGTATGTGTGTGTATGTGCATTTATGGCAATGTAATGTATATGCTTTATTAGGATTAACATTCATGCACCTAGAATAAGGGTCTTAGTTGTTATGGGATGTGGAAGCTTGGAACTTTTTTTTTTTTTTGGGTACTTGCTTTTGGGATAAATAGCATTAAGATAGTATCCATTTCACAATGCATTTATGTACTTCAATAGTAGAGACTCCTTTGCCCACAGCACCACATGCCAATTGGAAAATAGTTTTATATCTAGACAAAGTATTTATTATGTATCTCGACACCATTCAAATTAGGACATATCTGTTTTGTAGGTGTGGGTCCCACCAGTCATGTATACAAGTTATTGAATTGTCTTGTGATGAATGGTGCCTAGGTGCACAATAAATGCCCTATTCGGGCATAAAATTATTTTCCATACCAACTTACATGATCTACCACCTGCTCTTTTAGTTTTATGAGATTTGGGTTGTGATTGACATTGTTTAATTAAGTGTTTATTGGAGCTTATAACTTATTAAAGCACTTTTAAAGTTGTAGATGCGTTTGGTAGTGATGAATGGGTAAGTTTATATCCATAAGTAGCAAACAAATATAGCAAATACTCTCAACAACTTCTCCTTACTACTTATGCTGAGACTGGTCTCTAAACATTGGTGATACTTTGAAAATGATAGTTTTAACTATGAACACAATACAAACTTTTTTTTAAAGTAATATTTTTATTACTAAAATTTAAGAAAACTTCTATGAGCTTGTCTTGTTAAGGTATTTATATTATCCGTGTTACCAAATATATATATTTTTTCAATTAAAGCAACTTATTGATATTGTGGATAAGTGCTCTCATTGAATCACTTATCCAATGAATGCTTATCCAAAAGCACATGCTAGACCAAACACAGCATTAGGGTTTTAGGGTTTAAGGTGATTTAAGCTACGTTTGGCCCAGCTTGTGCTTATGGATAAGTTGCTCAATGGGAGCACTTATCATTGAGCAACTTATCCACAGCAACAATAAACTGCTTATTTGAAGAAAGTAGTGTTTGGTAAATACATTTATTTTAGTGCTTATGAAATTTAGGGGTAAAATAGGTACTACAAAACTATTATTAAAGTTTAGATATAATATTTATTTAAGCGCTTATGAAAGTTTAGGGGTAAATTAGGTATTTTAAAAATATTACTAAAGTTGTGAAATAGCTTAATGCATAAGAGCTTGAGAGAAGCTTCTCTCAGCAAGTTCTCTATATGGGTAGCCTTCCTCTACTTCTTATGGGTAAGCACTTACCCATAAACGCTACCAAACACATATTTAATTTTAAAAAGTGCTAATATATGCAATAAGTACTTATAGAAGCCGGCCCAAGCACAACATTAGGGTTTAGGATGGCTTAAGTTTTTAAGTGAATTGGGGTTAGGACTTAATGGTTTTGTTGTAAGGTTTTTAGATTGCTTACAAAGAAAAGTGAAACAATAAGATTACCAGTTTTGTCGGCATGTACATGTCCATATTATAAAGAAAGCCACTAAAACCTAATCTAGCCATGATTAAGGAGAAGCCAAGTTCAAAGTCTTCATTGATTGCTTGAGAGAGGACCGCACAGGCATATATGGTTCATGGTTAGAAGATAAAAAGTGTGCTGAATTGGACCCATGCTTGGTTGGTTAGTAGGAGCAAATGAGAGCATTTCGTCTGGTCCACGAAGCTGAACTATTAACTAGAGCGCGCTTGTACTTTGTGTTGTAATGTTTGCACTTCGTTATAAAATTTGCACTCCGTGTTTAAATGCTTGTACTCGAGTCTATATGACAAAAATCTGCGTACACTCTAGCCGATAGTCTAGCTTCGTGGACCAGACAAAATGCTCTCAGAACAAACCTTGATGATCTGGACGGTCTTCCGCCTTGTGCCACATCTGCATGTCTCCCCACTAGTCCATCGAGTGTAGTTGCGTTCATACTTTGATATTTGTGATGCATTTTTTCTAAAAATTTCGTTTATGTATTTGGATAGCCAAAATCTGTAAGAATAAAAAAGGAAACGAAAATGAACTTTCCAATATAATTTGTGCGTTTGGTTCATTCATTAATAAATATGGATCCATTATAAAGTATTTTTTCAAAAGTATCTCATTTTTAGTAAAAAGCCTATCAAATTCTTCTCCTTAAAATGAAAGGAAAATGATATAAAGTAAGGGAAAGTGATCTTTTACGTTCCTTTCTATTTCCAACCAACGAAACACAGGCTTAGCTAATTTGGATGGACAAGAGAAGGGAAGGGAAAGTTGTTTCCCACTAGGGCTGGCAATGGGCCGAGTAACTCATTGTGGTGACTTACGTGGGCGGGCCTGAGGGGCTGGCAGGCTACGGGTTGGACAATCCCACATCGCCTGGACTGGTGAAAGTGATATACTGATATGTATATTCACACCTTAAAATGACATACGCGTTTTAAAGCCGTGATAGCCGTGAATCCAATCAGAACTCCGCAGTCAAGCGTGCTTGGGCGAGAGTAGTACCAGGATGGATGACCCCCTGAGAAGTCTGATTCGGATGAGCAAAAAACGGACAATATTGTGTTAGGTGGGGTGGGTCGTTACAAATGATATTAGAGCCATAACCTAGCTGAAAGTGGGGCCAACGTTGTCACCTTTAGGCAAACATGGACAAGTTTGAACTTGGCAAATGATACCATGGATGGGCATGGGAAAGTATTGTTAAGCCCAAAGTTCAAATCCAATGAAATTTCTCTTATATTTAGACAATAGCCCAACCTGTTGCCAAGATGCCACCCCTACTTGCCATGGTGGTAAAGTATAGTGTTATTTTATTTATACCCAAGAAGGTAATCCTAAGGCTATATTTGGTTAGCTAAAACGCGTAGGAAAGAAAAGAAAAGTCAACTTTAAAGGAAATCTTTGTGTTTGGTTCATTGAAAGATGTAAGCTCATTAAAGTACTTTTCTACAAGTGTCTCGCTGAAATAGAAAATCTTAAATCCAAACCAAATAAAACATATATATATATATATATATATATAAACCAAACTAAGGTCAGTTTGGGTCAATCGGCTTTCCGGTTGAACCGAACCAAATTGAACCCCTAGAATCTAGCAAATTAGGACCTGAAAATCCAAAAGCCCTCATCTCTATTGTCACTTTTCTATGAAACCCAAGCAGGAGCAAAGCTACATCTGCAAATGATGGCTTCCACAACTTCATCTTCTACATTTCTGTGTTCTTCAACACAAAGGAGATCAGCTATCCTCTGTTTCTCTGCTTCTTTAGACTTATACCCCAAGAATACTCCAAAATCTCGCCTCTCCAGGTCGTTTCCTCATCTGGGTATTAGTTTGTTTTCCCCATGGAATGGTCTGAGGCATCTGGGTATCTCAATCAGACCAAAATCTATGAAACCAGGTACTTTTCTCTACCCAAATCCGTAAATTCTAGAGTACTTTCAAGCTTATTGAGATGGGAAATCGGTTTCAGGTTTGTGTATTAAAGTTGTATTCATGGGGTTGTCGGTTTTATTCTTGATGTCTTTTTAGGTTGCTTTAGATTTTGGTTTCCTTTTGTTTGGTTCATGCCTTCCAATGGTTCTTGTGTTCTTAATTTTCAAAATAAAAAATGGTGTTGCAGAAAGTAAGAGAAGATGCAGAGGTAAAGTTGTTTATGCTTCTCTATTTGGAGTTGGAGCTCCGGAAGCTCTGGTTATTGGGGTGGTGGCTCTGTTGGTGTTTGGTCCCAAAGGTCTAGCTGAGGTGAGCTGTTTTTACCTGAGCTCAAAACACCTGAAAACTGTTTCAGAACATTTGGGAGATATTAGTTATCTTTGATTCAAGCTTTCAACTGAGTCATTTAAATGCAGGTAGCTCGAAATTTCGGAAAAACTTTGCGCACTTTCCAACCTACAATAAGAGAGCTTCAGGTGGGTGGGTGGGCAAAACTTCAGGTTTATATATATTATTCTTGCTCTGTGAGGTTGGATTAATAATGGCGATGATACCCCTTGAACCATTTGGTATATATTGTTGTGCCGTTCTCTAATTGCTTAAGCTTTTAGAGTAAGTGGTTCTTAACATGGTATCAGAGCAAGAGGTCGATTGTTCAAATCATTGGGGTATGCGTTTGTGTGTTTGTTCTCCCACAGATGTGTTGTTTCCGTGCAGGTGTGTGTGGTGTGTGTTTCCCTCGGTGCCCTGTGTTCTCTCATGGATGTATTGTTCCCATGCGTAGCCCGCATGTGCGGGAGGGTGTTGAACCATTTGATATACATTGTTGTACCGTCCTCTAATAACTTAAGCTTTTAGAGTAAGTCGTTCTTAACGGTACCCATTTTTTTGCTATAGGAAGTCTCAAGGGAATTCAAGAGTACCCTTGAAAGGGAGATTGGTCTTGATGACATTCCAGCTTCAACACAAAACACATACAGCTCCTCCAACACCGCTAACACCAATTCCACCTCCTCATCGAATGCCAATGCCAATGATTCTAAGGCAGTGATCGATCCCAGTGAGTATTGAACACATAATTTTGGCAGATTGAATGTTTTCTGATTTCTTAGGTTTTAATTACAAATGGGAAATGGTTATGAGGCCTGAATTTTTGTTTTTCAATTTGGTTCTTCTTTATGGAGTGCTTAGTGTCCATGTCTGGAAATATATAATTGCAGTTACTACCATGGTTTATTGTTATCTAGAAGCCAAGGTTACATATAGGGAAGTACAGATGGGCCTTTCGTGCCAGCCCGACACGATAAGGCTCATGCCTTGCCTTTCAGGCCCCCAGGCCCAGCACGGCACGGGGCACGATTATTATCCTGCCAGGCTGGGTCGGGTCGGGCTTCATGCTTTGCCTATAATTTGGCTAAAAACCCAATCTGGCTCGTGCCTGGGCCGTGCCGTGCCGTGCTGTGCTGTGTGCCCCAAGCTTGGCCCGGCACTGTCATGCAGTGCTTGGTCACGGACCAAATTGTGCCAGGCTAGGCCAAGCTGGGGTTCGTGCTTTGCCTCTAATTTGGCTAAAACCCAATCGGGCTTGTGCCCAATCGTGCCTGGGCCATGAGCCCCAAGCCCGGCCCGGCACTATAAGGCCTATTGTGCCATGCAGTGCCTAGGCACTGACCAAATCATGCCAGGCCGCGCTTTGAGCTTTCCCTATAATTTGGCTCCAATCGGGTCCGTCCCCAATAGTGCCGTGCTGTGGGCCATGACCCCCAGGCCCGGCACGCCACGCCACAATAAGGCCTATTGTGCCATGCCTGGGCATGGACCAAATTGCGCCGGGCCGGGCTGGCACGCATGACCCAGCCCATTTGTACATCCCTAGATACATTTACTCATAAAGGGTTTTAGAGCAGATAAGAGTTTTGACTGTAGGCGATATTAAATGAAAGTGGATTGAGCCTCTGTGTTCTTTTGCCTTGTAGGGTTAGATTTCTTGAGATATTGAACTTGGTCAGTAACACAAAAATTTCCTGCTCAGTGTTGAATTTAGCATATCCTATAATATTCAATTCCAGATCCAACCATTTGTTATATGTGCATTTTAACAATGAGGACAATTTTGTCTTTCACTGCACCTGTTTGTATATTGTCAAACCTAATCTGGCGATCAGAGAAATAAACTGCGAAATTAAAAGAAAAAACTAGGTTTAATACTTTCTGTTGAACCATTTGATATACATTGTTGTGCTGTTCTCTAACAGCTTAAGCTTTTAGAGTAGTTGGTTCTTAACATTTCAATTGTTAGTACATGCACGAGAAAGTAAGAAGGAAAAAAATATATAGAAAATGAAAAGGAAGTAGAAGAATAATCCTGCACAAGGTATTGTTATCATCGTGATAGCATGGGGGCCTCTATCAGGCTATGTGTAACACATACTGGTCCTTTGTTATTTCTTGAGAAAATTTTAACCTAGGATTGCATTATTCACATGTTAAATGGTCTAGTATCCACATTCCCTGCAAGTTGGAGCAGTTCCCAGTTTATGGTGGTGATGTCTCTGTTATATCCTAAAGTCTGTATCCTAAAGAAGGATGACAAGTTGTATGTCCTCGTGCAGACCCTAACATTTCTAACAGATAATAAAACACCCATTAGTGTTTATCACCAATTAAATCTATCTTTTGGCATCCAAGCAATACCTTACCTCCTCCTCATATAGCGATTCATCGCTGGACTGGGTTGAAATTCTATTAATACTTGCATCCCATTAACTTCAACACAACTTTAAAGTACTCTATTCACTTCAGCTCTTTAGTTACCTAAAATCTCCCATTTTCTTTTGGGGGAAAAAAAAACACCTTGTAGTTAGGTCAAATGATTGGTTTCACTTTCTCCTTTTGAGATGAATTTCGCCCACTTTGGTTCCTTATTTAGGACTCTTAAGCTAACTTTTTGCAAATGTTGCCATAGTATTATCTTCGCACACGGTGTCTTGTTGGATACATTTTCTTCTTTGTCAGGGTAAGCGCTAGCTGTGCAAATAATCCATGCTAAGATTTAAGCTCTTGATTAAAAGAAACGCTCCCATAGCCCCTGACACCTACTTCCTCTTTGAGCTCTCCATTGAATTTTAGTAAGCTGCAGCTCACATTGAAAGTCATCACCAACTCTCCAACTCCAACTAGAAAAACGGTGAGACATACAGAGTTTGTCTTAGATTTAATCTTCTTCTTTTTCCCGTAAGTATGGTTTCAGGAATATTAAGGCGAGTTAGAATTAGAATGTGCCATTATCTTGTATCTAGTCTATTTGGATCAATTATCCATAAAGAGGAGGATGTTGATGAGAATATTGCATATAAAATTAAAACTAGATGATTAAGTGGAGGGGTGCTTCTAGAGTGTAATGTGATTGACGTGTTCAACTCAAGCTAAACAAAAATTTTACAAAGCAATTATTTGGCTTATTATGATGTATGGAGAATGTTAGGCTGCAAATAAGCAACATATGCATAGGATCAATGTTTTCAAATCGCCTAGGCGAGACAAGGCGGTAGAGCTGCCTATCACCTAGGCGATTAGGCGCTCGCTTAGGCAACATTTTTTTTAAAGGAGCCTGTAGTAAATAAAAGACACATATAGCGTTCATGAAAACAGAACATCCCAATAATTTGGAACAGCAATTAACATAACATGATCTCTATCAATATAGCCTAATGCAATGAACAATCATGTAATAAATTTACTAAGGGTTGAATGAAATAAAAACCAATCAAAAAAATCAGGTTAAAGAATCATAAAAGTTAAACTCAATAAAACTTGGATGCTTTATTAGGGTTAAAGTAGACTCTAGAGACTTGCATGCTTAAAAATTAAAATCAATACTGCTTTACGAGATTCCCTGCCTTAAGGAATTCTGGTTTTAGTTTTTCTTTCCCTTTTCGCTTTTGTAGTGCTTTTCCTTCTTATTAATAAATCCTTCTTTGTTATTGATCAAAAAAAAAAAATTAAAATCAATAAAGCTTTAAATTAACCTGCATAAAAGATATAACATATTAACATCAGTAAGTTTCGTTGATAATATAAATTAAATTAAATTAAATACTAATTAAAATATAAAAATCCACATTGCACAATGGGCAACCGGCCAAGTGGATTAGGCGACCCTCGTCTGAACCCTTAATAAACCGCTCAGACACCTAGGCTAGCGCCTTTAATGTCACTGCATAGAATGAGCATTGCTGAGATGAGAACATTGGGATACGTGTGTCAGAAGACTAGGAAATTATATGGTAAGGAATAAGCATATTCTAGACTGTCTAGTTGTTTCCAGAATAGGAAATAAAGGAAAGTAGATTAAAATGGTTTGGACATGTAAAGAGAAGACCCATAGAGGTAGTTGTGAGAAGGTGCGAGGCGATACACATTTAAGGATCTAAGAGGGAGAAAGAATCCAAGTGGAACGGTATAGTCTTCTGCCCGTCTCTCCATCATGATCTGTTATGCGATTTATTGGAGCTTCCGCTGCTGCAACTTTATAGCTCATTCACCCCATTCCACAGTTAGGATGTTTCTGTCTTGCCATGGCATGACATTCTTGAAAGCAATTCTGCATCCATTGCTGGAAGCTGGTTAGTTTCTCATGCTTTTTGTCCTGATGACTAGATCTTTCTGAAATCATAGATTTAATGAGGATATCCTATGAGATAGTGTGAAAGGATAGTCTGCATTAAGTTTGGGAAATCCTTCTGTATAACCTAATGTTAACATGGTATACTTTCTTAGTCTTCAAACAGGGTTAGTGGTTGTTTGGTTGATCTTAAATTTGATGAGAATCAAGTCAAAAGCCTAGCCACAAGAAAATCAGGGCTTTCTTCCACATAATGTTTAAACTCGGTATCGAATCGGAGATCGGCCGATCCAATTGTGCTCCCCCCCTCTTTTTTTTTTTAAATCATAATTTTTTTGAGGGGTGTTGGACGAACTCGTCTGAAACCGAGTCAGAGAACTTTAGCAATTTTTTGGATCGGCTTGGGATCATGACTCGTCCTGAGGTGATCTCGAGTTTTATCGGCCGATCCGACTTAGGATCGGCCAATACTTAACACTATGGTCTTCCATGCTACTAATTAATCAGCCAGCAATGCCTCTCTGATCTAGTTGAGACTGGCCTACATTGTCATCTCAGGCGAGACAGACAAAACGCTTCTTATGTGGATGTTTAAAGCTGCTAAAGGAGGCAAACACCGCTCTCAGTCACAGACCCTTCCTCTTTTTCTTTACAATTTCTTTAACATTAATGATGATTTCAATGGATTATTGTGCCTTAACTCCTCCCTGAGGAGATAAATGCTTTTTTTTGCCAAAGAATTTAACAAACTATGTGATTTTTTTATATGGTGCAGATGGTGCCACAGCCACAAACAAAGCATATTCCAGTGAGGAGCACTTAAAGATTACAGAAGAGCAGCTAAAAGCATCCGCAGCCCAACAGCAGAATCAATTTCCACCATTAGAAGCCCCTCAGTCTAAACCTCAATCACAGCCTCAAGGTTTGTAATTCTGTTTCTATCCCAATTTCAAGTGTTCTTTCAACCGTTATTTATTTAGGGAAAATTACCAATAGATGCCCGGTTTATAAGTTTTGGACACCCCACTGCCTAAAAGTTTTGAAATAGCCATTTTAGATAATAGTTTATCTAAGTGGCATTATAGTCATTTTATGCAAATTTTTAACACTGTCAATGAAACATCTAATGGCCATTTCAAAACTTTTAAGTAGTGGAGTGTCCAAAACTTATAAACCAGACATCTATTGATAATTTTCCCATTTATTTATTTCTTGGAACATTTATCTTATATAAGATGTAACAACTGTTGCTCCAGAAGCTGCTGTTACAACGCCTCCAACCCAGAAATCTGAAAATGAGACGTGATATCGATGATCCAGAATTCAAAATCACAGCTGAAGAATTTTTATTGTGTCTTTTCTTTTTGGTTTTTATTAAATCAGTTTAGGTTCCTATGTATACTAAGAAACATTACAAGGGAAAATTTACCTAATCTGTTGTAGTTTTAACTCTCTCTTTCTCTCTCTCAAGTTTATAGTAGAAACATTGCATTTTTTCTACCAAAAAAAAAAAAGAAACATTGCATTTTTTTTCAATATTTAAAAGTAAATTAAATGAAGAAATGTTAGCTCAAGCCAATGTGATTTTAAACATCCCTGAGGATCAGTAGAATTGATAAGAAAACCAAAGCAGGCAACAAGTCATGCCTAAGAATCATATGATCATACAAAAAGTGAATTACAGGCAGCAACCCCAACATCTGTGTTTATCTTTGTCGTCTTAATGATCAGCTGAATTATTATCCTGATTACAGATTCCCGGCAGCAGCTTCCCACGATCTCATTTAATTGCAAGACTGATCCCAGCATCCATTTAATCTTCTGTCAATGAAAAATAAAATTACTGAGAACAAAATGCAGAGATTATTGATTGAAGTAAAGCAGAATCAAACATGATATTGAATATATAACACAGGCGATGCTCATCTTCTGATTCTTCTCCCAGCAAAAATTAAAATTTAAATATTACTGTTTGATGAAAAAGGAGAATCAAACAGGATACTGATGAAAATTATATAAATAATCATCATTATTGCAAGCACCGACAGCATTTATAACAAAAACAACTGTTAATACTCGTTAACATAACCGTACGCCAAATTATCAACCGGTTTTGCCTACAATCATAACAGAACAGCCATTCAATTTGATATGAACAATGGGGAAGTTGACTATTTCTTCTTAAGTTTCCTTTATATCCAAAGAATAGCAGGAAGAACTCATTACAAGTAAGTTCTCACCTTGCAGATTATCTTCTATACAAGTATTTGGACAAAGGGAACTTCAAACTCCTGGCAACCTGTCAAACATAACATATACTTTAGTTCCCCAACCTTTCAAATAAAGAAAGTTGTGGAAAACTTCAACATGGGTAAAAAAAAAAAAAAAAACAAGAGGATCACCTTTAAAGCCAATTCTTCATCAATGGTAGATCGATACCGCGTAAAGCCTTCCAACGGGCAGCTTCCTCCTTTGCTGATAAACTTAGCATTGCAGAGGGTAGATAATTGCAGCAAAACATCAGACAAAATATCAGGGTTGCCACCTTCTGATCCCAGCCCATCATCTTCTTGTTGCTCTTCAAGCATTTCATCTCCTACTGATGTGATACACTGAAATATGGCTAATAATCTCTCCAATGGGAAAGTTCCAGGTCCTTTATTGAGCAATTCTTGCTCTGCACTTTCCTTCTGCTGCATTGATGTTTCTGAGCTCCTAAAAATAATAAACATGTTCAACAATATATAATCAATGACCATGGTCCCAGGATCAAGGTTCTAAGAAATTTCGCCAAAATGGCCCCAATGAAACCAAATGTAGGAGGAATTCGCTGAATTCCCCCATTTTGTCGAAAATTCAGTAAAAAGTAGTAAAATTTCGGTAAAATATAGCAAAACACTTCTCCAATATTTCTCCAACCTGATGAAATACCGGTGAAATATCACCAGAAAAAACTGGCGAAATGTGTGGTGATATCGAAGTTTAAAACCTTGCCCAGGATCCTTCAAAAATCCCCCAAACAAAACAAAATAATCAAAGAGATACAATACCTAGAACCATGATTCCACATATATCATCTGAACACCACAATCAGGCAAATAGGTTATAGATAAATGGACTTACTTCCTCCTACGCTTTCGATTATCAGAACCCCCGGTCGAATCAAACAGCGAAGCATCGAGAGTAGCTGGGTTTCTTGAAGCAAGGAATGCAGATATAAGAAGATACTTGGCCGAGGTAGACAAGTGAAAATCTATCTTATCATTAGATCCCCCAGCTACCAACAATTTCACAGTACCCTTCCGCCTAGCTTTCTCCTTGTTGGTTTGAACTTCACAAGAAGGATGAGATGGAACCTTGAATAACTCATTCAGAGAAGGAGCAATATGTGGCTGAAGGTGGCTGAACAGCTTTCTTTTCATGTCTTCACTTGGAACAAGTCCCAAATCACTCAAAGGTTCACAATATTTCCTGAATAATGGTGAAAAGGCAATGGATAATTCATTGACCCGTCTGGTAATTCTGCAGAAAGGTCTCAGGACAACACTGTTTGATAAGAGAAAAAAAAAACATCAATTCATTAAACCATATAAAGCAAAAAGATCAAGGATGCAACATTGAGCAAATGAAGTCTTTCTTACTCAAGAAAAGAAGAAAAAAGCTTGGGATTTTCCTGGTTTCTCATAAATATCTGGCGAAGATCATCTTCTGTGTAATCAGGAAAAAGAACGGGAATAGGCTCCACAAAACCAGTATTTGAATAAAAAGTATCAATTGAAGTGTTACTGATGAAGATTAGAACAACTTCAGGCATCTTCAGAACATCATAAAGCTTGAACAACAAAGGTATTATTACAGAACTCTTATCCCACTCTCGAATAAGCTCCATATTATCGAAAACCAAATAAATCATCCTTCCATTACCTTGTTCTCTTAATTCCTTTGAACCCCATTTGCAAAAACCACCTTTGAGATTATTTATCACATCAGTAAAGGCTTCTCGTAGGTAATTAACAAAATCAGCAGGTCTTTCACATCGCTTTGCACTGGAATAACCATTGCTCACATTCCTTCTATGAAGCAATAACTGATTCAAGGTGGATTCAAACAAGATCCTTGGATTATAACAAGTTCGACAACTTGAATAGACAAAAGGGCGATTGAGATGCCTGAAAATTTGAAGAATTACACTAGTTTTTCCGGTAGAAGCACCACCATAGAGGAAGACTGGAAGTAATGGGGAATTTGGAGGACCCAACAAGCTCAAGAGCTCTAGAATCTGAAGTCTTCTACCTGGAAAACTGGAAAGAAGAGTATCCAAGCTTATGGGCTCTTCTTCTCCTAATAAGAGATCCCTGAGTGTAGATTGAGAGCGGGAGTGAGTTGTTTTAAGGGTTTCAACAGGATGATTTTGTTGTGTTGTGGAAGACGATGATCTGGTTGTTTTTCTGGTGATTTGTGGGGTTTCCTCTTTACCCATATATCCTCAAATGGTGTTTGAGCTGTAAATTTTCTGGACAATAAAGAGAAAAACACATCTAAGAAATCCCTCAAAGAAAATGCAGAGAAAGAAAATGATAGAAACAAAAATTGTTAACAAGATTAAAGTGATCTGTGGTTGTGAAGATGATATTTGAGAGCTCTTAGATGCTTCAAGATCTCTATTATTGTTCTAGAGAAGATCTATGTAAATCATTCCTTGAAGAGAAACACAAGAAGATGAAAAGGAAAAGTTGGGGATAGAGTTAGTATCTGTCTTACAAATCTTCGAAGACTGAGAAAACCCAGAAATCTATTCCAAGCACTTCTTCAGATCAAAGTAACTCTAACTGGTGCTTGCTTGGTTGATAATGTCCGATTCTTGAAAACCAACAGACCTAGATTCAAATCCATTGCTGACGAGAGAGAGAGAGAGAGAGAGAGAGAGAGATGCGGGAAAAAAAAGTTCTTCCCTCACGCTCTAAGTCACAGAATCAATTCAAATAGGGGTTCGTCTCCCGCGCTCACGAGGCAAACTCGCGTTTTGATTACGAAACCGACTTAAGCGCGAGCTCAAAATATCAATTCGCGGATTAATAATCACGGGATACCGACCGTGTGCTTGCTTGGTTGATAATGTCCCATTCTTGAAAACCAACAGACCTAGATTCAAATCCATTGCTGACGAGAGAGAGAGAGAGAGATGGCGGGTAAAAAAGTTCTTCCCTCATGCCCTAAGTCACAGAATCCGTTCAAATAGGGGTTCGTCTCCCGCGCTCAGGAGGCAAACTCGCGTTTTGATTACGAAACCGACTTAAGCGCGAGTTCAAAATATCAATTCGCGGATTAATAATCACGGGCGACCGACCGACGGACCTCCCCTGACGCTCTCGTTATGCTTGTGGTTCGTTTTACTTAGGCTCTGTTTGATTTTTGGAAAACAAAGAAAATAAAATTCTGTAATATATTTTACAGATAAATAATTTTTTCTATATTTTCTTATTGTTTGAAATGAGGATGAAAAAAAAAAAAAAATCAGAAACTATAGAAGAAACAGAAGTGCCACCCAATATTAAAGACAATTCAAGGCTGTGAGAAAAAGAGAGATTTATAGTTAAAGAGATGAAGGGGGCGGTTCTAAAAGTTCGGTTGTCTTCAAAAAAAAAAAAAAAAAATTGGATCGATCGAACCGGTTGTACCGGTCAGGATCGGTCGGCATTGGACCGATCTAGGTCGATATCAATTGGATCGTTTATTTTTTTTGGATGGGTAGATCCAATCACTGGACCGATCTAAATCTGCAGATCCGTATTTGTTGGACTGGTTCGACCCAAAACCATAATACATAATTGTATTGTGGCTTAAAATCGAAACGGTCCTGGCCGATCCAGATTGAATCGGTCCAATCCTTGAAACCCTAGTACAAGAGAGAGTGAAGAAAAGAAAAGAACTAGATTAAAGAGAGCGTTTGAATAGAGAGAAGAAGGTTGCCGTGTACATGTGCACGTGAGTGAGTAAGAGAGAGAGAAGAAAGAGACTATCAGAAAGCTTTGAGAAAAAATGTCGTAAACGTAATGTTATTTTCTCAGCATTTGAACATTTCTATTCAATTTTTTTGGATTTCTTAATAAAAATTTAAAAGGAAAACACAAAATCTTAAAAACTGAATTTTCAAAGGAAATTTTACAGAAC
Organism: Pachysandra terminalis; assembly: GCA_031762675.1. Lineage (NCBI taxonomy): Eukaryota > Viridiplantae > Streptophyta > Magnoliopsida > Buxales > Buxaceae > Pachysandra > Pachysandra terminalis. The sequence goes on from JAUPMG010000020.1 coordinate 12,517,426, forward strand.
AGTTATCTGGCTTGTCAATATATATATATCCGAATGTTAGGTTGCGCTTGGCCCGGCTGTATAAGTGCTTAATGTAGCATATAGCTTATACAAGCACTTTTTATGGGTAAGTGCTTACTGATAAGCAATAGAGGAAGGCTAACAATAAAGAGAAGCTGCTCTCTTATGCGTTAAGCCATTTCACAACTTTAGTAATATTTTTAAAATACCTATTTTATCCCTAAACTTTAATAAGAAC
>JAUPMG010000020.1:12533680-12550338 GCA_031762675.1 Pachysandra terminalis
TAATTTAAATGAAAACAAATAATTAATAATAATAATTAATTAGGAAATATTCCTTTAAGGGTCCAAGTCATTACACTCCCCTTCAAATCTATAAATAAGGGTAATCCTCTCCCATTCAAATGGGCCAGAGGGCCAAATGGAACCAGATGATCAAGGATCAAGAAGGAGGATCAGAAGAAGCTTTGAAGCTCTGCTGCTCTGACACCTGATTTGAAGTCCTGAAGACCTAAAGATCTGCAGACTTGAAGCCCCAAAATACAGCATTCGTGCCTAAAGATTCAAGTTCTTCATTTTCTGAATACGCTCAAAAGCCCAAAGATCCAAATCAAGACGAAGCTTTTGGCTCACATCTTCTATAAATTTACAAGCACGAAGATCAAGCCAAGGATCGAAAAATCATCAAATTCAAGGAAGAAAGATCAAGGAGAAGAATCTCTGAAGCCCTGTTGGTCTACTGCATTGAAAAATCTGAAGACTTGAAGTCCTAAAAGTTGCATTCAAGCTTGAAGATAAAACTCACAATCTCTGCATACGCTGAAAGGCCCAGAGATCTAAATCAAAGTCGAAGCTTTCAGTAAACATCTTCTATAAATCTACAATCCCTAAGATCAAGCCGAAGATTTCTTCAAGTTCTTTATCTCTAAATACGCTGAAAGGCCCAGAGATCTACACCAAAGTTGATGCTTTTGGTCCACATCTTCTATAAGTCTACAAGCCCGAAGATTAAACCAAAGACTTCTTCAAAGTTCTCCATTCTCTAAATACGCTCAAAAGCCTAAAGATTCATATCAAGTTGAAGCTTTCGACCCACATCTTCCATAAGTCTACAAGCCCGGAGATCAAGCCGAAAACTTCGCAACAAATCCCTATGATTTCATTCGTGAAATCTACCACATTCCTGATCACTGCAAAGAAGATCAAATCAACCCAATATTAAGCTGTTGCAGTTCTTGGATTGAAGACCTTGAAGTGAAGAATCAGATGACCTTTTTTATGTATAAAGAAAATCCTTAGAAATTGTAATCTTCCATATTAAATCAATAAAATTGATTTTGTTATGCATATCTTGTTCGTTAATTTTCAATAAACAAAATTTGTGTTTACAGACGTGTGTGGATACACGTTATGCATTCAGACTCTGTCACACCTTCTCAAGGTCTCGATACATGCGTATGTCTATTCACATTTATAAACACAAGTCCCATATCGTCTGAAGCTAAATGTACACAACAGATGCTACAACGTGTATCCAACCAATCCAACCAATAAAAGTGTAGCTTTGGAACAAACACCCTTAAAGTCCAAAGCTAAGAATAATCCTCCGTACTTCCAAAGCTTAAAAAATAAAGTCCAACTAATATGCTCTACTTTTTTTTTTTGGTTCCCCAAGGTGTATCACTATTCCTCTGAGGTACTGTCGGGCACCGAAGCGGAGACCTCTCCCAACAAGGTTTGCTGCATCCACGAGGACTTATACCCAGACCACTTGCTTAAGCGACCCGAGCCCCTTCCACTCGGGCCAACCTCCGTTGGTTAATATGCTTACTTTATACTTATATGAGACGTGCTTAAAGGAAGAATCTCTTTTATATTACTTTGCAAATATACTTACAAGCAACTTTGAGATTTCTTAATATGATAATATATTCCACTATAAGGGTTTTGGTAAAACACATTAAAACGATGCCCCCAAAATCAAAACCAAATACATTTAATAATTATTTCTCATTGGGACACTATAAAAAAAGTTGGATGTCGTATTCATATATGGGGACATCCAAAAACAAGCGTCACACCAGAGTCATCATGTGAACATAAGCCGCACACATATCAATAGTCTTCATCATAACCCAAATCCTCCTCAACTTTCTCCGCCACGTCATCAGTGATCTTGTCCTCCACGTACTCGGCGCCCTCGGCCAATGCCAGCCCACCCAGAACCCCTGCAACCGCACCCACAGCCAATCCCGTTCCCATCCCATACTTGCTGCTCTTCTTCTGCTGCTCCGCCACTCCACCGTACGATCCCTGCCCATACGCCGGCTGTCCATACGGAGCCTGCTCGTACCGATACGGCGCAGGTGGAGCAGCATTATACGGGTACCCAGATGACAGTGGAGCCGCCCCGGGATACGGAGCTGGTGCGGGCTGACCGTACGATGGGTACCCACCATACGGCTGAGGAGGATAGTCCCGGGTCGCTGGTGAGACCCCGTAAGGAGGAGCGTAATACGGATCCGGGGCACGATAGCGAACCTCGCGAACCTTAATGTTGACTTCCATCTTACCTTGAGGTCGACCCGATGGACGCTTCAGCTTCAAAGTACGGTTGGATCTCTCTCCGATGCCAACATCGTCGACGATCTCCCTGAGTGGGACCCGGGCGGATCCAATCAAGGGCTTGGTGTCATCGGCGGCGTTGACGTGGACGATGTCGATCGAAAGGACGGCCTCGTCGATCCGAGAGGTTAACGGGACGACGATGGTTTCGTCCCAGACCGGAGAAATGTCGCCGTAGTCGTCGACTTTGGTGGAGCATTTGGCTTTCGAGTCGACCCAGACTATGGCGTAGGGTTTGAGATCGCCGTGACGCCAGTTGACGTTCTTGAGGTCTTTGGCTGAGGTGATGGTTACCTCTACTTCAAAGGGAGAAGAAGGCGCCATTGGAGGGGTGAAACGAGAAGTATTTTTAGAAATGGAGAATTGTGTAGTAAGCAGTTGTGAATTTGTGGGGGTATTTATACTACTAGGTAAGCAGAAATGGGTACGAAATGGAGTTTCCTGTTCCTAGAATGCCCTTTGTTTTATCAGATATTGCCTGCCTGCCATGCTGGGATGTTCGTGGAATCTATTTTAGTTATAGTGTACATGAACAAGGGTATTTTAGTTCACAGCTGACAAAATTCAGAGAGCTTTAGTTGCGGTTATATTTAGTGGGGGCTTCCACTGGGCTTCAAGGGCAATTGTGAAATTTCGTATTGGCCGGCTGACTAACACTTATCCGTTGCGGTTATAGGACTGGAGAAGGCCGGACTTGGGGAATATGTTTTCATGAGCATATCCCCGCGTCCGCGTTCGTATATTCTTGAACGCGTACAGGGTCAGGTGATAGTGATACCCGTAGATGACACGGTGTCAATTTGGGCTACTTAAATGGGCCGGGCTGGGCTTGTCTGTTAGCCCATGGCTATAGCTTGGGTGAACCAGATTGATTCGTCCAAAACCCAACACGAAACCATAAACGTTAGGCCCTGGTAGAGGTTTTAAATAAATAACATAATTTCACTGATAAGAAGCTTCGATGATTTTGAAGAAATAAATATAAAATTTTCTTACTATAAAATATTAATTATTTCGATAAATTAAATTTGAAACTTTTTAAATTATTATTTTGATCCTCAAGTTCAATGACTTTTATAAAAAGGACCTATAAATATACTGTTTTCACCAACTACCAATATAAACATGTTATTAATAACAAAAGATAATATATATTATATGAAATAAAATATTTATATATATATATACTGTTCTCTATAAATACTTTAATAGTTGACACTTTCCGGTGCTCTCACTTTCGCTGTACATTTGGTGGAAGCTTGTGCATTCCTTTGTAGATACATAGGAAAGATCTTCCGGTTCCCTCCAACCAATGGTCGAATATGTCGCCGGCTTCTCACCTAAGTCACCAGGTGCGGGAACAAGAGCGTCAAACTTGAAAATAACTTGTAGTCTATAGAGCGTTTGCATATATACATACAAACTATACTTATACTTAATGTATAAAGATATTTTCATTTTCATTTTTATGCTCAACCACAGGACATAATCAATAAAATATCTCAATTTAACCTTCTATCAATCTAACTTAATCTTTTTTTAAAATAAAAATCATATATTTTATAATTTTATTAAAAAAAACCCCAAAATTTACAAGAAAACCCATGCTTTTTAATAATTTTTTCAAAATAACTTCTCTTTATAGAACCCCTAAAAATTTACAAAAAACACCCATATTTTTTAAGGTTTTACGTTAATCCACGGATTAGATACGTTCTCGCACACAAAACACAGATTCGTGTGTTGAACGCCAGAACGCTTCCCTATTCACACAGAGTGTGACTTAGCTTCCCATCCTTCTCCGTCGAGAAGTAAACTCCTCCGGTGGGGAAAGAAGCCTATTTTATCCCGAAATCGAAATTAATTATTTCAGCAAATATATATTTTCAATTTATTTATTAAAATTTCGTTTAAATACAAAATTGTACAAAAGTTTCCAGAGCCAAAAATTTGAGATTCGAATTCACCTACATGAATAAAAGCAACATTTCACAAAACCATGCACGTAATAACGAGAACATTTCGTCTGATTCGCTGCTCCTGTGTGTTGAAATGCTTGTACCCTACCCTGAAATGCAACGCTGTTGAAATGCAACGCTGTTGAAATGCTTGTACCCCACGCTTAAATGCAATGCAGGGTACAAGCATTTCAACACGAGTGCAGCAAATCTTCCAGAGGAAATGCTCTCCCAAAAAATCACATTCTTTTGCAGAAGAATGAGGCATGTTGAAAAAAAATTGGGATAGAACACAAGTATAGGAGGTATTTATTATCTGATATAAGGTGCAGTAGATTATAAGATAATACTGTTTAGCATATTAGAACAGAATATGGAAATTTCCAAAAAAAAACAAAAGAACACACATTCCACATTACTTGTTTGCCAGATGGAAAACGATTAGGCTGCCAAGCTTTTCGACGCAATCTCAAACACATTTTCTGATAGTCCGTTGGCGGCCATTATCATCTCTAGCTGTGCCTGCAAAACAAAACATCTTTTAATTACTAGAATTATACAATTTGGAGACATTATTTACCGGAAGTAAATTCAGGGTTCCGTTGATCATTTCGGTTATTTCGGTAACCAACAAAAATCGGTTTGGTTTAGGGTTTTTTTTTTTTTTTTTTTCATTTCCGTTTCGTTTTGGTTTGGAAAATGAAAAACCGAATTAATTTGGTTCGGTTTTCAGTTTATGTGTCGATTAAACAAAACCAAACTGAACCAAATTTGACTTAATATATGTAAACCGAACCGAACTAGGCTAATATACATATATCTATATATGTATATGTATATGTATATGTATGTGTGTGTTTAGTACAAAGAATAACATTAATTTTATCATATCGAACTGAAAAACCAAGTCTATTTCGGTTTGGTTTAGGTCACTTTAGTTCAGTTTGGTTTTCGGTTTAGTTCACTATATTTTGGTTTGGTTTTGTGACCACTAAACCAAACCAAACCGACCGAATTACACCCCTAACAAACAGGTCTCCATGTAAACAAAGACAACATAATCCTTACCTTGGCTAGGCTTTGACGGGTTTCGTCATAGCGCCTCCACCTTGAGAAGGCAGATACCATGCGCGAAGCCACCTGAAATCCACGAAAAGGAAGAACAAAGAAAAACAAAATGAACGAAGAAATATTCAGATATAATTAGTAAAGATGCAGTTGGTAACAAGAACAAATCCATGATTCAAGATCTTCTTTTCTGAACAGACCTGAGGGTTTATTTTGTCTATCTGCACCACCAGTTCACCCAAGAATTTGTAACCCGACCCATCTTTCGCGTGGAAATTCACAGGGGCTCCACAGAATCCTCCGATTAGTGAATATACCTGATCAACAGAATAGATACACTCATATATACATATAAACAATATCTTATTTATGTATGTGTGTGTAATAAAAGTGAAATTTACAATCTTATTTAGCACGTAAAGAACCAGTCACCTTGTTCGGATTGCGTATATCAAAGGCAGGATGCTTTAACAGGTTGCGGACGTTCTCAACATTACCGGGAACATCGGACATGGCTTGAAGAGCAAACCATTTATTCACAACCTGAGGAGAGGAAAATGAAATTATATTACAGGGATTAACAAAAGCTTTACTTGTATAGCTAGTATGGCATATCAAGTAGGAGTGTCAATTGCTTCAGTTAAAACCGAAAATCGAAAGAACCAAATCGAAAAAGATCGGTTTGGTTTTTTTTTTTTTTTTTTTTCATTTTGGTTTGGTTTTGGTTTGGAAAATGAGAAACCAAATTAATTTGGTTTGGTTTTCGGTTTAGGCTTCAATTAAACCGAACTGAACTTAACTAAATATGTGTAAATCGAACCGAACAAACTAATATGCAAATATCTATATATGTATATGTACGAGTATGTGTGTGTTTAGTACATAAAATGGCATTAATTTTATCAAACCGAGCCAAAAATTCGGTTTTGGTCACTATAGTTCAGTTCAGTTTTCGGTTTATACTTTGGTTTGGTTCAGTTAGGTTTGGTTTTGTTTGGCCACTAAAGTGAACCAAAACAATCGAATTACACCACTAATAGCTAGGGTAGCTAAACTCGTAAACTTTGGGCAAGGCTCAGGCTCGGCTCAAGCTTGTTAAAAAATTTTGGGATCATTTCTCGGTTCAAGCTCGTTGAAATATTTTGAGCTCAAGCTCGACTCATAAAAGGTTTGGCTCGCAAAAAAACTTAGCTCAGTAGTATACATGCATTAATATTATAGTTGATGATTATTATTGTATATAATATAATATATTATCATGTATCTTTAATATTAATACATAATATAAATTATGTATTACTAATTTATATTATTAATAATATACATAAATTAAAGAAAGTATTACAAGGGGCAATGCCTCCAAAAGCAACTAGTTATAGTGATCTTAGAACTAGGTCAGAGGCTCACCAAATAGTCATCCTCCCACTTGCTATAGAAGTCAGCCAGGACATCATCTCGACTTTTACCAGGGTTCTGGGCAATGGCTGCCAGAGCTGCAAATTGGTCGGTCATGTTTGTAGCAGATTTGTACTCGAGCAAAGCAAGCTCCATGAGCTCTGGATCTTCAAGCGATGCAAGATATGCTATACACATTGGAAATAGAAACTATTAGTGAAAATGGTTAACTGTATCTATCTCCATCTTGGAAACATAGTGTTTAAACTCAGTATCAGATCGGGGAACGTCCAATACCGAGTTGGATCAGCAAGATCAGCAATCCAACTCGGGATCGGCTGACCCAAAACATGGCCCAAAACTTTTTTTTTTTAAATGGAAAGAAACTTTTCGAGGGGTACCGGACGATCCATATTGGATAATCCGATTTGACTCGTCCAAAAACGAGTCAGAATTTTTAATAGATCAAGGATCGGCTTGGGATCGCAACTTGTCCCGGGCTGATCCCCAGTTGGATCGGCCAATCCGGGTCGGGATCGTCCGATCCTTTACACCATGCTTGGAAAAATATGACTCTATGAGACTCGCACCAAGAGCAATATTCTTTAGAGCACGCCTGGCCATATTAGGATGGTTGAACACATATGTTTCTGAACTTCTGTTGCTTTCGACCTGTCAAGTATCCAACTTAAGTCAACTCATGATAGAAAATAAAAGAAGAAAAACAAGTAATAGAGACCAATAATGAATGATGTCTTAATTCTGAGATTACTCATGTTAGAAGGCGTACCGTGCTGAGAAACTCCGATTTCAGTTCAGATGCAAGTTGCTTTCTGATGAAAGATCTAACCGCATGAACAGCATCGGGATCAGCAACGTCCATCATATCCATGATCTCCCCTTCGCCTGGCATAGTTATCGCCTTTGCAATGAATTCCTAGAAGACAAAAAGCTTGGGCTGATTAGAAGATTCATGTTTCTTTCGGGTAGAAACTCAATAAACAGTCCGAAAATAGTGATCATCTTGTTTACTTTATCCAAGCTCGAGTCAGTAAGTATGCTTTTGAGCCCTGCAACGAACTTTGGATTCAGAACCAACGGCTTGTTTTGTTGGAAATCAGCCACTAAGCTGAGCATCAGCTTCCTTGCCAGGACCTGTCCTGCTTCCCAACTGAAATACACAAAAAAAAATATTCAAAACACTTTCCCGACAATTTCTCAAAGGGCTGCCACTTCTCTTAAATAAAAGAAAAAAAAAGTGGAAGAAGAAAGAAGGAAATACCGGTTAAACTCATCCGAATCATGTGCAAGGAGGAAAAGGAGGTCGCTGTCAGTGAGATCAGATTGAAGACGGATAGGAGCACTGAAGCCTCGCAATATAGATGGTATCGGATGCCCAGATATATCAGAGAATATAAATTCTTCTTCCTTCTGCTTATAGCACCAACACAAAAATATGAAGAATAACAGAAGAAAACATTAGCATTTATATTTCATTAATGGTACAAGATCTAGTTTCGCCAGTGCTTATCATTAGCATTTCATAGGCACTAGGCAAACCAATCCTTCAAAAAAGCATGACTCAGCCAAGTCAAATATATTATGCTAAGGGTCCATTTGGATTGAGAGAAAATGGATGGAAAAGTAAATCAGTTTCCTCTGTGTGGTTGAGAATGAACATAAAATTTCACCAAAAAAACAAACAGAAGAGAAGAGGGAGAGAGAATGAAAATAAGAGAAGAAAATAAAAGAGAATAATTCTAAAATTTTCTTTTTCAAGTGTCAAGATTTTCCTCACAAATTCGAGAAGATTTTGAGAGAGTAAATCTTTTAGGGGGACAACTATCTTCTGTTGCCTACCACTAACAGTCTAACACCATCGTTGCTTATTACTTACTATTGTCAAACAATGACCACCCATCACCATTATTTACCACCACCGCCGTCGCCGCCTACCATCACAATCACTCGCCACAACTATTTACCACCACCATGAACCATAGCATACCACCACTGCCTACCACAACAACCCATCACCACCACACGCCACCACTATTTACCACCACCTACCATCCTCACCACCCATCCACCACCACCGTCTCCTACTACCATCACCACCCATCATTCACTATCATCGCATACCACCACCATCCTCTACCTACCTACCTACTAACATCTCCACTTTGCCATTGCTTATCTATGAGACTGGTTTTCTTTTACATTTTCTGGTTTTAAACAAACAAGAGAAATTTTAGTTTACTTTCTTTTCTTTTTCATTTTCTTTTTGTTCATTTTCTCTCAATCCAAACGGACCCTAAAAATATTTAGAAAACAATTACAATATATATCAAAAGACAGAAAGGTGCAAGGACTGAGCCAACTTGAAATAAGATACACGTCCTTTCTAGATATAGATACCCATACCAGGGGGAACATGAGTTCACACTACAAAAAAACTCGAGAATCTGTAAGGACATTGAAAAGGTGATAGCATAGTTCTACATGAATCAGAGTTCACCTTCTTTACTTGAAGAACTGTAGTGTAGACTGGTTGCCCATTTTTGGCCAGGGACTGCAGCGCCCCCCCATGATAAACAGCATTTAGGGGTATTTCCTTCCCATTGGAGTCAAGGAGACCTACCGCAACAGGAATGAACATGGGTTCTTTCACTGGCTGTCCTGGAGTTGGTGGGACTTCTTGACTGTAAAGAAACCCATTCACATGCAAGTTATATGATCAATAGCCAGAGGACTTCTCAAGCACATGCTCTCGAAAAAAGTTTTACTTCCTTACCTGAACTTCAAAGAAAAAGTCCGGGCTTCAGAATCGTACGACGAAGTAACTTTCACAAGGGGTGTCCCCGCTTGAGAGTACCTGTAATTTTTAGTCATCCCCAAACCATAAGCACCAAAAAATTAACAGGTCATAAAATTTGAGGATGGAGGGCAAATCATACCATAATAAGAAATTAGAGAATTCTGCATCATTTGCATCTCGCATGGCAGCAAAGAAATCTTCACAGGTTACAGCTTGGCCATCATGCCGTTTAAAGTAAAGATCCATACCCTAAAAGGGAAGGTAAATTCAGGTATCGAGAAAATGGAAAATTCTGAATATGCTAAGAAAACATAATCAAGTAAACCCACTCCAAAATTTCATCATACTCAAGAAAAATCTTGATCTTACTTTGCGGAATCCTTGTGTCCCAAACAAGGTTTTGTACATCCTGACAACTTCAGCTCCCTGAGAAATAACTCCACAGAAAGTTATCATCCAAACCTCATAAGTGGTCTTTATAAGAATTTGAAAATAAAAAATGAAAAAATAAAAAGTAGAAGGAAGAAGAGTAAGTTCATGGTAAGGAATGTCAAACCTTTTCATACACCGTTACTGCAAGATGAACAGCCACAAATTCAAACAAATCATGATTGTATACATATAGCCAAAAAAGATAAGATTAAGAACAACTTCCAGGCACAAGAAATAAATAAATATATAAACCAAACTCCAGATCAAGATAGATAGAACAGGAAGTGACCTGTGTAGAAGTTGTCCATCTGTTCAAAAAATAAAGCAAAAAAAAGTTATTGCAATTAGCTTTGTTGTCTATGAAAGCAACTGAACTAGTTAAGAACATTAAAGTATTTCTAACAACGACAACAATTACTAACCTTGATATATGAATGCGGCCGGACAGGATGAGCCATGGGACCAGTATCCTGGTGAATTTCCAAACAAAATTGAACAATTAAATGTAGCATATTATCCAATAAACCACAGTTGAGGCTAGGGCTGTAAGCGAGCCGAGCCCAACCGAACTTTTCCCCAGCTGAACTCGGGCCCTTAAACCTTGAGCAAGGCTCAGACTCGTTAAAAACTTTTGGGATCAGGCTCGGCCCAAGCTCGTTAAAATATTTTCAGCTCAAGCTCTGCTCGTAAAAGGCTCGCTCGTAAGAAAGCTTAGATTGGTACAAATGCATTAATATTATAATTGATGATTATTATTATATGTAATATAAAATATTAACATGTGTGTTTCATATTAATAGATAATATAAGATTAGGAATATGGACGTATAATCTCATATACAAATTGAGCCGAGCTGAACCTACCCAAGCTTGGCTCGAACTCGTTAAGATAATGAGCTTTTTTGGGGCTCAGCCTTGGATCACGAGCCTAATTATAGAGCTCAGGCTCAGCTCATTGGCAGCCCTAGTTGAGGCATCAAAGTACTACGAGATAATGGGTAAAGTCATTTTAAATATAGTCATTCTACTAGAATCACATAAAGCATACAAGAAACCTAATCCTAGACGCATTATAATAGTTGCACCATTGACACAATGAATCACAACTGCATAGAGACAAATAAAAGTAACCGGTAAAACACCTACCTCTAGACACCCATATCAAGCTGACCTGGATACGTCTCTAACTCATGTACTCTCTACATAATTCCTAAAGCAAGTCAAGATGGAAACCTGTGGAAACTGATAATTCCGAAGCTTTGAAACATCTGCTATCCGCTTTACCGGACGGCTGCCCATGTCAGAAGAAAATTCCTGCCAAATGAGTATGAATTTAGTTAACAGAAGCTTAATCCAAGAAGATACAGTTGTGACAAATATGGGTTTCCAAGGGTTACAAAAAGCTGGGTAAGAAGTAATTATGGGAAGAGTGTCGGGTGTACCTGATCCCGGAAGACGGTAAGACCTTCCTTTAGGCTGAGCTGGAACCAATCACGACATGTCACCCTGTGACAAATATAAGCCTATTAAGTAATTCCAATTTTGAAATAACCTCTGAGATTTTGAATGCAAGTCCAAAAGAGAAACAATCAACATATGCATATAAATAAGTCGAGCCTGGCAGGTTGAAGGATTCACGTCATAAACCAACCAACCAACCCAACTCGGCAATTATTTAGTGGGGGTGTATAAAAATAGTAATACCTCATGCCATCCCAACCGGAACCCATTTTAAACCAAACGGGTTGGTGGATATTGGCAGGTCAAATCAGAAATTGCCAGCTCGAAAATGAAGACAGGCATGCAAGACTTTTACACACACACAGAATAATAGAATGAAAGGAAAAAAAAAGTTTTGATATCTTTGAAGTAATTATTGAGATGGGAAAGCCAACCTGTTGCCAGTCCAATTGTGAAAATACTGCAACCATTGGAAAGATAAAACAGCCTAAATCAGTATGGAATTAAAAACAAAATATATTGAAACACAAATTGAATACAATCATGATCTTCTATTGAGTAAAACAATCTACCTCATGACCAATAACTCCCAAAATTGCAGCATAATCTGCATCAGAAGCTGTTTCAGGCGACGCCAATACAAGCTTGGAATTGAATATCTGTTGAGAAGAACTCGAAATGTAATTTTAAGAAGATATGGAAAAGAACAAATATAATGAATTAATAATTTCAAACATAAAAATCTATAGTCAACCATACATTCAGACTCTTGTTTTCCATGGCTCCCCTGACAATTAAAAAAGAAAAAGTAGTATCAGAAGAAAAACAGAAGAACATAAAATGTATGCACCAGACATGCATCTGAGCAAGGAAAATCATTCACGCTTACATGTTAAAATCTGGAACAGCAACAATGTTGAAGAGATCCAAATCATATTCCAGACCAAATACCTGTGCCCAGTGGAAGGAAGCAGAAGCGCATACTTTAGAACCTAATTCAAAGTTAGCTTCAAGATCACACGGAAGACAAGTGTAAAGAACTTACATTCTCATCCCATTTCATGGCTGCCTTGAGAGAATACATGGCATGGACTGTTTTCGGCAGATCCTGAGCAGGTGTCCAGATCCTCAATAGCACTTTCCGTCCAGAGAGAGTAACGAATGAATCATCTCTGCTCTCCAACGGTCCCGCAACGAGGGCAAACAAGTAGCTTGGTTTCTTAAAGGGGTCCTCCCATATGGCAAAATGTTTGCCACCCTCAAGGTCTCCTTGCTCTATAAGATTCCCATTAGATAACAGTACTGGGTACAAGGTCTTATCAGCTTCAATGCGGCAAGTGTATTTAGCCATGATATCGGGGCGATCCTAATAACATGAATAATATACATAAACAAATTTAACATGAAAAGGAAAAAGAGAAAGGATCGATCATTCTCAACAAATGAATAGAACATATGATAGCCGGTGATAGGATTTAACCTGATAAAATGTTATCTTGCGGAATCCCTCTGCCTCACATTGTGTACAAAAGTTTCCAGAAGACTTGTAAAGCCCCTGTAGAAGAAAATACAACAATATAATTAATATAAAGAATAGGCATGTGATAATTTATAAATATCAAGATGGTGTGATTCACCTCTAAAGAGGTATTTTTCTGAGGATGTATCTCGGAATCGATTTCCAGTGTAAATGTACTACTTGGTGGAGATAGGAGTACTAGATGACGTGAATCCAAGCGGTAATCGTCTTTCTGAAACAAAATTGCAAATTAAAATCAAACAAGGTTATTACATATATTATGAGAGAGTATATTGATGTTAATGCGAATTGTGTATATTTTGAAAGGCACACACATGCACAAACGCGCACACACACAAAATGTGGAAGTGCACACGCACACATATAAATAAGTAGGATATTAAACCTGGATGATAGCAATCTCTAGGAAGGGTTCAATTGTAGACTACATACCTTCAGTTCATTGCTGTCGACTCTAACTGACAGTAGCTTTAGATCTATCCCATCCAAAACCAAAGGAGCAGGAGCACCTATTTACAGGACAAATGATTCGATAGAGCATCTCTTAAAGCTGACTTGAAAATACAAACCAGAGACGGTAGCCAACGAAGAAAGAGTTCGAACAAACCCATGCAATCATGTGAGTTACACAACTGAGACAAACTAAACCTACAAGCAGATTTGAGTGATCAACTGTCAACAAGGTGGATAATGTATCTTCCATACGCGCTACACAATAGGGGTATAATTCGGTCGGTTTGGTTCGGTTTATTGGTCAAACCTAAACCAAACCGAATAGGCAGGCTCTCCAGCTCAGGAACTGGAGGTCCCAGATTCGAGTCCCCGGACTTGCCTGATATATGGTCCTTGTGGGTAGGGTCATGTATCAGGGGTTTACCCTGTCCCCACTAAGTGGAGTCGGGGATCCACGTCACCAAAAGAAAAAAGAAAAACCTAAACCAACCCGCATTACACTAAACCGAAAACTGAACCAAACCAAAAAATTTGGTTTTTTTCAGTTCGGTTCGACAAAACTAATATTATTTTCTATATCAAACACACATACACATGTGTGTGTGTGTATATATAATCTACTTCAGTTTTCTCAGTTCAGTTCAGTATAGTCAAAGCATTAACCGAAAACCAAACCGAATTAATTCGGTTTTTTTGTTTTCTAAACCAAAAACGAAAAAAACCAAACCAACCAGACTTTTTTCGGTTTGGTTTGTTCAGTTTTCAGTTTAAACCAAACCAATTGACACCCCTACTAGTACACAACATCAAAAAAACTAAAATAATTGTGATATTACCTTCAACTCTGGGGAAAACACTTATTTTTGAAGTGACAATTGTTTTCTCTTCTCCCAGCAAAAATTTCAAATCCACCTGAATCAATAGTTCATTAAGTCATAAGAAAGAATTCGACATGAAGCATATAGGTAAGTTGGCAGTAATAATAATTTACATATTATTTCATCGAGTAGATACATACACTAATAATAATTTAGACATATTTCAACAAGTAGATACGTACACTATCGAAGTAGTAATCAGGCAACTTATAATCCTTCAGAAAGACCTCTTTAGGTGTATCCATTTTGGACTCTTCAAGCTGAGTTGGTTGGACTTCTGTTGCCACCGAACAACTTAGCCTCTTGCTGAGTTGCTTATTAGTTCTCTGCAACGAGGTACCAGGACGACCGTCATAGAAATTCCAGTACAAATGTATCAGTTAAATAAGAACAAATAATAGATACATTTTAAGCCTATCAAGAAAACTTCTTAATATTCTATGTCAAAAAAAAAAAAATTGTTTAAGAAACTAAAAAGGTCTTAGGGAAAATTGTAAGTGAAAAAACTTCAGGAACTCACAATGGGCAAACGATTCGGAAACCGATGATTTCTCTCACAAGTAATCTGAAAATATAATTGTGATAAGAGTCAGAAACCTTCTTCAAAAGATTCCAGTGCCTTAGCTGCTTGTTAAACAATGTTCACAATAACAACTCAGTGACCAAGAACATTCAAATCAATGTAATAACTCCATGAGAAAGCTTCTAACCTCTGAAAGAAAGTATTTCCTACTTCTATGAAAATTCTTCACTGGATGTTGAAAGCAACTAACACGATTTGGATCACGGAGCTGTAAAGAAACAAATATAAAAATCATTTATGGATGTGCAGCAAACAAATTGCTAGCCCGAGATCTGCATAGGTGCGGATAAACATAGAAACACACAAACACACACAAATTGCTAGCCTGTCACAAATTGCTAGCCTGTGACAAATTGCTAGCCTGAGATCAGCATAGGTGCGGATAATCACACACACACAAATTACTAGCCGGTGACAAATTGCTAGCCTGTGATCAACATAGGTGCGGATAATCACATAATCACACACACACACACACACACACACAAATTGCTAGCCTGTGAATAGCCTAGGTGCAGATAATCACACACAAATTGCTAGCCTGTGATCAGCATAGGTGTGGATAATCACACACGCGCGCACACACACTCACAAAAATTGCTAGCCTGTGATCAGCATAGGTGTGGATAATCACACGCGCGCGCGCACCCACACACACACACTAGCCTGTGATCAGCATAGGTGCAGATAATCAGAGAAACACACGCACACACACACACTAGCCTGCACAGGTGCGGATAATCAGAGAAACACACGCACACATATGAACACCCAAATAAATCAAATGAATGCAAAAATTTCACTGCAAATAAATAAGAACAAATAATACAGTGATTACCATCAAAAAGAGCCAATATATAATGCAAAAAAAAAAATCAATCAGAAGTATAAGAAATGGAGAAAAATAATAATAAAATAGAATGGGATTGAGGAATCACAGGAGTAGAAGAGATAAAGCCCAAAATTCCCGTCTTAGCAAAACACGAACCCTTGTGTGGCAGAAAACACCGAGCCATTAAATAGCAATTCCTGAATAACCTACTATCGAAGTTATCGGTGAAAAAAAATGGAAAAAAATGAAACGAAAAAAAGTCAAAACCGATCTAAACTGAAGATACCCAGATCGAAAAAACCAATAAACGGGTAAAATATGATCCTAAACCCCTCAGATGAGATAACAAAACTAAACCCCACAAAGCAAAACAGGGCAAAACATGCCAGTCTCGGTTCTTAAAAGAATATGGATAATTAAAAATATGGACGAGAAAATTAACCAAAAGCAACAAAGAAAAGATGAAAAATGAGAAATAAAGATTGGATTTTAGTTAAATGTGATGGAAATAAATACGAAAATTATAAAGTGGTACTAAGAAAAATGAATTGTTGTTCTTGCCTTGTTTTTGCTTATCAGATGAAGGAGGTAGAACGAAAGCAGAGTATCAATCGAAAACCTACGATAGAACAAACGCAAAGCCAAGCCGCATAATATATATTTATATAATAAAAACGATCTACTGGTTTGACGCACCAGAATCGTTTCCTAAAATGTAAAGAATATAATCAAAATAAACAATATTTTGCAAACATGATAGGGTGTATGTAGGACTGTCAATGGGTCGGATCTGGATCCGATACTGATCCAAATCCATATAAATTTATCTTGTTAAATTGGATATTTATCCAATTAAATGTCCGCCGAGTCGGATTTGGATTCGAATAAGTGACTCCGTTT
>JAUPMG010000020.1:12550438-12562058 GCA_031762675.1 Pachysandra terminalis
TGGAACAGCAACAATGTTGAAGAGATCCAAATCATATTCCAGACCAAATACCTGTGCCCAGTGGAAGGAAGCAGAAGAGCATACTTTAGAACCTAATCCAACTAGTTAGCTTCAAGATCACACAGAAGACAAGTGTAAAGAACTTACATCCTCATCCCATTTCATAGCTGCCTTGAGAGAATACATGGCGTGGACCGTCTTTGGTAGATCCTGAGCAGGTGTCCAGATCCTCAGTAGCACTTTCCGTCCTGAGCGAGTAACGAATGAGTCGTCTCTGCTCTCCAACGGTCCCGCAACAAGGGCAAACAAGTAGCATGGTTTCTTAAAGGGATCCTCCCATATGGTAAAATGTTTGCCACCCTCAAGGTCTCCTTGCTCTATAAGATTTCCATTAGATAACAGTACTGGGTACAAGGTCTTATCAGCTTCAATGCGGCAAGTGTATTTAGCCATGATATCAGGGCGATCCTAATAACATGAATAATATACATAAAAAATTTAAAATTAAAAGGAACAAAAAGAGAAAGTATCGATCGTTCTCAACAAATGATTAGAACAAATAATAGCCAGTGATAGGATTTAACCTGATAAAATGTTATCTTGCGGAATCCCTCTGCTTCACATTGTGTACAAAAGTTCCCAGAAGACTTGTAAAGCCCCTGCAGAAGAACATACAACTATATAATTAATATAAAGAATAGGCACGTAATAATTTATAAATATCAAGACGATGTGATTCACCTCTAAAGAGGTATTTTTCTGAGGATGTATCTCAGTATCAATTTCCAGTGTAAATGTACTACTTGGTGGAGATAGGAGTACTAGATGGCGTGAATCCAAGCGGTAATCGTCTTTCTGAAACAAAATTGCAAATTAAAATCAAAAAAGGTTATTACATATATTTTGAGAGAGTATATTGCACTCAAATGTTAATGCAAATTGTGTATATTTTGAAAGGCGCACACACACACAAAATGTGGAAGTGCAAACACACACATATAAATAAGAAGTAGGATATTAAACCTGGATGATAGCAATCTCTAGGAAGGATTCAATTGTAGACTACATACCTTCAGTTCATTGCTGTTGACTCTAACTGACAGTAGCTTTAGATCTATCCCATCCAAGACCAAAGGAGCAGGAGCACCTATTTACAGGACAAATGATTCGATAGAGCATCTCTGAAAGCTGACTTGAAAATACAAACCAAACAGTAGCCAACGAAGAAAGAGTTTGAACAAACCCATGCAACCATGTGAGTTAGATAACTGAAACAAACTAAACCCACAAGTAGAATTGCGTGATCAACTGTCAACAAAATGTTTCTTCCATATACACTACACAATAGGGATGTATTTCAGTCGGTTTGGTTCGTTTAGTGTTCAAACCTAAAACAAACCGAATAGGCAGGCTCTCCAACTCTGGAACAGTGGAACTAGAGGTACCAGATTTGAGTCCACCGGCTTACCTGATATATGGTCCTTGTGGGTGGGGGGTCATGTATCAGGAGTTTACCCCGTCACCAAAAAAAAAAAAAGAAAAAAGAAAAACCTAAACCAAACCGAATTACACTAAACCGAAAATCGAACCAAACCAAAAAATTCAAGTTTGGTTTGACAAAACTAATATTATTTTCTATATAAAACACACGTACACACGTAAATATATAGATATAATCTACTTCGGTTTTCTCGGTTCGGTTCGGTTTAGTGGAAGCCTTAACCGAAAGCCAAACCGAATGAATTCGGATTTTTGTTTTCTAAAGCAAAACGAAAAAAACCAAACCAGCCCGACTTTTTTCGGTTTGGTTTTCAGTTTAAACCGAACCAATTGACACCCCTGCTAGTACACAACATAAAAAATAAAAATAAAAAAAAAAAACTAAAACAATTGTGATATTACCTTCAACTCTAGGGAAAACACTTATTTTTGATGTGACAATTGTTTTCTCCTCGCCCAGCAAAAATTTCAAATCCACCTGAATCAGTAGTTCAATAAGTGCATAAGAAATAATTTGACGTGAAGCATATAGGTAAATTGGCACTAATAGTAATTTCCATATTATTTCAACAAGTAGATACATACACAAATAATAATTTAGGCATATTTCAACTGGCTGTCTCTCCAGCTCGAGAACTAGAGGTCCCAGGTTCGAGTCCCCATGCTTACCTGATATATGGTCCTTGTGGGTGGGATCATGTATCCGAGGTTTACCCTATCCCCACCAAATGGGGTGAGGGTTCCACGTCACAAAAAAAAGGCATATTTCAGTAAGTAGATACGTACACTATCAAAGTAGTAATCAGGTAACTTGTAATCCTTCAGAAAGACCTCTTTAGGTGCATCCATTTTGGACTCTTCAAGCTGGGTTGGTTGAATTTCTGTCGCCACTGAACAAATTAGCCTCTTGCTGACTTGCTTATTAGTTCTCTGTAACGAGGTACAACAACGACCGTCATAGAAATTCTAGTACAAATGTATCAGTTAAATAAGAACATAAAAAAAGGATACCTTTTAAGCCTAACAAGAAAACTTCTTAATATTTTATGTCGAAAAAGAAAAAAAAAAATCGTTAAGAAACAAAATACGTCTTCAGGAAAATTGTAAGTGAAATAACGGGTATATTCTAACTTCAGGAACTCACAATGGGAAAATGATTCGGAAACCGATGATTTCTCGCACAAGAAATCTGAAAATGCAATTGTTATGAGTCAGAAACCTTCAAAAAATCCCAGTGCTTTGGTTGCTTGTTAAACAATGTTCACAATAGCAACTCAGTATTTCCTACTTCCATGAGAAAGATTCTAACCTCTGAAACAAAGTATTTCCTACTTCTATGAAAATTCTTCACTGAATGTTGAAAGCAACTAACACGATTTGGATCACGGAGCTGCAGAGAAACACATATAAAAATTGTTTATTGATGTGCAGCAAACAAATTGCGAGCCTGTCATTAGCATGGGTGCGGATAAACAGAGAAACACATACAAACACACACACACACACACACACACACGAATTACTAGCCTGTGACAAATTGCTAGTCTGTGATCAGCATAGTTGCGGATAATCAGAGAAACAAACACACACACTAGCCTGTGATCAGCATAGGTGCGGATAATCAGAGAAACACACACACGGGCACGCGCTTGCACACACTAGCCTGTGATCAGCATAGGTGCAGAAAATCAGAGAAAAACACAGTATAGGTGCGGATAATCAGAGAAACACACGCGCATCAGCGTAGGTGCAGATAATCAGAGAAACACACACACACACACACACTAGCCAGTGATCAGCACAGGTGCGGATAATCAGAGAAACACACACACACACACATGGAATATGAACACCCAAATAAAGCAAATGAATGCAAAAATTTCACTGCATATAAATAACAACAAATAATACAGTGATTACCATGAAAAAGAGCCAATATATAAGGGGAAAAGATTAATCAAAATTATAAGAAATGGAAAAAATTAATAATAATAAAATAAAATGGGATCGAGGAATCACAGTAGTAGAAGAGGTAAAGCCGAAAATTCCCGTCTTAGCAAAACACGAACCCTTGTGCGGCAGAAACAACCGAGCCATTATATAGCAATTCCTGAATGATCTACTATCGAAGTTATCGGTGGAAAAAAAAAATATGAAACCGCTACAACTAAACAACAACAGAAACAAAACAATGGGAAAAATGAAAAGAAAAAAAGTCAAAACCGATCTAAACTGAAGATACCCAGATCGTAAAACCCAATGACCAGGTAAAAAATTATCCAAAAACCCTCAGATGGGAGAACAAAACCAAACCCCACAAACCAAAACAGGGCAAGACATGTCAGTCTCGGTTCTTATAAGGATATGGATAATGAAAAATATGGACAAGAAAATTCATAAAAACAAAAAATGAAAGAAAAATAAAGATTCAGTTTTTAGTTCAATATTATGGAAATAAATATGAAATTATTATATGTCCTCAGAAAAAATAATTTTTGTTCTTACATTGTTTTTGCTGATCAGATGAAGAACGGAGAGCGAAAACAGTCTCGATCGAAAACCTACGATTGAGCAAACGCAAAGACAAGCCCCATAATATATATTTATATAATAAGAACGATATACTGGTGTGACGCACTAGGGTCCAGAAATCGTTTCCTAAAAAATGAAAAATATAATCAAAATACCAAGGTTTAACGTCTCCGGATCGAGGACTGGACCGATCCCGGACGATTCCGATCCGACGGGCGGTACCGTTTGGTCCAGATCCGGTATAAAAATTGAACTGCCCTATTTAAATTAAAAATAAAAAATTGGCTTGGTCAGATCGGTCATAGAACCGACAATACAGTACCGGTTGACAGACCAGTCTAGATCGATACCGGTCTAGACCGTCCTATTCATAAATTAAAAAAAATAATAAAATTAAAACATCGGTTTAGGCTAATCAGTACCGGTATCGATTATAACGATCCGATCCAGACCTCACGATACAATTATTGTATCGTGGCTAAGGACCAAGCCAATCTTGACCGATCCCAGTACGGACCAGACCAAACCGATCATTTAAACCTTTTTAAATAAACAAGATTTTGCTAAACATGCCAGGATGTGTTGCACTCACCCTGTAATTTGCGTGGTGGAATCCTCCTACATCTAACAAGGACATGTGTTCATTCACGATTCGCTATATGTCAAGAATTTTTTTTTTTCGCACTGAGCTGGCAAAGTCAAGAGCATATCATCTCGAGCAAAGCAGTTGGAACATCACTTAGAGTGTATGTAAATGTGCACCATGTATCCACCTGATCAACACACGCCCCAGTTGATGTGTGCCACGAAACGACCAACTAGATGCATGGCACTCCGACTAATGCTCCAGCTGTTTTGCTCCATAAGACAAGACATGCTTCCTATCAAATCGATTTCTTTTGCAGGCAAAAGTGTTTTGCCCTGCCTCATCGAGTTTAGTTTCATGGTGAGAAATGCCTATTCTACCATATGTATTGACGACATACTGCTTCAAAAACTTCTATGCCGGAATAAAGTAATACCCCACCCAGTTATTTTCTGTCATGGAGACTAGTGACTATGTCTATTCTGATTAAGGTGGAACCCAGGTTAGGGTTAATATGTTGTTTAGGGTTTCAGACTGATATGTGATAAAAAATAAGCTGTCGGAGCCTTGCGCCTCAAGAATTCAAGGTTTTTATTCTTGGGATCTTGGATCGGATCAATTTGGGCCGATCTCGTTCCAGTACTCGATTGGCCGATCTTGGTCCGATCAAACTTTTGGATCGTCCTTTGAAAAAAAAAAATTGGAACGGTTCGATCTAGTCAGTGGATTGGTCCGGATCGGCTAATCTGTATCGATATCGGTTGAATCGGTCTGATCCAAAGCCAATTGAAAGAAAAATTGGATTGGTTGGATCGGTCTGATCCAGTCATTGGATTTGACCAGATCGACAATCCGTATTAGTATCGATTGGATCGATCTGATCCAAAGCCCCTTGATACAATTGTTGTATTGTGGCTTGAGATCGGACCGGTCCTGATCAATCCCGATCCGATTCACACCGATCCTTGAAACCATTCAAGAATTGTGAGGTCTCTAGTTCAAAACTCTAAGGTAACATGATACATGTGGCTTGTGGATGGTTGCAAATATCCGAGGTTTTACCCAATCATACCGAGTACAATTGGGGTTCCTCCAACCGCATGTGTCGGCCCGGCACGATTCGTGCCAAATCTAGGGGCATGGCCCACGCACAAACACAAATCAAGTTTTGTCATTTTATAGACAAAACACGAAGCCCAACCCGATAATAATCCTGCCCCGTACCATCCCGACACGAAGCATGGCAGATTTGAAAAAAATATGTGCCGGGCCGCACTGGTTAAGAGTTATGATCCAAAGGAGAGCCCATTGGAAAATGGAAGGCCTGGTAGTACTAACGGATTCATAATAACTCTTTAAGGCCCATTAATAGCATAAAAAGAAAAAGAAAATTACTAAAATCTCTTTTTCTTGGATAAATTATTGTCCAAAAATATATTGGCTAAAATAAATCAAAGGACTAATATAGTTATGCTGGACTATTTGCAATACTTGTCCTCGTTGTCTCTTGTATTGACTTTTTTTTAAAAAATACCTAAACTACCCTCTCCCTCTCTCTCTCGACATAAGAAAACGAAAAAAAAAAACATCTTTCTTCTTCCATGTACATTAAAAACCAAAGACACCAACACCAAAAAAAACAAGCAGATCAAACCAAAACGAAAAACAAAGATTTGCAGAGGGAGAATCAAAACGAGATATTTATTGTAGAATTTTGATGGGTTTGTTTTTATTTTTCTTTTTTTAAGATATTTTTATAGAGATCTGTGTTCGATTTCTTTGTATTGTTCTTGAACAAGTCTATTTCACTTGCTCGCAAGAATCGATAATAACTCTAGACGATCTTTGTCATGTTGTCAAGAGAGAAGTCGTAGCCATAGATTCATAATCCTCTACCTTGTTTTTGATCTTTTTATATGTTTCAGGTTCTTCTGCTATTCTTTCTTCTCTTGGCCGAGTAACAAAGCAAGAGAGAGCCTCTCGATGCTTCTGAGATCAAACCAGTAAGATATTGCGTTTTTTATTTTTTAATTTGTTTTTCTTTTCATACATGATATGGGTTTTAATGGGGTTTTGATGGGTTTTTGGATTTTTTTTTTTTTTTTTTGCAGGACTTGTTCCGGAGTGGAGAGCTTTGGGGGTTTTCATTTAATAGGGTTTTTTTACTTGTTTTTGTTCTTGAGAAAAGGAGCTCTCACTTGATATTGACGAGGAGGGCAAAGATAACGCAGACGAAATTTGATATGGGTTTTCGAATTTTTGTGTTGTAGGAGCTATTGAGTTGGTCTTTTTTCTCTTTCTCTCCCTACAACAGCTCCTCTCCTTCAACATATACTCCTCAATCTCTATCAAGAAACCAACCACGACATCGTCTTCGTCTCCCTCGTCTTCAATCTTGTTTGGGGGATTGCATTTTCGCCATTGACGAGCTCGCTGAGCTACCTGCTCTGCTCTCACCCCTCTCCACTTCTCTCTCAGAAAAACCTACAACACCTTCAACTCCATCAATCCTACTCTTTCTCTTCCATTCGAACCACGCAACCATAAAACACCATAATGAAAGGTGTTGCACATTTGAAGGGTACCTCTCAACGAGGCTGCCAATGATAACTTTTTGATAGAATCCGAATCTTTGATCTAATGAGTAAAGAAATATAAAATCAGAATATGTCTTAAAATCATGAATCTTAAATTATGATGAATCCTAGAAAGATTACATGTCTTCTTCTGAAATATGATTTCTTCATAAATTGTTAAAAAAAATAACAACTTGTTTGATATTATAATAAGTTGATATATTTTTTAACAAAATGTAATATGATTTTTTCAGAAATTGCTAAAAAAAAATAACTTTGTATATTTTTTAACAAAATGTAATATTATTTCTTCAAAAATTGTAAAAAAAAATAACAATTTTTGGACATTTACAACAACGTGTTATATTGTTTAACAAATCACCAACAAAGATTTCAAAAGAAGATAAGTAATCTTCCACAAAAAAGCCATTGCATAACAAAAACTGTTGTCACTGTAGAAGAAGAATCCATAACACTCAAGCTGGGTTCAACTCTTGTTCTCTTGAAATTTACAAACTATCAGTTTCTTCGTGGTTTTTCCACCGAACTCTCGAACTTTGTCCCCAAATGCTTATATAATCTCATCCTTTAAACCTAACCAATTCAAATCGAAACAATTCAATCAAAGCATTCTAATTCTCACTCTCAATCACTGCAAATTCTATTTTCTCAGTTTCAATATTTCTGTTATTCTGTTATGGTTCAATTTCTAAGTACGAGCTCCAGCTCCATTAATGGCGACAAAGACCAAAAAAGCTATTGCTATCAACCTGGATATCACTTACAGTTGCGTCGGAATTTGGCTAAATGATTGTGTTGAGATCATCCCTAATGATCAAGGCAACCGAACTACACCCTCGTACGTGGCATTCACTGACACCGAATAGTTGATAGGAGATGTTGCGAAGAACCAAGTCGCCATGAATCCAGAGAACATTGTTTTCGATGCCAAGCAACTTATTGGCCGTTATTTCTCCGACCCATCTATTCAAAACAACACGAAGCTCTGGGCTTTCAAGGTTATTCCCTGTCCCGATGATAAACCCATGATTGCCGTTCGGTACAAAGATGAAGAGAAGCATTTTGCTTCTGAGAAGATTTCACCAATGGTGCTTGCCAAGATGAAGGAGATCGCGGAAGCGGTTCTGGGTCAGACGATCAAAAAAGCGGTCGTTACTGTTCCGGCTTACTTCAACGATTGTCAAAGGCAAGCGACCAAAGATGCCGGTTCAATTGCAAGGCTTAATGTGACGAGGATAATCAACGAGCCTACTGTAGTTGCGATTGATTATGGGTTGGATAAGAAGATGTCGAGGGTAGGCGAGCAAAACGTTGTCATCTTCGATCTCGGTGATGGAACGTTTGATGTGTACTTGTTGACGATCGAAGAAGGGATTTTCGAGGTGAAAGCCACCGTCGGAGATACCCATCTCGACAGGGAAGATTTTGACAACCGGCTTGTGAATCACTTTGTAGCTAAATTCAAGAGGAAGTATAAGGGTTTGGTTGGATTCATTTGAAAAGAGATAAGGAGAGGGAGGGAAGGGTAGTTTAGGGAATTTTTTTTGGTAAAGAGCTATAGCGGGAGAGAATGTCTGACCGATCCTCTGTCAGCCATAGTGTTTAATCTCGAAAATCGGCTTGGGATCGGGCGAGATGGACCAACTGAAATTAATTAAAAAAAAAAAAAACTTTGACTCGTTCCGATCCCGAGATAGATCGAAACGAGTCAAGGGCTTTTGCCTTTTTCTTGTATCGGAACCAACTTAGGGATCGTCCCCATCTGATCCCGTTTGACCGGTCCTCTGTCAGCTGTTATGGGAGACAACGTCTGACCGGTCGAGGACCGTATTACAAATAGTCTTGTATAATTATACCAGATCAGTGATTTATTTGGGTCAATATATTTTTGGGCAATAATTAATTTATCCAATTGAGGAAATTTTCATAATTTTCCCTAAGGCTGCATTTGGTTTGCGTCGTTCTAGTGGGAAAAGAAAAGGAAAGGAAAGTGGTGGGGCCCACCACTTTCCTTTACCTTTTGGTGTTTGGTTGAATGAGAAAATTAAAATATGATGGACCCCACCATTTTCTTAAGAAAAAATTTGGTTCAAAGAGTCAAGGTACATTTTCTTGTTAAAACGGTCCAGTTTTGTGAGAAAAGAAAAAGAAAGTTGGTTTTTTTCAACTTTGCCCTTCACCTTCTCCATATATATATATATATATATATATATATATATAATATTTTGTTTTTATTCCATGTTTGCCCTCACCTATCACTATTTAATCAATATAATGTAATATAATAATATAATATTATTATATAATAATTGTATTATTATATAATTATTATAATAATATTTTATGAGCTTAATATGCTAAATAAATATTTAACATAGCATAAATATGATTTATGTTAGAAGGGTATAATAAGAAATCGTGTTTAGGATTCTTATGATTTTCTCGCAAACCAAACACGTTTTGAAGAATTTTCATTCAGAATCATTTAATTTTCCTGCAACAACCAAACAGCAACCAAAAACTTATTTTCACTTTGATTTTTACGTTATTTTCTATTTGGTTTCATTTTCTTTTTCGTTTGACACTTTGACGCTAACCAAACGTAGCCTAAAAGAAATACGTGCCCCCAGGCCTTTCATTTCCCCCTTTCTCACTCTCCTGCAACTTTAACCTGCCATGACTCTTCTCCAATCTACACAGACTAAAGCGGCGACGACGACGACGACGACGACGGCGGCAGCGAAGTAGAACGACAATATCAAAACCATACTTCAGCTTCTTGAACTTATCTACTAACTTATAGTGGTAATTTCATCATCTTTCTTAATCGTTCCTAATAGCAACTTAGGGCTTGTCTGAGAATGGGATTATTATAAATGGCTGTTTCTTTGCCTCCTCCGAGACGAACTTCCGGCATAATCATGTGAATTTCGAACTCCATGATATATTATCCGGCGCGTGTGAACTTTCCGGTGTCCTAAACACATCAATACGTCCTCCCTCTGGTCAGTACTATAAGAATATTTGTTCACTGTGATTGTGTATTATACTGTTTTGATGTTTCCGACACCTGAACTTCGAAGCATTTCACTGTGTCGAATTTGTCGAGGTTTCCTGTGTCTGAACTTTCCGACGTCAAATTTTTTTCGCATCTGAGCTTTCAAGCATCTTACAGTGTTATACGTTTCATCATTAAAGTTAAACAGGAGCTACAATGTTTTGTTGATAAGTAATAAATCATGATCTTTATCAGAACAAAAACCCCTCACATTTGCAATGGTTTATATCACTTCACTATGCTCTCTCGTTTCATTCATCGACTTTCTCTTTGTCACTTCCGTTCTTTAGTTTTTCTTTCTTCAAATCTAATTCCTTCCTCACCTGTTCTTCCCTTTCATTCATCTCTCATTCATAACCGCAACCCTATTTTCGGTTTTGTTATGGCATCCTCTCGATGTTTCTCGAGCAATGGAAAGGACAAGGGAGACGATACTATTAAAGACCCCTCTATATCAGCCTCCTGGACATTCTCACCGGAAGACGATAACAATGTGGATTCGGTATTTGGAGACAATGACGGAAACCTAGCTGGAATGACAGACGGTGGTGGCGGTATTGGTGAAGAGTCGGAGAAGATTAGAGCCACTGGACCTCGATTGAATGATGAGTCATGGTTGAAGGATAATTCAGAAGAGAAAGGTGATATATTTGATGATATTGATAACCAGTTTGGATCGAAGTATCATAACCGTGGAGGAGTTGATGAGTGGGAGACTGCCGAGGGATATAAGGCTTGGACTTTTGGAGATGAAGAAAAAAAGGAGGATGTTTTTGATTTGGGAGAGGTTGAAAAGGAGGGGTTTCCAAGTGTTGAAACTCAAATTGTGGAGAAGGAGAAGAGCGAGGCAGATAAGCAGCTTGAGAAAGAAGAGCAAGAACTCTCTGTTGTATTGAAAGGTCAGTCACAAGGTTTTTTTCTTCTAATTGTTTTGTTTTTCCCTTTTTAGCTTTTTTATGTGTGTATGTTTATACTTAATTTTTTCTTTTGTATAGCATTCTTCATTAAACCAAATGGTGTATCGGATATTAATTTTAGCTTTCTTCAGCAATTTTTATTTGCAATCCCGTTCTCTGTATATTGTGTTTGTTTGTGTATGTGGTTATCTTCGCACTTTGGTTAGTTCATTGAACTTATTTTTTATTTATTTTTTTTAAATTATATTATTTTTATTAACTGCGATGATCCATAGAAACCTGCTTTTCTGTTGAATAATAAAAAAATATTATGCAATGATGTTTGAGGTTGAGGTAAGGAAGTTGAGTGGCTATCAAAAATTGTTTGCAATCCCATTCTCCGTATATATATATATATATATATATATTTTTTTTTAAAAAAAAAAAATTA
>JAUPMG010000020.1:12571743-12585702 GCA_031762675.1 Pachysandra terminalis
TTAGCTCCTGCAAAGATCCTACTACACCTACTTCTCGCTTTGGACTGAGTTTCTCGCAGAAGATCCCTCCAGTCGGCGAAGAAGGAATCCTAATTGGAGATTCACGGAGACCCTTCTATTAGTCCCTTACATGCTAACTCATGCAATGTGAAGTAATTTAATCACGGTCCGCGATCAGAGCCTAAGGAACGATCAGAGGTTTTTGTATTTTCTTTGTTACTGTTACTTCGTCTTTTCAAATTAGAGAGTTTACATTTCTAACTTGTGTATTGACTCCCTGTTTTTACCTGTTTTTAATATAAAAGTGTCATTGATCGCGTAAAATCAGATTCTTTGGATCAGCCATTGGTCCTCCGAGATCGGAAACCTTACAATCGTCTGACTTACAATCGGACATACATCGACCGATTTACCTTAACCATCAAATTACGCAGTTTGACTCACTTAACCTGTCTTACAGATGAACTTGCAAAAGTTCTAGCACGCCCACATACGCTTCGACGCCACGACCGAGTTTGCGAACCGTTCGGGAACTGGGTTGGGGTTGGATTTCCAGACCAACAATATGATAGAACTATTTTTTTGTGCATTTTGTTGTTTTCTTTTCTTTTCTTTTTTTCAATTACCATGGCATATGCATCATTATTAACACTATAAGTTTGTTTTCCTTTTTCTTATAAGGTCTAGATATTCTAAAACATTGATTTGTCCCTGAGTAAGGTTTTTACTCTCAAAGTCGCAGATCGGACCGATCCTGATACGGATTGACAATTCGATCCAGTATCGGCCAATACAAACAGTTTGGATCGTCCTTAAAAAAAATAATAATAAAATTGGATCGGTCGAATCGGTCTCCGAAACAGTGGTATTGATTGTCGGATCGGCTATACCAATCGAGACCGGTTGGTATCAGATCGATCCAAGCCGATACCCGTTGAATCGATCAATTTATAAATTTAAAAAAAGAAAGTAAAATATGAACTTTGGATCGACTGATCCAATCACTAAATCGGTCCAGATCGGTATTGGTTGGACCAGTCCGATCCAAAGCCACTTGATACAATAATTGTATCGGGGCTCGGGATCAGACAAGTCCTGGCCGGTCCTGGTACATACCGGCCGATCCAGATCGGATCAGTCCGATCCTTGAAACCCTCCCGTTGAGTTCTCCTCGGAAGAGTTTTTAGTATCAACTATGTTATAAATTATATTTTTTAAGCCCAAATTTATAAAATTAATTTGCAATAGGTGACAAAACTTTGTCTTATGCTAGGTTTAACGTCTCGGTGACTGGTCTCAGTTGATCCTGGTTCGGACGATCATGTACGAAAAGTGTACTGGTTCTTTTTTTAATTATTTTTTTTTGGATCAATCGGATCGATCATCAAATCCGCGATACCAATCGAGACCAGTCCAAACTGAATCGATATGGACCGTCCAATTCATAAATTAAAAAAAAAAAAAAACAAACACTAGACTGGTTATACCAGTCAGTCCATACCGGTATTGGTTGTACCGATTCGGTCCTGAGCCTCACGATACATTACTTGTACATGGTTTGGGACCAGACCGGTCTGGCCGATCTCAGACCGAATCAGTCAGATCTATAAACCTTGGTCTTGTGGTTTTATATGGTAGGCCTGGCCTGAGCTTGACCCGAATCCTATGGGAAAATCAGAGCCGGGTTTGGGTCAAGATCAGGCCATGAGTGGACTAGGGTCTATTGTTTTCTTTATAGGATCGGGCTGTGGTTGAGCATGGCCCGACCCACTAATAAATACCTCTACAGTAGTGTAACAAACTAGCACCTGGAAATAGCATCACCCCTTCTAAAACCCTAAAATCAAAACCCTAGAAAAGCACACGTCTATAAAAGACCTACTTATCTCCCTCCTTCAAACCCCAGTCGAGAGCTTCTCCTCAGTCGAAATCGTTCTTCATCTCCCGTAGTTGCAGAGATGAGACCTCCAAGAGGCAAAGCTTCTAATCTCTCTCTTATGCATCTCTTTCCATTCTCCATAACCATTCTCAAATTTTTGTTAACATTGTTTTGGTTCTGTTTACAGGCCGTGGCGGCGGTGGATTCAGAGGCCGAAGCGATGGAGGAGGAAGAGGAAGATTTGGAGATGGTGGTGGAAGAGGCCGAGGAGGCGGAGGAAGATTTGGAGATGGTGGTGGAAGAGGCCGAGGAGGCGGACGTGGTGGTGGCCGAGGATTTGGTGGCCGTGGTGGTGGTCGTGGAGGTGGACGTGGTGGTGGCGGAATGAAAGGTGGAAGCAGGGTCGTGGTCGAGCCTCATAGACACGAAGGGGTTTTCATTGCAAAGGGTAAGGAAGATGCTCTCGTGACCAAGAACTTGGTCCCTGGTGTAGCAGTTTACAACGAGAAGAGAATCTCTGTTCAGGTAATTAGCTTCTTCTCTTCTCTTGTTCATTTATTCTTCTTCAAATGGATAAGTTTAGTTTCAGTATTTGATAGAAAAAAACTAGGTTAAGAGTATGACTTTGTTCTTCTTCAAATGGAAGTATAGATTTAGTTTCAGTATTTGATAAAAAAAACTAGGTTAAGAGTATGATTTTGTTCTTCTGCAAATGGAAGTATAGATTTTGTTTCAGATTTGATAAAAAAAAAACTAGGTTAAGAGTATGATTTTGTTGTTCTTCAAATAGAAGTATAGATTTAGTTTCAGTATTTCATAAAAAAAAACTAGGTTATAACCTTGCTTGTTGCTGAAACTTGCAGAATGAAGATGGAACAAAGATTGAATACAGGATCTGGAATCCCTTCCGATCAAAGCTTGCAGCTGCAATTCTTGGTGGGGTTGACAATATCTGGATAGTGAGTATTTGCTTCTCTATCGAAAACACCCTTTAATTGCTTTTGCTAAAAAGATTTGATTTTTTTTTTATGTTCTTGTTATTTATATCTGATTCAAGGTACCAGGAGCTCGTGTTCTCTACCTTGGTGCTGCTTCAGGAACCACAGTCTCTCATGTCTCTGACATTGTTGGACCTGTAAGTGGGTGTTTTGATTTGATGAATGTAGCTCAGTTACGTTTTTTAGGTGATCATGCTGGAAATTGTTTTTATTGAGCTGATTATATATTGATTTGCTTCTTCATGGGTTCTTGTTGATAGGAAGGAGTAGTATATGCAGTGGAATTTTCTCATAGAAGTGGTAGGGATTTGGTTAACATGGCAAAGAAGAGAACTAATGTTATTCCCATTATTGAAGATGCTAGGCATCCTGCTAAGTACCGAATGCTTGTTGGCATGGTTGATGTCATATTTTCTGATGTAGCTCAACCTGATCAGGTTTGCTCTTTGTGTTTGCTTTTATTAATTGGCAATGCCTTGATTTCCTTAAAGAAATAGGAACCTATATATAGATGCTTAATTTCATACCTCATTCTTGGTTATTTTATTTTATTTTTCTGGGTTATTGTTTATATTTCCTTCTCTTCCTTCATTCCATATTAATTGCTGTTTTGGCATCTCTGTGATGTATGCATGGGAGCAGTGTGTATAAATTTCCTATCTTTTTCTTTGTAATTTTTTTTTGTTTTTAAATTTGTGGGATTTTTTTTAATCTGTATTTCTTCTCCTCTCTTAAAGTGGCATCTGCTGTATTTCATTTTCCTTCTGTGTATATAGTGCTAGTTTTGTTTGTGTATATGTTCTGCTAGTGAGTTTGCACATTCATATTTCATTTGATATTATAAATAATTTTCAAGGTTTTTGTTTGACTTGTTTTTACTCATAACAATGCAGAAATTGATATTTTGATAATGTATATTACTGCTTGTCTGATTCATTTCATACTTATAGTTTTAATAGTTACTTTAGTAATTAAATAAAGTGCATTAGAAGTTGTGTGAATTTTTCTATTGTATGTGTTCATATGATTCTATTCAATTTATTTTTATGATTTCATTGGGATCTAGATGATAAATCGGGTGACATTCCTGGTGCTTTTAGAGACCTTATTTGTAGTTGCTTTATTTTATTTTCCATATTTCTTTTTTTTTGTGATATGTTGGAAATC
Source organism: Pachysandra terminalis (assembly GCA_031762675.1). Lineage (NCBI taxonomy): Eukaryota > Viridiplantae > Streptophyta > Magnoliopsida > Buxales > Buxaceae > Pachysandra > Pachysandra terminalis. Next base: position 12,575,788 of record JAUPMG010000020.1, read on the forward strand.
AAGCATATGATGTGAGTTACTCGGAAGTCTCGGATTCCCCTTCTCGACTTCATGGGTGATGTAAACCCGAGTTTCTGATGCAAATTTTTTAATCATTTTCATTACCCTTTTTTTGATTTTTCTGTTCTATTTATATTAGGTTTCCTGTCATTCTTCAAGTTTCTTTCTGTTCTATTTTTAATCATTTTGTGCTTCTTGTTCTATTTAAATTAGTTTTCTTGTTCTTTTTTTTTTAATCATTTTCAATACCCTTTTTTGTGTTTCTTGTTCTATTTAAATTGGTTTTCCTGTCATTCTGCATGTTTTCAATTGATCTCTTTTATTTCACTATTTGCTAAAGTAATGTGAGAAGCAGCAATTGATTTTCCACATTCTGCATTGTGTATTTATAACGTTGGGAAGCTAACAGGTTTGCTAGATAATATATTTCCTGAATGATAGTGTGATGCTGTTATCGGTGTTTTCTTCCCCATCTCATTTATTCTCTGCTTGTTGTACCAGTGTTGCAGATAACGTTAGACACTATTATTAATCTTCATTTCATTATATTTGGCATTCATTCTTTCAGAAAGATCATTTCTTAGTGTGAGTTTTGCTTATTGCAAGATTAATCACAGTAGCACTCACTGGTCCAGAAGCGGGGATACATGTTGCCTTTGTAGCACCCACAACATATACCTGCAACCAATTGTAGTGTGTTGACAGGTTCTCTCTGTTCCTCTGTACCCTATTAGTCGGGAGGTTCCAAGCTCCTATCTTGCTTGTGATGGAGCTAAGTCAGCAGCCTAGTGCATCTCTAAAGTTCCTTGTAGATAGGTGAAGGGCTGTTGTGTATGTGTGTGTGTGTGTGTATGCACGCACTTTTGTGTTGGTGTTCATTTGTTGTATAGATTCATTATATTATTTTTTCTTCAATAATTATAATTTTTAGCATCTGTCTGGTTTATTTTCGCATTGCTGACTAGTCTCTTTGCAGGCACGTATCTTAGCATTGAATGCCTCGTATTTCCTGAAAAATGGAGGTCATTTTGTTATATCAATTAAGGTCAGTTGTTACTTGTATGTATTTTGTTGGTCGACTCATTGTTTCCATTACTGTATTACAGTGACTTTCTTGAAGTGTTAACATGAATAAGAATGGGTTAAACTTTTGACTCCCTTGATGATATTATGTTGCAATCTTGGCTTCTTTCAGGCAAATTGCATAGACTCCACTGTTCCTTCCGAGGCAGTTTTTGCACAAGAAGTCAAGAAACTGCAAGCAGATCAGTTCAAGCCTTCGGAACAGGTCACACTTGAGCCCTTCGAGCGAGATCATGCTTGTGTTGTTGGTGGCTACCGAATGCCTAAGAAGGAGAAACTAGCATCCTAGCAACCTTCTTTTTATTTTTGGATAAATGAACATCAACTCAGGTTTTATTTTCATATCAAGACATGTTTATCATCCTATGGTGATGCTTGATTTTTTAGTAAGGTTGTTTATCTGGCATTTGCTTGCCTGAATTTTTTTTGTTATAAAAACGATTAAATATCATCTGTTTGTTACATTTGCCACTGGTAACAGGTTGTTCCGATTGTGGTTTAGGGCTTTTAGATTGATTAGGTTGTTCCGATTGTGGTTTAGGGCTTTTAGATTGATTAGGTTACTGCCCACCCTGATCTTAACCGACTGGGACAGATTCAACTAGATTGTAAGACAAATTAAATATAAATGTTTTAGTATTATTATTATTATTTTTTACAAATTTACTTATATAATATATATAATTAAAACATTGCTACCCATTTAATCTAACCATTGTTAAAATTGCTGTAATTTTTTTTTTATAATGGTAAAACATAGTATTAATTAATGGAAATTGGAGTTTACCCCGGAGAGGGGCCGGGGTATTACAGAGAGATTAAGAGGGAAAATGTTTTACCATTAATGTCATCTTGGAGAATAGGTACCAAGTCCACAAGAGGGGTATTAAACCATATACATGAACAATCAGTGTTAAGGCAATATTGGCCAACCTATATCAGCTGTCATATTAGCTTCTTTGGTAAATGTGACTGAATGACACTATCAAAAAGAGGAAGAAGTGCTTGTGCCCTTGTATTGATGATCTACTTTGAATTGCCCTCAAGGATGGCGTGTTTATATCCTCTGTTGTGTTGGTTGCAAGGGCTCAACCCTTCCAAAAATGCTGTTGCTTTCGCAATTAAAATTGCTGTCATACTCACACCCGTGGATCCCTTAGATACAGCCGCGCTGAGAGGTTAAGAGATAATAGAGCTAGCAAAACACGACCCAAACCGCCAACTCAACTTGACTAAATGGGTTAGGTGAAGAGATAATAGAGATAATAGTACTTTTATAAGGTAACATATTATTTGTATATCGGTCCGGGTTGGGTTTTTTTCGGCTGAACGACTTTCAACCCGAACTTAACTTCGAACTCAAAATTGAGTCTGGCCCAAGCTAAAACCCAAACAAACTCGTGAGCTTGGGCCCTTATCGCGTTTGGTCGAGCGGGTTTCAGGCGGGTTGGGCCAAACTTACAGCCCTATGTGTGATACAGTCGCGCTAAGAGGTTAGTAGATGTGTGTAATGCCTATCAATGGATCGGATCTTGATCTGGATCCAATCCGATAATCCCAAATTCGGTAAAGGATTTTAGTGATCCGATCCTATCCGAAATATAATCGGATTGAACTCGGATGTTTAGTGATCCGATCCGATCACAAAAAATACAAACATTATGGGGGGGGACGACTTGAACCTTGCACCATCAAGGTGAAATTCAAGCACCTTAGTACCCCAATAACTTCTTGATGCTATATTTAGTGTGTATATATATATATATATATATCAATAACCTAAAACCCTAAAAAAAAAGCTTTTAGAGAAAAGCTTTACCCTAATCTCTATTCGACTAACCTCTCATTCTCTTCTCTCCCTCTCATTCTATCTTGCGGCGGCGGCGACAGCGACGACCCCAGTCTGGCATTAATCTCTGGTGTCCTGCAAATGGTTCTCTTATTCCCTTTGGGAAGAATAAGAGGATCATCTAATCTCATTCCCATTTATTTCATTTCTTAAACGTTTGATTTTGAACATATAAGTACACCTTATCTTGGCATCATCTTGGTTCTGCTTGTGAAAAAACCAAGTAGAGAATTCAAAATCTTCTTCATGTTCATGGGTTTGAGCTTCAGATAAATAAATATAAGAAGAAATCAGAGAGGATAGGATCTTCAAATTTCTTAGATGGGGCTTCACAAAATGATGGGAGAATGGAATGATGGTTGTATCTTATTCGTTTCAATCAAATTGGATTACACTACTCTCAAAAATGATATTTCGTTCTTGAAGATCATTGTCTTAAAAGCTTCAAATCGATACCAGTATCAAAACAAGAGGTTCATGGGTATTTTTATTCTTTTTTTTTTTTTTTTTTTTATAATGTTGTAATTCTAGAGATGTTCTGTTTTCGTTTTTGTGTAGAAAACCGATTGTTATTGAGACTTCAGTAATTTAATATTCATTGGTTGAATTGAAGAACGGAAGGGGAGTTCGTATTGTTTGAAGGTTGATGTGTTTGGGATTTTCTCCTATTCTCCACCTAATTATTGGATCAGATCGGATTCGAATTATCTATTTCATAATCCGTTAGATTTCGAATCAGATTTGGCTATTGGATCAAACTCGGATCAGTTGAGATTCGATCCAAAACCGACCCGTTGACAGGCCTTATTAGTGAGATCCAATGTACCAAAAAAAAAAACAAAGAAGCCGAAGCCAACGTTGTAATTTCTTCATAAAGTTGGATCATTGGCAGCTGAAAGCCTGAAATTGGACAAAATAAAAGGTTTGGTAGGACATTTAATCCCACTTTCCTTCTGTAGTTCTATTTAAAATATATTTATTTAAATTATACTTCTACACTTCTATATTAGGAAGGTTCAGTCCTCGTACAATTTACATGTGTAGACTTGTCAATCTCCCTTATTTAAGTACACAAACATCCAAGGTTATTTTAGTCTTTTCCTAAAAATGACAGTCCATGGTTTTGTAACGTCCAAGTGTATTTTCGCATAAACTTTGGTTACTTGTATAGTTACTTACAAAGAAAACAAAGGTAAAACTTATTTTTAGTAATATATTTTAAAATATCTATGTTTTTTAAAAGATTATTCTTTTTTAAACGAATTTAAAACGAGTACTGTAGCAACGACCACTTGTTTTCAAAATAATTTTTTTTTATTTTTAATTTTTTAATAAAATTAAAATTTAGAAGATGTACCACTTAATAAACAGAAATGCACGGTCGGGTGGATAAAGATGCACCAATAGGTCTGTCTTTACACATTTCCCGGTGCAAAGATGCACGCCCAGTGAACATCCCTTGTACATTTGAAAGTGTAATAAGTAGGGATGGACCTAAATCTAAAAAAGATAAAAGGTATTTTGAATTGACAATAGCTGTCCACTTTAATTTTCAAAAAAAAATTGTAGAAATATACAATTGAGATTCCCTCTTAAAGTTAAAACCATAACAATGCAGATACACGGAGTTTACACAAAACGACAAATTTTGAGTTGATGGTATTAGTAGCTGTCAGATGGAAAGTGGTTTTCCGTCACCGGAGATATTTTTAATAGTGTAAGTACTATAAACGAAATAAAAGCAAATACATGTAGGGCCCATTTGTAATCTCTCATTCTAATTACGGATATATCCTTAGGGCTGGCATCAGTCTATCTATTTATTTCTTTTCAATTACATGGCAATACGTAGGGATGCAATTTGGGTTGGTTAAACCTAAAACCTAACTGATACAAAGCGACTTTGGTTCGATTTGGATTGAGTTTCTAGATATTTGTTTCGATTTTTGTTTTGAAATTACAACACCAAATTAGAACGGTTTGATTTTGGGTTGAAGCTTCGATTAAATTGAACCAAACCGAAACCCGAACTCTAGTATATATAGTTATAAACCGAATCAAATAGAAGAGATTTTGACTTAATTATAGTTTATATATCTGTATTATTTATTATATTTATGTATAAAACATAATTTTATATTTATAATGTAATTCTAAAATCCATTGTATTAACTCGATCTAATCGGACTCAAACCGAACCGAAACTGCAATTTGGGTTGGGTTGGTTTGGGCTTAGGGTTTCCCATTTCAGTTCGGTTCGGTTTTTTGGTTCGGAAGTTCGGTTATCAATTCGGTTTGGTTTAGTTTTGGGTTAACCTTCACCAATGTCGGTTTGGTCTTGAGTCGACATAAAGTCATAAACCCAAACCAAATTGAATTGAGTTGCACCCCTTGCAACATGTATACATAAAAAATAACATTTGTAGGGTTAGTTATGTAATTTTATAAGGAATATGGTGAGATAAGAATTATCTTTATGTTGTTTGAAGTATAAAACTTTTTTGAATGACTTCACTTGAATTATTCTTATCTTCAAAAGTGACTTAGCAGGCTTGAGTTCTAGATATTTCTAAGAAGAAAATTTAGAGAAAAAATATAAAGAGTTTCTCTAAAACTTAAAGGGAAGGCTACTGATGTTGGTGAAGAGATGGGTACTTATAAATTAAGGATTAAGATCATGGATTACTTTTGGGATTTTGAAAATTTTATTTATTTTTTTTTTTTTGGGTGGGATAAAGTTTCATAATAATTATCTTTTATACATTTATATTTTCAATGATGAACAGATTAAGAATAAAAGTGTAATGTCAAGGGGTTAGGTGAGAAGAATTGGTATGAGTGGACCGCATAGGTGGTAATAAATAACGGGTAAATGATCATTGATCAAAACTTTTTTCCAGTAGGGATGGTAGATATATTTGTCTTTGAATCTCAAAAGGTGACGCTAAAATGATAAAAAGCTTGGGATGGTTATGTGAATTGATAGGTTAAAGACAAAAGACCAATGTTAATCCCAACTTAAAATGTAGACCACCTCTTTTTTGGGTTATAAGTAGGAAAAGTGTTAAAAGCTTGGGACGAGTATGACGAGATGGATTGGGTTGTTTTTTTGTATTATTTTTTGAGCCAATTATTTGGACTATATGGATTGGACTTATCTTAATGGACTTGGATTGTAAATTGGGATGAACAAGTATATGAGCAAAGTGTTTGGATTTTACAAGTTGAGTTATACAAAAATATGACTTTCCATTTAATTAAAAAGTCAATTAATAGAAAATCCGTTATTTATATATTTGACCAAATGAGCCCTTATCATGGTAGATTTTAAATCTTTTGATCTTATATGTATCTAGTGGTTTTCTAAAAGCCGATTGACACTCATTTGAAAACCTATATTTGAAGTGCTTTTAGGCTCGAGAAGTGCTTTTAGGATTAAGGTTTCAAGGATTGGACTAGTCCAATCCTAAGCCACGATACAATTATTGTATCAAGTGGCTTTGGTTCGGATTGGTCCAACCAAGACCTATACGGACCGGCTGGTATAACTGATCTAACTGATCCATTTTTTTTCTCAATTTATAAATGGAACGGTCCAGTAGATATCGGCTTGGACTCATTGATCCTCCGATCCATTTTTTTTTTCAAAATGGGAGACCAGCTTTTGTATCAGATCCTGACCAGCTGGTACCGGCTGACATCACCGGTCCCGATCGGGATCGGCCGGGACCGATTCGTGATCGCGAGTCTTAAAACCTTGTTAGGATCTGAAGAAGCAAAGCGAAACATGCTCTTAGATCGGATACCCAAGACGGGTATTTTTGAAGATATAGAGTTTTCCAAGGGTACTTTCTTACCTGACCTCCGGTAATCTCGTGCTATGTTTAACTGCAGTTAACGTACCCAACCGAGCCAACCCTAGGGTTTATATGGAAAGCGGTTTATCGACAATCCCCACAGCTGAAAAAGAGAAGGAAAAAAAAGAAAAAAACGAAAAACCTCAAATGCTTAGGGTTTGACTGAGAACGCAAAGCGGGTTAAATCTGGATAAAATTTACAAGATTCCGGCAAGTTGGCGGGGTCCCGACGAAAAACTACTTGTGGATCTGAAAGATTGTTATCTAAAACCGGGAAATCGATCAATTATTTGTGGAGAAATCGTCGGGAAACTGCTTTAAAGACGCGAAGTCACTGACTGATGCAGCGAAAATGTTGTGAGAGGAGAGAGAGAAAGGCGGTTTTTGATGTTGAGATCGGTGGGAAAAAAAGGCGTCTTGATTAGCGGTTTTCTTGAGACCGCGTTTTTTGTTTTTGTTTTGCCCTTTTTTGAGGTTTTTTGTAATTCAGCTTCTTTTGTTTTGGTTTGAAATTTCTTGCATGCAATCTGGTGGCACGCAGCAGGGCGTTGGCGCCGCCGGACATGGACGGAATCCGACGGTGGCGCCGCCCGGCCCGTCGTCATCGTCTTCTTCTGCATCACCGTCTTCTTCTTCTTCAGCTGTATCGGCACCACACCAAGTGTTTGATTTGATTCAGCAGCAGAAACACCAACATCAACAGCAACAGCAGCAGCAGCAGCAGCAACAGCAGCAGCTTGCGTTTAGGCAGGCGAGTGTTTGTTTTGTACCCTTATTTACTGTAATTTGGAGTATATTCTTGTGCAATTCAAGGAATTTCGTGTTGCTTTGTTTGAATTGTTGAGTGGTGGGAGATTAGTACTGCTGAGGTGGAGGGCTTGGTTTGGATTTAGCACAAAATATTTGTTTTCACTATAACATTTTATTTGGGTTAAATTACTATAACATTTTAGTGCCGGTGTTCTGGCAGCTGTAGTTTCCTATTTTACTGTATTCCCCATAAACTGTTAAAGCAGTTGGTGAATTAATGATTGTTAAAAATTAATTTCTTGTCTAACTCTAAAGAATTTGGCGGTTGATGCTAACATTGATCAAGTTGAACTGAGAAAGAGTTGTTGTACACATTAATTTCTTGTCTAAATAGTTAGTGGCTTTTGTTTCCCTGTTTAAAGTTTGAGGTCAAGCAAGTTTGTAGAGTTTGGGAGATGGAAATTTGGTGTGTTTAGTTTTTTAAAAATTGAAATTAAACCAGTTTGTTAAGATTCTATGATGGAATTTCTTTTGGTGTGGTAATTGGGACATTTTATGTGATCCCAGAAAATGACAGTTCCCCAAAAATGATTGGAATCTCTTTCATTTCACTAGCTTGTTTTGATATCCCTTGTTTGATTTTCAATTTGTTTAGATGGAGTCCTTGAGTTGTCATGCTCTTTTGTCTTTAATTCCTTTTCTTTTCCTTTCAACCCTTTCTTTGGCAGGTTGGTTTGGATCCTTATTTTATTGACCATACTTTTTTGGCTGTTATTGGAGGATATGAATCACCTTTCTGGTGTTTAATCCTGTGTTTTTTAACATACCTATATGTTATGCAGACTTAAATTACGCTTAATCTGTTGATGACATTAAATATAGATACTGGTATAATATTTGGAGGATAGCGTCATGGTTATATTTCTAGATGATTTCTATAGGCTGAGCACTGCTCAGAAATTTTGATTTTATATCAAAGGGTTGGTGCTAGGCACCTTCTTCTATGTCAGCTATGAATTTGCACTCTTACATTAAATTGGTTCGATTAATTATGATTCTGTCTTGTCTTAGAGTGGGATGGTTTATTTCAGATTCTTGTTGAACCATATTTTCGTTCTTACTAATGTATTCTGTCTTTATGGTCATCTAATTTGGATTTTGATTATATATTATGTAATTTGTTTTTGTTAACTTAGTCATTACAACAGCAGCTACTTAGAAAGCCCGAAGGGGATGAAGCCCTTCTAGCTTACCAAGCAGGCGGTCTTCATGGAGTCATGGGAGGAAGCAATTTTCCTTCATCTTCTGGTTCTATGCAATTTCCTCAACAATGCAGAAAGTTTGCTGATCTCTCTCGACAACATGGTCCCTCTCAGATTCGTGAGGAATGCCAGAATAAGGGTCAGGGAGTTGAACAGCACATGCAGAACCCACTTCATCAAGCTTATGCCCAATATGCTCTTCAGGCTGCCCAGCAGAAGTCAGCTCTTGGGTTGCCATTGCAGCAACAAAGTAAAATGGGAGGAGTGGGTCCTCCATCTGGGAAGGATCAGGGTGTACACATGAGTAATCTCAAAATGCAGGAACTCATGTCACTTCAGGCGGCTAACCAAGCTCAGGCATCTGCATCCAAGAAGTCTGCTGAACATTTTGTGCATGGTGAGCAGCAGATGGAGAAAGAACAGCAGCCAACGTCTGACCAAAGGAATGAGTTAAGGCCTCTTCCCCAGATGGCGGCAATTGGACAGTCAATGGCAGCAAATGCAGCAAGGTCTGTGCAGACACCACATGCTCAGCCAAGTGTCCAAAACATTGCAAACAACCAGTTTGCAATGGCAGCTCAGTTGCAATTAATGCAGGCTTGGGCACAGGAAAATAATGTTGATCTGTCTATACCTGGCAATGCCAATCTGATCGCTCAACTCCTTCCACTTATGCAGTCTAGAGTGGCTGCACTGCAAAAGCAAAACGAAAGCAAGGCAGGTATACAGGCATCACGTCTGCCAATGTCAAAGCAAAGCACATCTTCTCCACCAGTCACTAATGGAAATTCTGGCCATGGAAATTCATTGAATGATATGCCCGGTCCGTCAACCTCTGTGAAAACCAGGCAGACAGTTCCCTCTGGACATTTTGCAACAAATGCAAACGCTGGGGTTGTTAATGCCAATAGCATTGCCACCCAGCAGGTTGCTGTTCAGAGCCGGGAAAATCAGGATCCTAGGCAACCAATTGTGATTGGAAATGGAATGCCTCCGATGCATCCACCACAGTCTTCTGTGAAACCAAGTCAGAGTGCGGATCATTCTTCACAAGCTAAAAAGAATTTTACTGATCCAGAAAATCAGCAAATGCAATACTTCAGACAGTTGCAGC
>JAUPMG010000020.1:12598558-12614449 GCA_031762675.1 Pachysandra terminalis
GCGATCCATAATTTTTGGGGTGCTTCTCGGACCGGAACCGACTCGGGGATCGTCCCCTTCCGATCCTTGACACTATGATCCCACTTAGCCAAATGATACTTCTCCTTCCCCTCCAACCCACACCAAAGAAAATTCCTTTGGAGAAGCTCAATCCTTTCAGCCACAGACTCGGGAATGATCAAGATGGACAGCAGATAAGTAGGGAGACAGGCTAGAGTGTGATGGATTAAAGTTACTTTACTCCCTTCAGAAAGAAATTTACCTTTCCAAGAAGTGAGGTTTTGGCAGTTGGCTACGTCCCTAATATCGAGAATTCCCCAATGGATTTGGAGTTTAGAGTCGGTAAGTTTTTTTCGACACATTTTAAGGCTTTCTTTGGAGCCAAGTGCTGTTTTAAGTTTATTTGGATGCAATGGCAGAGATTAATGAGGGAAGGTTGACTATCTAGAGAAGGGGGTAATATTATTTCTATAAAAAGTACTCCAACTTATTTATTTTTGACTTTTTTTTTTATTTAGTTTAGTATGCCCAGATCAGTTAATTCGTAACTGCTGTAAGGTTGAGGCAGAGTTTGTTCACTATTTATTGATTATGCAATTACTCACCGAATTTGAAACTTCTTCCTTACGAGATTTAGGGTTTTCTAGGTGATGCATTCTCATTTTGAGATGGCTTTCTTAGAGTCATGTATCCTGTTATTCCATTTGACTATCTGTGCTACGTGGGGTGAGAGGAACAGAAGGATATTTGAGGGAGTAGAGCCTCAAGGGAGTCTGATTGATGGGATTATGCTTTCAGTGGCTTCATGGGCATCTACATTACCTCTTTTCAGGGGTATTGTAGTATCTGAGATTATTCTTGTGGACAACATTAGCATTCTCTTTCATGATGACGCCGAGTCAGCTGTCAGTTTGGAACTCTTCCAGGGTCCTTAGGCTGAACTTTGATGGGTCGTCTTTTGGGAGCCTGTGACCATCATCAAGCATTGGAGGAGCTTTCAGAAATTCTTTTGGGACCATTGGTCGTGTTCTCAGGCTGATCGGGCATGGAATACTGTCCAGGCTGAGATTCTTGCTGTTCTTACAGGACCCAGGGAGGCTTGTCTTTACATGTTTAGAGATTTGGAAATTGAGGGTGATTCCCTTGTAATGATATCCTGTTTACGTGATACAGAGACTTGTTCTTGGCAGTTGGTACATTTTGTTAGATTGGCTCGGTGTTGGTAAGGGTTTGAACATGTTGTTTTCCCACACGCCACAATCAGCTAATGAGTTGGAGGACAGACTTGCTACGAGGGGGATAAGAGAATCACTCTACTGGGGACATTCGCATGATCAAATTTTGGAGGGAGAGGGTGATCATTAGTCTTTTGGTCATGTATTTCTTTTTACGTGGTGGTGTACGACTGTCTATCGTTTTTCATTTTTTGATTTAGGGGGATGTAGCACAGCTTTTTTGTGCGGTTTTTTCTAGCATATGCAGTGGTCTAGGACAAGGGGTATACTTACACTTGTACACCTGTTGCGATCAGCTTCCAAGAGCTGTGATTTTCATGCTTGTGTGCCCATTTTGGGTGATTGTTGGCTCATTAGAAATATCTTTCCATGACCTGTAAGGGCCATTTCTACTTTATTATTGCCATTCTAATGTTTTGGGTGTGAAAAATTGGTCTTAAAGCAGGTGAGACAAATAGTGACGAATTTTAGGGTTATTCTTTCCATAGAACTTTATTTTATAAGTCATATACGTTTAGTGACGAATTTAATGTGGTATTTCTGTCCATAGAATTTTATTTTGTGTCATACAAGTTTAAGAGGAGTCATGAATTTATTATGTTGTAATGGCTTAGATTAGATTGTAGAAGGGCTTAGTTGCTTGGGTTTTAAGATAACAATCCCGAGGGGTTGCCCTAATGGTCGCTTGCAGCTGGTGCCTCATGAAGCACCAGGTCTGGGGTTCAATTCTGCGGGGGGGCCGTTTCACTCGGGGCCAGTGGAGGTTTCTGGTTGTTAACTTCAAGGCCCCAGGGATTAGTCGTGGTGTGCACAAGCTGGCCCTGACACCCCGGTTATCAATAAAATAAATGGATTAAATGAGAAAGTTCGATGTGTCTTGAAATATTGAATGAAAATGAACTTTTAGACTTCTAAGTTTTTAGAAGTTGGAGATTGCTTGGATTAGCATCCTGCTGGAGGTTTTTCTCTATAAAACCTTGGCTTCGATAGTGATCGAAGTAAATACGACCAATATCTTCTAGCTGCATAGCAGCGTCTAGATTTTCCTACTGCATCATAACTTGTTTTTTCCTTTATCTCCTTCCTCTTCTCGGATGTTAAAGGCCGAATGTATTCTACCACAGTACCACTTACAAAGAGGTCCTTTTATAGTCCAGGCCTCTTCTAGGAGAGCGTGAGTTCTACTTGAAGTGCAACTCATCTGTTGACCTTCTCTTTTGGGGACAAGGAGTTTTATCAATCGTTCAATCATCTAAATGTGGATTCCTGGTCTGTGGATTTCCTCCATAGACGGAATTGTATTTGTAGGAGTTAATTGCTCCTTGTCATAATTGTATTTAAGATTTGGATCGTCCTATTCCTTTGAATTTTCAGTATGCATCTTAGATCTAATAGTAATATTTGGTGAGGGATAAGGTTATCTATCTAGGACTTTTTCAAGTTGAGGTGTCAACTCATTAGTGATCGGCTTGTGGGTCCAATAGTGGCATGTCTGTTGAGTTCGACCCTATAGTTTACCCAATCAAAGTGGATCCTACAGCCTGATTACCGGGCTCTACAGCTTGGTTTGGGGTAGGGATCTTGTGCTTGTTGGTGTTGGTCTCATATCCCTGCTTAGGTTTGTGGGTGAGGAGGCTGTGTCCTCTCCTTTGACCATCTCTCTTTATTTAATGAGAGAGAGGAATGAGATGGGTGAGGATGTTAAGCAGGAGAAATAATAGAATAAAAAAAAGGGATGGATGAGAAGTCTCTGATCCCTGCTTAGATTTGTGGGTAAGGAGGCTGTGTCCTCTCCTTTGACCAACTCTCTTTATATTTGTGGGTGAGGAGGCTGTCCTCTCCTTTGACCATCTCTCTTTATCTAACGAGAGAGAGAGGAATGAGATGGGTGAGGATGTTAAAGCAGAAGAAATAAAAAAAAAATGATGGGTGAGGATGCTGTAGCCTCCCTTCACCCCTTTTCACCTCTTCATGAATGAGGTTGCCTATCCTGGGTATAATGGTGTATTTTTATATGCTACACCTAGTTATCCATGATTGTGTTGGTGTATTGGTCAAGGTAATACCACCACCTTACTAATGGCCCTCTAAAGTGGCCCTCACTGGCCACTTCAGCACATGCTTTCTCTTGGGTTCCAGTCCAGCTCACAATCTGCACATGCGGAGGTTGTGGTCCTCTATTCGTTCATGTAAATATAAACAGAGGAAGAGAGCAGGCTGTAAGTCTCGTCCCTTCTCATTGTGCATGATTGGGTAATATAGTGGAGACCGTGAATCTCATTTTAGGCAGTCGCTACCATGTGAAACAGCACATCGTATGCTAGATGCTGTCATTTAGGATTGCTACGCTGAGAGATGGTATACCACATCTCTTCATGTTGTTTTGTGGCAAGTACTCTTTGCATGATGTTGGTTATGGGACTTGTCACAGAGTAAACCTAGTGGCAGCTGATGATCAACAAGTCACACTTGATTTTGACCTCTTCAGGATGGTATTGACCTTGGCCCAAATTTGCATTTAAAAGATCAGCCTTGTCTTTGATCCACTTCATCAGGTCCTATCATGGGTTGTTGTCGTGTGATCAGGCATATAGATATACTTGCCATCACAATTGTTGAGATTTTGCTATGAACACGAGTTGACTGATACATGGTTGTTGGTGTATCCAGAATTCTGAACAAAGCTATCCTTGAAGTTTCCCTCCCCACTGTGGAGCGTTAAATACGTTGACAAAGTGTGAACTTCATCACCTCTGGTTGAAATCATAAAAAAGCTTTGTTGGCCACTTACTTATCCAAGGTCCCTGTGTTATAAATGGAGTTTGGAGTTGCTCTTTGGGACCTTGGAGTCTTGGTCACATAATCAGCAACTTCCAGGATATTTTTGGCTGGTGCGTGTCTTGTACTGTTCAGAATGCCAGTGATATGGTGTACCTCCTTGTTTAAGTTGGTGACCGTTATGTGTGTCACACCTCCCCATCTTGTAAAATATTGGTTGGGATTTCTGGACCCTGTCAACTTTCAGGTCGGGTTAGCCTTGTGTTTTGTACTAGGGCCTGATTAAGATCTGCCATAATATACCCATAATCTATGTAGATGTTTTCTTTAACTATTAAGGGTAGGAATGTTCTTCTTCTTGAAATTTATTCCCACCACTGATTGTTTATTACAGTATTCAATTTTGGTGCTTTTCTTATTCAAAATTGTTAAGCATATAGTACACAAGGGACCCTACACTGAGAATGCTCTTCCTGGGCTGTTTTGTTAGTAATATCTTTCATTACTTAATTAAAGATGGATAATTTGTTTTTTGTGGGACCTGAGTTTGTTCATTATAACCTTGCAAATACCTCAAAAGACATTATTCTCATTTGCAGTGCAAAAATGTGATTAGCAAGCTTCAGAGAAGAATAGATAAAGAAGGTCATCAAATTGTGCCTCTGTTAACAGATTTTTGGAAGAGGAGTGAGAACTCCAGTTACGTGAGTGGTATGATTGGGAGTAGTCTCATGGATTTACGGAAAATAGATCAGCGAGTGGAAAGATTCGAGTATAATGGGGTGATGGAGTTTGTGGCAGATGTGCAATCGATGTTAAAAGGTGCAATACAGTATCTTGGGTTCTCACATGAGGTATGATACTTGTTTCATCTCTTCTTTTTCTTGTCATGTGTGCGTGTGTGAAAATATAATCGATATATGCCTCAGGATTTATGCACTTGTTCTTAACATGATCCAGTGATAATTGCTGGGGATGTTTTCCCATATCACCTGTCTCATGAAGTTAAAAGAGTCGAAACTCAAAAAGGAATTTGTTTCAATTGCAATGTACAGGTGAGATCCGAAGCCAAGAAAGTGCAAGATCTCTTTTGTGACATCATGAAGATTGCATTCCCAGACACAGACGTACGAGAAGTGCGAAGTGCGGTTTCATTTTCTGGCCCAGGAGCTACTTCTTCCTTGTCCCCAAGGCAAGCTGCTGTCGGCCAAAGCAAGCGACACAAGCTAATCAATGAGGCGGAAACAGATGTTTGTCCTTCCCCGAAACTATTGCCACGAGGGCCGCCTAACTCCACAGATGAGGACACAAGGGCCCGAAGCCATATTTTCCAGAAGGAATCAAGACTGGCAAGCAGCAGCAGCAGCCGGGAGCAGCAGGGCCAGACAGATGAAGCATTATTACCTACCCATCCAGGAGAGCTAGTTATCTGTAAGAAGAAGCGGAAAGACAGGGACAAGTCAGCCGTCAAGCCTAGGACCGGCCCTGTGTCTCCTCCCAGCATGGGTCGCCCCGTCAGGGGTCCGAGTCTTAATCCGGTTACAGTTCCCAAGAATGTGAAGTCGAGTCAGCAGGCTGCCCACCAACATGGTTGGGCTCACCAGACCACCACACAACAGTCTAATAATGGTAGTGGGACTGTGGGTTGGGCTAACCCTGTAAAGAGAACGAGGACAGATACTGGTAAAAGGAGGCCAAGCCATTTATGACAGCTGAGTGTATATATTATATAATTGAAAAAAATTATTGCTGTTGTTGATTTCAGATGTAAGTGTAGTAGTGGCCTTCTTGAGCCTGTACAATTGCTAATGAGCTTATAATACCCTTTTGCAGCGTCCTGTTCTAACTGTGGTTCTGAATCAATTGTGACCCAAAATGTTGTTCCAAGTATATATATATATATATACAGAAGTTAAATTATGGCTGTAATCGAGCTGAGCCTGGTTTTCCCAGCTCGGCTCGGGCTAGTAAAATTTGGATCGAGTTCGGCTCGGCTCAAGCTTGGAAATTTTTTTTTGGGCTGAAGCTCGGCTCAGGCTCGCTAATTTTTTAAGGCTCAAGTTTGGCTCGCAAATGCTCGGCTTGGGAAAAGCTTGGCTCGGCTCATAAAAGTTCGGCTCGTGTTTACAGAAGTCATTAATTTTTGTATTTAAATTAATTATCAATAATTAGGAATTTGATTTAAACTCGGCTCGTGCATACACGGTCATTAATTTTGTATTTAAATCAAATACCTAACTAAGAATTTGACTTAAACTCGGCTCTTGTTTACACGAGTCATTAATTTTGTATTTAAATCAATTACTTAACTAAGAATTTGACTTAAACTTGATTCGTGTTTACTCGAGTAATTAATTTTGTATTTAAATTAAATATCAATAACCAAGTATTTGACTTAAACAAGACTCGTGTTTACACGAGTCATTATTTTGTATTTGGTAATTAATATATATAATATTTATCATACATAAATTCATATATTATATATGACCGAGCCGAGCTTTAACTGAGTCGAGCCTACCCAAACTCTACTCTAGCTCATTAAAATAAAGAGCCTGTTTTTGGGCTCAGGTTTGACTCGCGAGCCTAAATATTGACGAGCTGCTCTGGCCCGGCTCGTCAATATCAAACAAGGTCAATGAATTTTTATCTACCCATTGCTCTAAATCCCCAGAATACACGCACACAGACGCACATATATGTGTGTGTATTCTGGGGAGTTAGAGCAATGGGTAGATGAAAAATTCATTGATCTTCTCTGATTCTGTCGTAACATTAGACTTCTGTACTTCTTTGGGCAACCTGGAATTCAATTATTTTCAACTGCATTTGATGACCTTTCAAATTGGTCAGAACTCTAATCTATGGCCACTTCTTTGACAGTTTTATTTTTAGGCTTCCAAACGTTTCGTCCGCAACCGGACCCATGCCATTGCTACTTTGATTCAGTTTCAGCTAAATCTGATATTTTTCACGTAGTTTGTGCAAGTATTCATGTGTGTGCTGTGTGCTTGGGAGTGCACTTGGATACATAAATCACCAAATCTGTTTACCTGTTGCAGTTACAACAAACGAACAAACGATTACAACATGAAGCCAGAGTATAGTTATTTACACAACGATGAAGGAAACTAATAAATGGAAGCTGGATTTTTTCTCAAATAAATAAGCTTCCAGTGAAGTTGGGATTGATTCACCTAGAACTAGAATATCATGTACAGATACAGATTATTTAAAAGACATGCTTTCATGAACCTAAGGATCTACTTGGCCTGCCACTGCCTCATCACTGGAGTCATAATCGTCTTCGCTCAGCTCCTCATCACTGGATTTCTCCTCCGGGACAGCCCCGGCATCTTCGGGCTTGGCATATTTCTCACAATATTCTGAACCATGAGCAAGTATGAAGTATGAGCAAAATTGGTTGTGCAAAACACAAAATATGTATCATGACACTGAAGCAACAGATTGAATGGTTTAAAAACATACAACGAAAAGTGAATCAAACACTTGATTACGAATGAAATGTTTCGGTAGTATTGCAATAGGAAAGGAAATTTAAACATTGTTTATTCAGAGTAATGAATGAGATGCTAAGGACACAACAGGAAAATTATGCCAGCCAGTGTTTTAAATGTCTCAACATATCCCCATTTTTGGTACGAGAAGTCGCTTTAGCGCTTTTTTCTGCCATGTCCCCGACATGTCAGCGGCATTAAGGACAAGTTGGGGAAAAAAATGGTGAAAATAGCAAAAAAAGATATGCCAGCACAGTTATAATGACTAAAGTCCAAGACTACGTTAGAAGGAATCACCAACTGTTCTGCCCGTAGACATGAAGAGTAGCAGCAAAAGAATGGAACGCAAATAATATGCCATATTCCATATGCAAAAGGATGTTAAACAAGATCATCAATTTCTCATTAAAAAATTAGTCAAACCTTTCATGAATGGATATCTACATAATGGGAACCAATTACCATATATTTATTTTAGGACTTCTAAAAACTCAAACAAGGTAGACTCCATCTTGAGATTTATGAACTGAGTTTGCATTCCTCCTTTCTAAAAAACTTTAAAAAAGATAAAAATTAAAATTATAAAGATGGAAGTCCAGTCCATGATACCAATCTGCATTTTGAAGTTGTTCAGCTTCATCGGAGTCTAGTTGAAATTAAGTGGCTAGTTTGCCTCGTCAAACTTTAAATGGGATTAAGCAGCGAATTACTACTTTACAACCCCAAAGAGATGGTTAACATAGATTGTGAGGCAAATTTATGAAGACCTTCTGCCATGCTTAGTAGATGCTTATATGAAGGGACTAATTGAGTTTTGTATGGATACCCAAGCATCACATCAAAGATTTGGTGCAACCACTCAAAAACACAATGGAAGATGCAGAACATTTACCTAAAAAAAATGCAAGAATGATAACATGAATGTGAAAACAACAACTAATTGCACTATGAAAAAGGGGCAGGCAGTATTTAACGCTTCACAGCGTATGATGTAGACATTAAATTATCTAAAGAACAAGCAATTCTTGTCACAAACTATGCTATAGAAAATAGGCTCATATCACATTCTTTGAAGATGAGAGTATGGCCTATGAAGTTAGTTTCCATAACTACAGTTCTGCATATTTGGATTCTTAACGATCAACATCA
Source organism: Pachysandra terminalis (assembly GCA_031762675.1). Lineage (NCBI taxonomy): Eukaryota > Viridiplantae > Streptophyta > Magnoliopsida > Buxales > Buxaceae > Pachysandra > Pachysandra terminalis. The sequence goes on from JAUPMG010000020.1 coordinate 12,607,239, forward strand.
CAGGGTTAAAGGTGACAGATCATGACAATAGGAAGAAATGCTCATCAAAGTGGCTCCTATATGAAGTTTTGGATGCCTTGATGTGAGGCTGGTAATAACAGTCACTTTCTTTATACGTTTCATGCCATGAAAGGACAAGCCTCTGTTAGAACATAAATAAATCACCAAACTAGAACTACAGGGTTGATAATAACATGTGTAGCCATTAACCATCTAGGATCAAGTTCATTCATGCAGATATGGAAAACTGAAGTGTTGTAAATTCTAACACTGAGAAGAGAGGTCATAACAAAAGAAGGAGCATTGAAGGATTAGCCCATACGATTTTTAGAAGGTCCAATAAATCACACAATCAATATTCTACCCGAGGATGCCTTTGGGGCATATGCCCTTTCCTGTTTTTCAGTCTGTTTGATTTTGAGCCTCCCTTCCAAACTAGACCATAGACCTGATGACTTGGTTGAGCTACCTTCCTTGGTCGACTTCCTGAAAGATGTAATCATTGATACACCTACCTCAGATCATCGTATCTTGGCCTTTGATCCCATAGAAGCTTTTCCACTCATTCTTCTATTGCAGTCTTATAGATTGAGAATCTTCTCCTACAGCCTTTCCTAGACGTTTGCTATGTGAACCTTCATTTCCATCACAGGATTGAGGCCTTCTCTGGACTTCACTTCTCTATAAAATCAATACAGCCCATGTTATCCATAGAAGCAAATACCTATTTATATCCCTATGTTTGTTTTATGTGTACGTGCTATGGGGACACAGTGCCAGTGGATCACATGTTTCTCCATCATGTGTTGGTTAGAGAGGTTTGTTGATTTTTACAGATGGTTGGGATGGATTGGGTGATGCCAGCGAGTATTATCCTTTTATTTGAGCCATGGAGATTTCCTACATTAGGGAATAAGGGGTGGATGATGTGTGGCATCCTCTTCTCATGCCATTCTATGAACCCTGGGGAAGAATTCGAATAGGCATGTTCTCAACAACACATGAGCCACGCCCCAGAATGCTGTTGATTCTGTGATTTCCTTGGTGGCCACGTGGTTCTGCATACATATAACTTTAGAGATTATCCAAGGTGCATCCTTCACGCATTTTCAGAGTCCGTAGGTGAGGGGAATGTAATTCCAGTAAAGATATGCGCTCCTCTAATAGGGCTTAGAGATGCGAGATCCCAGGGGCGCACATCATTGGAGGTGAAGGGTATTACTCTCAGATGGTTTCTTAGGAGATAGCCTCAAAAGTGCTCATAGAGGCTAGCCCATATTATTCGCTTTGCTTGCTCCTTGGCTAGTGAGCTGAACATCTCTTTCTCTCATGTGCATGTGCCAAGGTCAGCTAACAATTTAGTAGCTAGGCTAAATTGTTGAGAGTTGAGAGTTGATATGATCTTTGGAGTTTGGGCACCATTGGATGAGATGTCATTTAGCAATACATAATGCAGTATGCTAGTGTATTTTTCTTAGTACTTTGTTTTTATTTCTTTTCAATTTACGATTGTCACCCTTTTGGCCATCCATTTTCTAGTAAATTCTTCTATCTTTTTGTCATAAAATTTCCGTTTACATTAAAAAGAAAAAAAATGAAACACAAAAGACATAACCGATTGCTAAAGTCAACACTAAGGTCATGGTTTTGATCTCAATGAAATCATCAACTTGAATGAGTACCCAACTACTATTTGAGACTTTGAGTAATAGGGAAATTCTACTAATTCCAATGGCTCTAGGTGGTCAATTCTTCAGCTAGACATTAATAAAGTTTCCTTCAGTGTATAATCAATGAAAGAGTGCCCAATCACCATCTGAAAATCCGTATTTTTCTGCAATAATGGTTCCCATAGACTGTCCCTCTCCTCATCAGATCTCTACAACCACTTCCCCAATAGTGCCATGTAGAACTTGGCAAAACCCTCAAATAAAATCCCATTCGGACCTCAGTTTACATACCTCAGGCCAGCAGACAAGGCAGTATTTATAGTGGCATTTCCCATTCCACTCCATAAGAAAATCCTTTGTCCTTTTTTCCGGTCTCTTGGCAATAGAAACAGGAAATTTCAAAATGGAAATAAAGTACGTTGATCAGTTTGAAAGTGAATTCTTTATCAACATGATTTTAGCCCCTTTGGATATGTATTTTGATTTCCAGGTAGCCAATTTCTTCTCCATCCTCTCAACTATCTTGATCACACCAAAGATGCCTTGAAAGGTGCAACCAGCATGATATCCAGATAAGCAGATGGCAGTCTTCCTAGACTGCAACCCAGCCACATCTTTAGCTGCTCTACGTTCACCACCTTGCCAACTTCAACTATCATGGTTTTGATCAGATTAATCTTCAGCCCAGAAACTGCCTTGAAACACAAGAAAATGCACCTCAAAGCCCTTAAGTTGCCTGTGATTCCCTAAAGAAAATCAAGGTCCACAAGTTCCCCCTCCCCTCACTTACAACAATTCCTTCCAACAAACCAATTTTACCAACATTTAGTTATTATCACATTATCCATCATTTTACATCCATTGGCTTCATTTTTCCAGTCCCAAACTTATCTAATCACTCTTTAATATGCAGCCCATAGTAGCTGAGCATAGAAGCCAAATATCACTTTATTGCTATAGAGTCTGAGAACTTGCCTTGGCCTCAATTCTGCTTAATGATCTTGGTGAATATGTTTTCAAGCCTTCCGTTTGTTCAGAGTTAACACAAGGGCATCCTATATGTCAGTCAATTCTGTCATGTTCCATGTGTACATAAAGAATATGTAAAAGTCAATTACTATTGCCAGTGAAACACAACCTCTGTTGCTCTCTCTGAGTTCTTTCATCCCTAATGATGATCAATATGCCACAATGATCACCATGGAATTAAAATTCTAGCAATTCCTTCTGGTCATGGCAAGTTGTTATGTGTCCTTGGTGGTTCCCTTGGCTTCTGTTGGATTAAGATAGACAGATGTATATTATTTACAATATTCTACTTTTAAGGAGGGAGATGGGGTGATTCACTCGTCCAAAGCAGAAGGTGTAAGCTGCGTGAGCATGCCTTTTACAAACATACAAATGAATACAACATAGGACATTAGCATATCAAATACAAGATAAATTAAAAGAATGACATGTTTATGCCATGTCAACTGACAAAATAACAATTCAAATAAAAATAACAGTTCTTACTTTAATAGATTAACTAGTGTCAATCCATAGTTAAAAGATTGATTATTCTTTTAAAAAAATTGTGTACTAAATCTATTTCCTTAAACTTGAGAAAAATTACACTAACGTCTTATGTCTTGAGACTTGAAAGAGAAAAAAAAAAAAATTATGCCTTCTCTGAGCAATGAAACCTCTTTTGTAACCTGCCAGCTTTGGAAGCCTTTTGTACCCCTAGAATTAAGAACATTGCATTCAGTAGAATTGTCTATAAAATTAATACTTATGACATACTTGAAAAGAGAAGAAAAAACCAAGCATTGTTCCTTAAGCTTCATCTTGTGCATGCATCATGGGCTTGCATTGCATGATTGCTAGAGATGTGGAGCTACTTTCTTACATTAATTGGGGTGGACTGGGTCACGCCAGATAGTATTTACTATTTGCTTGAACAATGGAGGTTTTTTGGGTAAGAGAAGAAGGAAGGGAGGGGGGGAGGGAGTTGTTGTGTTGCTATTTCATGTCATTCTTTGGGTACCATGGAGAGAGAGAGTAGGAGGATATTTGAGGATATAAAGGCAAGATCTCCTCCATTATGGAATCGGGGATGTCACTGGCACCACTATGGTCTACACCTTATTTTAAAGGTATATTAGCATTGGAACCTTCACTCTCATCAGAGAGTAGAAAGCGACTATTTTCTCATTACCCGTGCTTGAGAGACATTTTACAGCTCAAAAACCTCCAATGGAAGGGTATTTCAAGTTTAACTTTGATGGGTGCACTCATGAGAACCCAGATCTATTTGCATTGGATGCATATTAAATTACTATTTAGGTATTATGTTCTTGGTTTCTCATGCTCTATTGGGGATTGGAATTCGGTCAAAACAAAGATGTAGATCTAGTAGCACAATGGAGGCAAGGTCTTGCGAGTTCTATAACCTAAAGGTGGAGAGACATTCATCTACAGTGTCTCTTGGTCTCTAAGCCCCAAACTTAGTTCCCAAGGCTCATCCATTTCGTCAGATTGGCTCGGTCCTCAACAAATGGGCTAAACGTCTCATTTTCCCACATGCTCAAGTTAGTTAATGAGTTGGTAGATCGGCTAGCCGGGGGGGGTGGTGCAACTTGCAAGGGAATCATTCTTTTAGGTAGGTCACCGATTGGAGGAGAAGGATATTTATTTTGTTTACTCTAGTTTCTTCAATCCATGTAATTTTCCTTCGATGTCTTCTTTGCCAGCATGGTAGGCTGGCAGTATTCTTGTACATAATGTATACTCTTCCTTCAACTTAACACAATTCATTATCATCATAAAGAAAAAAATCTCCACTTTGAAATCCATGTTGGATGAGAAGTTATGGATATTGAATAAAGTAGTAAAAAAGAAAATTATAACATCTCATCTAGGCAATACTAAAATGCAAGATGCATGTAATAAGGGTAAAGTTTTGAGGACTGCTACCTTTCACTCTCTGATCATAAGCAGTCCGATCACGCATCATTAGAGCTGCAGCCTCTCCATTCAACGGGTCTGATGGGTTGGGATACAAAAGAAGTTGTGGAAGGAACACTTCAAACACATTTACCAAATCTGAAAAATATTGGTGGCAACATCTGAGACCGAAAGTAACCTGAACACTAGAAAATAACTAAAGTTTTAACTTGTAAGCATATATTTCTGGAGGTCAACAACTGTATGACAGTCTTATGTATGAAAGAGAAATGATCTAGGGCGCTGTTTTACCGAACATGGGACTCCAAGTCTGATTGATCACGTCTAAACAAACTGAGCCTGACCTGAAATTTATAACCCAGTAACATTGTCAAGACTCAGAAACCATTCTTCCTTAAGCTAGTAATTGCTATGAAGTACCACACATAGAAAAATATCATTCACACAAGCAAAACAAACTGGGACTCCAATATCCAATAACTCACATCTCATCCACATTCGGGTGGTAGATCTTATTCACAAATCCAATTGATGGAGATTTATAAGGATAGGCGTCTGGGAGCTCAACCCTAATCTTCCAAACACCTCCATGATAAGGACCTGCATAATTCACAGGAAAAATATCTCCTTCTCTTCAAAATTACAAGAATCAGAAGTAATCTACTCATTCTTCAAGGAAAATGTTTCGATCAACTAAACCCTAGCAGATAGGACTGGAAATTAATACTGATAAATTAAGAAAATTATAAAGAAAGCCATTAAATTCCACAAAAAGGTTCATCTGCTTCGGATTTAAGTGGGAGGGCGAATAGGGGATTGTGTGGGTTAGGCGCACGGTCTCAAGTTCGATTCCCGAGCTGGGCGGGTTTGGATTTAAGTGGGAGGTCATGGCGGTGGGTTGCTGCGCAAGCCTCCTATTTGAGATTAGTCGGGCCTGAGGCCCGGACACAGAAGTTATCAAAAAAAAAAAAAAAAAATCTCCAAATGAGAAAAAAAAATTGCAAAATAGAATTTAAAAGAAAGAAAACCACACAGTTTTGAGCATCAATCAATGGTCAACGGGATAAAGAAGCAAGTAAAAAATCAAACCATTTCATCAAATTAAAAAAATAAAATTATTCAAAAAATACAATAAAAAGAATAGTAACGATCTTTCTTAATACAGTCGAGATTCAATCTACAAAAGCTAGAGAATCAACTGATTCTCAACGTGCTTCAATCAAATACCTAATCTCACCCCAGATTTTTTTTTTAAAAAAGAAAAAAGAAAAAAATTGAATCAAACACGAAAATAAATATCATAAAAATCTCAAAATTTCATTTAACGCAGAAAGAAAAAAAAAAATTACAAATGAGGGAAGATGAAGATTTACTGTCAGTGGGGCCATGGAAATCGACATAGAACTCCTGCATGCCATCGTTGATCATCTCTACCTTGTAGTCGCTCATCATCCTAGTTTTTTAGAAAAAATAAACAGAAATTAAGTCGTAATTCTGACTAAAACAAGAAAATATTTGAAAGAGGGAAAGAATCAAGTGAGTGAAATGAGAGAGATAACAGTTTCATTAAGTCCATCTCTCGGCGTTTGCTTGGAGAAGACATGATTTCTTTTTCTTTTTTTCTTTTTTTTTTCCTGTTTTTTCGTTCACTGGTTTTCAGGGAAAGACGAAACGAGTTCATGGACATTTAAGAGTTCAAATAGGCGATATATAAGCAATAATTAAATAAAAAAAAATGGGTAATTTACATTAACCTCCTTGAGGTATATGTAAATAACACTTACCTCCATTTTTCTTTCTGGAATACCACTTTGACCCCTGTCAGATGACGTCCAATCCAAAAACTAACGCTCTATTGTGTTTTTACTTAAATAATCTCATAGATGAAACAATATTATATGTATACAAAACTAATTTTTTGAAAGACAAAATCACCCTCTAATCTTTTTGTTGATTTGGGGATTTTATAATTTTTTACAAGGGGGATTTTTTTCCCTTTCAGTAGCAGCACCCATCGGCGTTGGAGCTAGGGGTGTCAATTGGTTCGGTTAAAACCGCAAACTGAACACAAAAACCGGTTTGGTTCGGTTATTTATATTTTCGGTTTGGTTATGGTTTAAGAAATATCAAATCGAATTAATTCGGTTTGGTTTATGGTTTAGGCCTTTATTGAACCGAATCAAATCGAAATAACCGAACTTACCTAAACCGATAACCAAACCGAACTAAACCGAATATTTACAAACCGAAAGCCGAACCAAATTAACCGAACTCACCTAAACTGATAACCAAACCGAAATTAACTAAACCCAAACCTAAATCGATAATCAACCCGAACTAAACCGAAACTTAAACTCAAATTCCATTTCTAAACCCTAAGCAACTAAAAGCATTCATTTTTTTTTTCTTACCATCTCTTCAGAGTTCAGAGTCTTCAAACTCTTCTTCTTCCCGAACTTTAAACCCTACAGACTCTTCTTCTTCCCAAACTTTAAACCCTAAGCAAAATCTACTTTTTCAACCATTGAACACCCATCTCAGATTCTCAATCCCTCTTTTCTTCATTTCCAACGGTTTTAGAAGATACCCAGA
>JAUPMG010000020.1:12614549-12629138 GCA_031762675.1 Pachysandra terminalis
ATATGTTGCTATTTTCAGGTTCTAGTTTGCTAGGGACAGAAAATATTTCACTCAAATTACAAAAATGCCCACTGCTTCATTTATTCCATTAACTGGAAACACAAGATACTATATACTTTAGAAAGATCAATTGGTTGAAATATAGAGGATATTTTTGTCATTTCGTTGACATGCAAATTTAAGATTTCTAACCGCAAATTGTTACCTTTAAATAGCATAATACACACGCGCATATATATATTTATAAAGGGAAAGGGTGGTTGGGAAAGTGTGTCAAAAACACTAATTTTTTCTCGCAAAATTGATATTGCAATAAAATAGATTGTTAAATATTTATAAGGACAGTTCTGTTTTTTTATATATTTTTTAAATAAGTATATAGTCGGTTATGGGTGAACTCCAACTGCTATTAGCAACTAATTCCCTATTTTCAAATCTTAATTTACTTGAAACACATGAAACTGGAATACACTCTTATGTGCAATATTGTACGTGTCACCCACTTGTATATATACGTGTATATATATATATAAAATTCATGAGGGATTAAAGGACATTAGGATGATGGATATTTTTAAGGCTAATTTCTCATTCAACATATTGTGAGAAGGAATATATTCCAAGCAAGTAACAGGATGAGTACGCGGTTTGAATTTGTAAAGATTGCTTCATTGGGAAAAGAATATTCCATTGTTTCCATTAACATCCAAGAACATTTAATATTGGCATACCTCATAATGAAAGATTGAACCCACAGTAAATTTTTTAGTTGCAATTATTGGTCCCTGACTTTCACTAGATAAAAATAATCAAATGGGTATGTTTCATTGTCATTAGCTTCATTGACATTCTTTTAACACTGATTAGTTTTCATCTTAAACTAAGGAGGCAGTTGCGCGCAAGTGTGAGGAAAAAATCATTGAAGGATCTAAAAGAACGAAAGAAAGACCATCAAGAACTTTGATGAAGTCAGTCCGAAAAGATTTTGATACTCACAATCTGACTGAAGACGAATTTCGTGACAGATTGGAATGCAGGAACAAGATTCATGTTGCCAACTCAAACTAATTAAGATAAAAAAAAAAAAACATTTTGTTGTTGTCTTCGTCGTCGTCTTGAACCGAATATTTTATTCATATCATTTTCTGCTTATCTGGTGGAAACTAACTGGTAGATTTTATTTATTTTAAAGAAATAAAAACTTCTAGGTTCCTTGAAGTGAAGTTTACACTTGCACCATGTTGGGTCTGTCTTGAATTCTATATTGAGCCCAAAATTATATGTTCTTTAGGAGTATCTTCTCTTCTGGGTTTGCCATTTTGTACCTGCAATTATGGAAAGCTCTTTGATTGCTTTCATTTTTGACTTTTTCTTATTATTTTTTTTTGGGTATTTGTCACAAACTACATATACCCATGATCAGGTTTGATTTTGCACAACACATCATTCTTCTGAATCCTTACTGCAATGAACTCAGGTAGGCCAAAGCAAAACATTAGAACAATCTACTGAGATTCTATAGGAAAAAGATATGTACTTACATATGCTAGTACAATTTGGTAATGCTTACTGGACACTTTTTTTTTTTTCAGTTCTGATTTTCCCCTTGCCATTCATGATCAACCTGTAAGTACAAAAAATATGTGAAGACTGACACTGGAAGTACGAAAAAAAAAATGTAAACCGGACCGAAGCTGAATTTTGATGAATTCTTAAGCGTCTGCATACAAGCTGACTCTGCAAAATTATCTATTAGACAAAAAAACATCGAATCTCCTTTAAATTGCTGAACACTAAACTCATATGACACCTGCTGTAATTTGAAAACCTGAGAAAAGCCGACAATTCTTAATTCCCGCTGGTGTGTTAATCCAAATACATGCACTCCTTATTCTGCGCACAGAATACGGAATTGGGGACTGGAACCTTAATTGCCTCATACCCAAAACCATTACTCACGGATCCAAACTCCAATTCATCGTCATCACTATTGATAATGTTTGGTGTCACACGGTTCTGGCAACTTCTGCGTCGGAGAAGAAAGACGTTGAAGTAATAGCTCACTAAGCTTTCCCTGCTTTTGGTACGGAAGTACTTGTATACCTCAGGCCAAAAACTCTTACCGAGAGATGGAGGATTTAGTCTCACTATAGCCTTAAATCTCTTTTCTTCTTCCTCTGTCCATTGAAGTGAAACTTCTTCACCCATTCGATTGAATCTCCAATGGTAGAAAGCTGAACCTAATTCAAGCTTTATTCTCATCCTTTTCTCAGCAATGTGAAATCTGACACATTCAACAGAACCCGGAAGATGACAGCCACATGAACAATGTCTTCCCTTTCCAACAGGATTCCATTCAATTGTCAAATTGCATTCTCCTGCATCCAATGGTGGAAAAACCTGTGTACCCAGCCATTTAGAGTCGCTTTCAGAAGCCACACCAGTCCATTCTGGCACTTCAGCTTGACAGAGTGGGCCTAGTAAGACCTGCTTTTGGTTATGACCAACAACTGAATTTTCAGTAAACGAATCAGTAGTTGCAAGCAACCATTTCTCAGGGTGAATCTCCTTCCCTGCCATGCAAGGAGTCAGAGTCTTGTTCAAGTCATTTTGAATGGCTGAGGTTGAATTGGAACAAGATATTGTGCAAGATTTTTTATGAGAAAGAACCCTCTCGCTAGTTCTTAATCCCTCTGTAGACTGCTGATAGTAACCAGTATGATCCTTGTACGGTAAGGGATGTGTCTGCTTTTCCTGCAAGTTTAAGCACAATCTGTTTTTCATAGAGTGCATAATTGGAAATGTTTATATTTGTTTGGAAAAAAATATATATAGAAAGGTCATTTAGTATTATGGAAGATCTGGTATGTACAACAACAAGTTTGGATTCCATATAGGACAAAGTTCCAGATAAGTTATTTCATACTAGGATAGCCTTGAGAAAGACCAAACACTAAAACTTGGTTGGCCACTTGGTCACAAACAATGTTCACACAGAATGGAGTTTACAGGATGAATTCCCTCCTAACGTTTAACTTTTGAATCTAGTCAGATGTAGAATCTACGTTGTTTTGCAAGACACACAAACACATGTTTTATGTATATATGTAGATACACGCAAACAAACAAACAAATCAATGTTTGTGGATTAATTAGTTCTTCTAATGATCATCAACATTCTATACATGACCTCTAAATTCTCACTGAAAAGCTTCAACTTGACAAATATAACATCACATTTGTGTTTTCCCATCAAGATATATATTACAACCCATAACAATTCGCAAGTATAAAAAGTTACCAAACGCTTTATTTAATTTTGAATATACAAGTCCAAAAGAAAAACAGAAACACCCATACAGGGAGATGAAAAAATATTGAGAGATTATTATTGACGAAAACACAGTTTACCACTGGTCCCTTGTAAACATTGATGTGATTTGAGAACTAAGTGGCGGTATCCTTAATGTGACTCCTTGCACTGTTTTATATTCTCCTTGCACCGTTTTATATTGATATATTTTATGTTTATTTAATCTAAATAGATGCTTGTGAGACTTATGCCTCCCGCCTTGAGGCTTGCACCTCATGCTTTGGTCATGTAAAACGTTTTGCTTATGCCTTGGCATTTAATAACAATGGTAATAATATGGTTAGGAAAGAATCAATAGCAGGATAAATGGTCAGGTGGCCTCTCAAACCATTCATTTCCAATGTCTTGACCCATTTATTCAAAGAGGGTAAAAATAAGGAGTTTTGCTTATGAAAATAAGCTAGCTAGCTAAAGAGGATATGCACTCCATACTCCATAGTACGCTTTAATTACCGTATTCTAATCAAACCAAAGGAAAATTTATATTACTTCCAAAAGACCAGCTAGGAAGAATAGGAAATAAAACATTAGAAATTAACTTATTCAGGCGAGTCTTCAGTCAGTCATCAATGCTTTCCCAAACTATTTGGGGTTGAAAAATCAAAACTTATGCTACCAATCTCACCCCAAAGAAGGTTTAGGAAAGAAAGTAACAGTTTGAGAGTGTCAAACAATGACCAACAAAAAATGCCAGCCAAAAGTGTGAGCCCGAGCAAGTGGAACGTTCTAAAAGGATAAGTAACGTTTTAAATGTCAATTCCATGGGGAACACTGCGCCATTGTATAATCAATGTTGTCAATTTTTCTTGCATATTCGCCTATCTTGGGGCCTTGCCACATATGCTACCACAACATCTGCAGCCAAAAGGTGTGAGCTTCAACAAGTGGAACGTTCTAAAGGACGATCAAGGTTTTAAATTTCAATTCCATAAGAAGACAATAAGTAACTCTAATTTTCTCTTTGTCTATGGTGACAATAAGCAACTCCAGCAATGTTATTTTGTATTGCTATATCTTTTGGGCATTGCCAATCACAAGCCCGTGTAAAGGAAGAGAGTTGCATCAGGTTGGTAACAGGCATCAAACTTAAGCTAAATTTTAATTCCTAAAAGCAATCAATTTCGCTATCTTTAACAATTATCTATAAAGAGGGGGATATTGATGAGGATGTTGTACATAGAACTAAAGCTGTATGACTTAAATGGAGAGGTGCTTCTAGAGTGTTATGTGATCGACGTGTTCCACTCAAACTAAAAGGAGAATTTTACAGGACAATCATTAGGCTTGCTATGATGTATGGATCAAAATATTGGGCAACAAAGAAGAAACATATGCATAGGATGAGTGTCACCGAGATTAGACGTGGAGACAAATATGCAGGAACTAGGAAAGATAGGGTAAAGAATGAACATATCCAAGAGTTTTTAGGTGTAGTCCTAAAGCATTTGGACACCCATAATATGACTGAAGATGTAGTTTTTGACAAATTGGGATGAAGGAACAGGATTCATTTTGCCGACCCCAACTAGTTAGGATAAGGCATTTTGTTGTTGTTGTTCCCGCTGTTATATATAATGACAATAAGCACTTGATTAAAAATCATAGTCAATTGTGATCGCACAAGCAATTTTGTTGGCTCTGGTTGCATATGTGACCATAGCATATAGAGTCTACTACTTACCGTTGACAATATGGAGTCACATATTGTTATGCAACTACATAGGGTAATATGCAGTAGTATGTTTTTCTGCACCAATACGGACCCTTATATCTTTTCTAAACTGGGTGGATGAGGGAGATTTTTTCCCTATACGTAGTCCGGTCCCCCTCATTCTTACTCATGTTAATCTTATTCTCCTCTCTAGTCTCTTCTTACATCGCACTATTCCAAGTACACAAAGTGTATACATGATAACCCCCAAGAGTATACATGACTCAGGAACCAACCCTATAGAGTATAGAGTCATCCAAAATGATTTAAAGAAACAGCCTTTACAAAAAAGGATCCCAGTCCTGTCTAAAGGACGTGAAAGAAGCGAAGTGAAGATCCGGATACCTACTAAACCAAAAATAAAGGAGAGACATCAACTAGTTTAAAATAGTAACCAGGCTCCTCTTTTTATCCTCAAAGATTCCTTGATTTCTTTCCTTCCAAAGCGACCAGCACAGAGCTGCTGGCAAAGATTCCAAAGAATGCCATTCCTTGTTTTTCCCCTCCTCCATCCCCATATACGAATGAGATCTTCCCACTTTTCTTGCATTACCCATCTAAGCCCAAAGAAGCTCAATGTTATGTTCCAAAGAAGACTAGCCACAGAACAGTGAATAAACAAATGTGCAATAATTTCCGAATCAGCCTTACACATTATACACCTACTTGGTAAAGCCAAACCTCTGCTCATCAAATGATCCACAGTTAGAATTTTATTCAAAGATACAGTCCACACAAAGCTGCTCATCAACCTGTGCATAATTTCATGTAGTTTAATAAGATTGCAAGCTTTTTATTTCCCCATGGTAATAAAGTAAGCTTGTATATAAAAGTTTTTTTTTTTGCACAGCTTTTAGTTGTTCATTTCATTATTTATTTCAATTTTGAGTATCTTTCTACTTATTTTTTAGTAAAACTTAAACCTGGAAAAATACGCAAGATTTTTCACAGATTTTTTGGTGTTTCTTTTAAGGTTTTTTGTTTATGTGATCACATGGGTCACTTATGTGGATGCATTTGCAGACAAACCCATGCCATCGCATATTCATAGAAGGTAATATAAGGAAACTAGCTTACTTCTCTTATTATACCATGTTATATATGTGTAACAACCACACAGATGCGTAGACATTAACATCTATAATCTATAATGTCCAATGGTATATTAGGAAATTAAGATAATCATTATTTAGAAGATCAAACCCCATGCTTTGATAGAAGGGTGTGCAGACGCCTTTAAACTGCTACCATATAAACCAGGCAACAAAACAAACAAAGACAAATTTTCAAACACAAAATTTCAATATTTTGTCCAAGTTACATTGCAGTATAACAAGTTGGATCCATCTACAAATACATGCTCAAACTTCAGATCATTATAAAGATTCTTAGTTCTTGATATGGGAGTATAGATTGTATCAACTCAAGGAGTGATTCAAGGGAAAAAAGAAGGCAATAACAAAGTTAAGACATGCAAGAGATTTGATTGAGGAATTCAAGGAGAAGATGAAGGCAAGACAAGAGATTTGATTTATAAGATTTAGTAAGTTTTTAAAATTGTTTCTAGAATAGAGACCAAGTTACTATGTTTATCTTATGTACACTTCTATTTAAAGCCCCATGGAGTCTCTTTGTACTTACCTTGAATCATCAATAAACTCAGTTTGTCTTCATGGTATCAGAGCAGATGATTTGCCTGTAGTGATTGTCCAACTACTTAATCACCTTTTTCAGGCGGGCGGTAACTGGCCATCCGACTTTACTTTTTGTAGTTCTTTATTGCTTTTGTTAAAGTTTTTTTTTTTCATTATTAATCGAAGTTTTTCGAGTCTCGAATCCACCGTCAGAATCTTTGTGGCTGCCATTCAAATAAGATTAGAGGTGCCAGAATCTATCAATGCATACGACATTTCTTTTTTTTAGCATCATTCATTGCTTATCTAACGCCGCCCACCACTCTCCATTCTTCACGTCATCCCATGCTTTGTGAAACTCCAACATTGCTGCACCACATTGAAGTTTTCTCTCTTTTTAGTTTTTTTTTTTTTTTTTTTCATATTAAAAAAAACAAATTTATTGTCCTTTTCTATCTTTTCAAATCCCCTATTGAGAATCCCACTAATATGTGACGCTGCAATTGAAAATCTGGCATGCACTGTTGGTGCACAATTGAGATTATAGAATTTCCACAAGCAGATTCCATCACATCAAGGCTAATTCTCATCATCGAGAAAGATCATTATGATTTGAAGCTAATCAAGATTTGAAGCCTTTCTTGTTATCATGTTGATAGAGTGAAGAGAGAGAGAGAGAAGAAAAAATAGTGTGACAAAAAAAAGGAGCACACTTGTTTGGCCCATAAAGGCCCACTTCATGACTTGAGATCCCTTTTGGCAAGACCAAACGCAAAATCACGATGATCCAATTTTAAGGCCCAAAGAGGCCCTTTTTTAAGATTCGTGACCCCTTTGGCAATGACCAAGGCAAGTTCATGGAACCACTGGCCCAAAGAGGCCCATTTAATTGCCTAAGAGGCTATTCATCCCATTGAGGTCCTTACCCATTGAGGTTATCCCTTCTATTGACCCATCGAGGTCTGGCCCGTTGAGGCCCGTATTGTTCTCTCTCTTCACACACTTTAGCAGTGACAATGGCGACAACCAGCAAGCTTGATCCAATTATATCAACTCCAGGAGTGATAGAGAAAATATATGGGAGTATAGATTGTATCAACTCAAGGAGTGATTCAAGGAAAAGAAAAGGTAATAACAAAGTCAAGAAATGCAAGAGATTTGATTGAGGAATTCAAGGAGAAGATGAAGGCAAGACAAGATATTTGATTTATAAGATCTAGTAGGATTTTAAAACTGTTTCTAGAATAGAGACGAAGTTGCTATGTTTATCTTATGTACTTTTATATTTAAAGTCCCATGGGGTATCTTTGTACTTACCTTGAATCATCAATAAACTCAGCTTGTCTTCACTTGATTGCATAACTGTGTTGCTACCTTAAAATACTACTTTATACTTCTAGTTTAGAAAGGCTCTGAGATCAAATGGAAATTCCATTACAAAAGAGATGGGGAAATAAAACGGAGAAACTGACACTGTCTTGGTTCAACACAGTGGATAGCAACTTCAGTAAGCAAGTGCTTGCATAAAGAATGGAATTGAATACAAAAGTTGAACAATGGAGTGATAAGGGATCTGGAACAAATACGGAATGTCAAAGTATGTGGCACTTGACAGAACGGAACGATAAACGTAACCTAAACAGGATTAATAGAACCAAGGTCATACATGGATGGCAACTAACGAAGACAACAACTAAATGAACATTTTAACTAACGGAATATTCTGCTTAGCTTAGGGCCTACCGTGTTTGTAGTCACGACCATAGTTTCCAGGAATTGGTATGGGGTATCGGTACGGATACTGGTACATGTACATAGAAAAAGTATCGGATACGATTAATTTGGTACGTTATATAGTACTTTATTGATACCTTATGAATATGTAAAGTACAATAGGGACATTTAAATGTAATATCCATTCATTATAGTAAAGATTAGTATTCATAGTAAGTTTTCATTATTTAAAACAAATATATCACATGCATATCTTTCAAAAAAATCAATACTAACTTCAAATGTAAGTGTGCAAAGAAAAGAAAGAAAAGAAAAGCTAGGGTTTATTAAGAGTTCTTAAAATTGATCAACTATTTTTTATTTATTTAATTACCATTTGTATCACTTTGAGAGTTTTTATGTTTTATTTTTCACTATCCCACTTTGGACTGTCTTTCTGTAATTATTGTTTTAGGAAACTTCTTTAAGAATCCCAATTAAGGCTGTAAACGAGCCGAGCTTTGCTCCGCTCTACTCGGGCTCATAAAATTTGGATCAGGCTCGGGCTAGGAAAATTTTTTCAGGTTCAGGATCGGCTCAGGCTCGCTAATTTTTTAAGGTTCAGGCTCGGCTTGGGAAAAGCTCAGCCCGGCTCGTGTTTACACAAGTCATTAATTTTGATTTAAATCAAATACCGATAACTAAGAATTTGACTTAAACTTGGCTCGTGTTTACACAAGTCATTAATTTTGAATTTACATGAAATACCTAACTAAGTATTTGACTTAAACACAGTTCGTGTTTACACAAGTCATTAATTTTGTATTTAAATCAAATACTAATAACTAAGTATTTGACTTAAACACGGATCGTGTTTATACGATTCATTAATTTTGTATTTAATGATTAAAATATATATATATAATAGTTATAATACATAAATTTATATATCATATATGACCGAGCCAAGCTTTAACCGAGCCGAGCCTACCCAAGCTCGGCTCAAGCTCATTAAAATAAAGAGCCTGTTTTCGGGTTTAGGTTCGGCTCACAAGCCTAAATATTGAGCTCAAGCTCGGCTCATACAAGCCGACCCGATCCCGAGCCGAGCTAGCTCAACGCGTTGACAGCCCTAATCCCAATAACATACCTCTTTTATCATCTCCTAAAATCCTTAGTGCTAATCTTATCCTTCTTTTTGTTTTTCGGATAAATTAGTTAATGCAAGAAAATATGCAGTTATTTAATTAAATAACAAAATAATAATGAACCAATCGTGATTTCTGGATGTTTCCAAAACGTTCCTGGAATCGTTTTATACCAGTCCCCGGAACTGGGACGATTGGGACTGGTACAAAGGCATAAATCACGTCTCAATTCAACCCTGGTCCCCACCGTCTAATATTTTTATGTAATAACTGACAATGTGATAAAATCATAGATTGAAATTGATGCACACGTAATTGTAAATTTGTAAATATAGTACTATACTTAATAAAGATCCTCCATCAAGAATCAAAATATAATGAGCAAAATGTATGGAACATCTTAATAATGAATTGGCCACAAGAGCAATCAAAGAACAGAAAACAACTCAAAAGCAAGCATCTTATGCATATAGAGCATACAATCTAAACCTGCAAGACTAGCAGTAGCACTAAACACGAATCCACCATAACAAATTTTACAAAATTAATGCAGGATCAACTTAAGAATACCTGTGAAAGAGACTGCTCAGTACTTGAATAATAATATCTTTTTATAAATAATGCCTCTCGAGTCAACAAAGCTTGCCCCAAGAACTCCGTACCTTCCACTGACTTCCCAATCGAAGGATCACGAGGATTCCCGGCAATCTCTTTAACCCAATTCAGCATTCCTAATAGACAGTCTTCTCGCTTTCTCTTATGAGAATAAAACTCTTCCTTATCCAAGATAGCAACCTCTTCGTCATCATCTTCAGCAAAGCCTTTCTTGCCACCACCCAACTCCGGCAAACTCCCGATTCCGTTTATACTATCCGTGGGTAACCCGTTCTTCTCTGAATCCAACTGAGGGTTCTCTTCATGTTTCTTCAGTTGATCAGACATTTCAGATAAGACACCATTGAACTCGGTCTGAAACTCGGGCGACAACAAACCTAAATTTCCACCATGGGCTGAAAATCCACCTCCTCCTGTGCTCTTATCTGCATAAACTTTCTGAAACCATCGATCCAACAGGTCTAAATACTTGAAGTGAATCAATTTCACAGAGGAAGTTACTTCCAAACCCAGACCGGATTCTTCCGCCACCAAAGCCCACAAACCCTTTTTCGACACAGAATCATATCCACCATTTTTCCTCACGACACAGAAGAGTTTGAACAAATCTACACATCTCCCATCTCCAAGTATTGCAGGTAAAGGACGAACATCAACATTCACAGAGATCTCTTCAAGAAAAACAGAAATTATCCTATCAAACAAGTTCCGGAAAAAATCTTTCCCCCCACCATCCACACAACCTTTCAGAGAAGAAGCATCAACGCCCAAACAATAACCACTCATCTGAAGGTTCCGAAGGATTTCAAAGCAATCCAAATCAGACCCATCAGCTAAAATCGACCATCCTGCCATGGGCTTTGAATTCAAGCCCTAGAAGAAAAAAAAAACAAAGGTTCGATTCTCCTCTTCTGGTTTTTGAACGTTTGAAATGAACGGCAAATAACCAGAAAGCCCCAAGAAAAAAATAACGGATAGAGCTATACCGTACCGAAAACGATGAAATATTGGCGGGAACCAACCGATTTAGGGCAAATAGCTACAATTTTGACCCTCCGGTAGTTTTCCCCTCGTTTCGGTCCCGCGCTTTCTTTGGCTCTTCCGAGGAATAAAGAGGGATTTTTTTTTTCTTTTTTAACTTTTGAACAGGATACATACAGGGCTTTTTTATAGCCTTCAGGTTCGGGTGCCTGTCTTCTTGATATTTTTTCTTTCACCCTTCTTTGATCTTTCTCTTAGAACAAGAAGGGAAAGAAAATCGTCTGCTATATATTCCTGGGATTTTTTCGACTGTACCAATAGCAGGATGCCATGTATATACCAGTGAGTTGTTCTAATTAAGAGATGAAAATCTTCTATGAACCTGGGCCCATGTGATTCTCACATGGAGTTTGACACCTCTTTTAAGCAAACCCACAAAAAAGAATGACCGTTAGTGGTTAAAGTAGAAGCCGGTTTATAGTAATAAAGCAAATATATGATAAGTAGAATATCTTATTAACTCAAGGAGTAATTCAGGAAAAAGATATAAAGGCAATAATAAAATCGAAGATATGTAAGGGATTTGATTGAGAAATTCGAGGAGAAGATTTAGGCAATACAAGTTAGTAAATATTTTAAATTTGTTTCTAGATTAGAGACTAAGTTATTATATTTATCTTATGTAATATTCTATTTAAAGCCATATAAGATCTCTGTGTACTCACCTTGAATTATCAATGAAATCAACATTTCTTCAGGATCCACTTGGGATGGGTGTTAACCTCGTGTGAGGTTCATACGAGGTTCACATAACCCAGGTTCACAAAAGATCCTCGTCGTAATTAAGGTGAGGATAAGTTTAGAGTTTAGATTGATAGGTCACTAGTTTTATCGGTTTATGCAACGTCATGCTATTGGTACCGTCAAATAAATTGTAAGAATATATCGCAGACAATTTGCTTCCGAGTTCTTATATAGGGATGAGAAGAGCAGATTGCAACGTGGGAGTGTATTAAGATTCTTAAAAGGAAATCGTTTGTGATATTTGCCTACGATTTTTTTAGCAATATTAATCACATCACATACAAGGCGGTACTGATAATTGGTTATTCTTGATTAAGGAAGAAGCCGGTTTGAATTTGATATTTCTTTTAGGGTTTTAGAAATGGTCGGTCACCAATTTTATTGCTGCTTACGTGATGCTATCTGATTGGTACCACAGAAAATATAGCAGACGATGGTGGAGAGTATAAGCTAACAATAGTCAATGATTAGATTTTTTCCCCTAACAAATCATAAATAAAGAGAAACTAGAATAGATGTCTGGTTTACACATAATTGTCTTCACTGTACAACAGCTGTTACACATACTTATCTTCACTATACAACAGCTGTGACAGGGCCATTTTTGTCAAATCGAAGAATGATTTGGTAAATTCAAATCGTCCATTTGATAGGAAAGAGCCTCTAGATTAGGCATTAGGCATGTATACAATATATTAACCTATATAAGTCATAATATTATATGTGTATTAGGTTTTGTTACATGTATCAATGGGTGTCCAATTTTTTTTTAATGTTTTTAATTTTTATAAAAAAAAAAATACGTTAATTTGAGATAAATACTTTTAGTCATGTGACAAATCTCTTTGGAATTGAAACTTTCCGGTCCGGATCGGCTGGTCCGTACAAGGATCGGCCAAGATCGATTTGATTCCAAGTCACGATACAACTATTGTATCAAGTAGCTTTGGATCAGACCGGTCCAACCAATACCGATCCAAAGGTTTTTTTTTTTTTTTCTTTTTTAAATTTATAAAATGAATGATCCAATAGGTATTGCTTGCTCACTCTCAAGTGCAGGAGTTCGAAGAAATATAATACTCGGTGAGTCCGAGGTCGAACCACAGAGAGCACGAAATTTAAGACAAAAGAGTGTTAAGAACAATTGTAGTAGTGGAAAATTACTGGTAATTAAAAGAAATAATTAATGGATAAATAAAAGCAAATAAGAGGGTTTTAAAATAAATGGTGAAGATGCACAGGCATTTGGGTAGTTCCTTGAACCGGTATGAAATTCATTGTAACTCAGATAAATTATATGCTTTAATTGCTATAAAGATCTTTGATTCGGTTGAACTAAAATAATTCAGGGACACTTCGTAACCGTAGTTTACGAAGTGGCTAGAATACTTTTAGAAAAACCCATTCGATTTAATTCTGGATTCCCATTAGAAACCATGAAAAATTCTTCTTAATGATGAGAAAAACATGATTAAACTCATAAAAAGAATAAAGAACTCATACATCACAAGAAATCAAAATAGATTAACAATTAAAACATAATATTCATTAAAGAAAAGAATTACAATAAAATCATACAAATTACAAGAAAACTTGACCCCTAGCCTTTGCAGAGAATTATGCTTCTATGGAGAAGAAGAAAATTACAGAAAAATATAGAAAAGAAGTAAGAAGAAGAAGGAATCCTTAAACTAGTGATTTTCCTCCCTTTTATAGAGCTCCAATTCGTCCTCCTTAGTCTGAGAAAGAAAACCTTGAAGAAAATAGTAACTCCCTTTGATTTCCTCAAAACAGGAAACTTCACTAGTTTCTTCTTGCACTGCCGATTGGACCTTCCAAACGATCGCATTGGACTTTGATGTCTTTACGAAACTTTAGATCTACTTCTTAGCTTTCCAGAGCCACCGAAATCACCTTATTTGGATGTTTCTATAATGAATTATGGTCAAAATATCGAGATCTGTTCAGTAAAATTTTGGAAAGTAACTTTCCTAAACTCAAAATAGAAACCTCATCTTTTGTGGAGCAAATCTTCACGAAAATTGAACATCAATCAAGCTAGGGACTTCTAGAAGCCTTGGCCCTTCTTTCTAAATTTATTCCCTTTGAACATAATCTGACCCGATCTAGTTTGGACCGATTTGGGTCCAATTTCCCTTGATCAGGATTGGTCTCCAAAATTGTCTCTGCATTAATAAATTAAGCATAATTAAGATAATTAAAATATAAAGCAATGGTAATAAAGAATTGGTAAATTCTATGTAAAATGAAGAGTTTAATATGAAAAAATACCAGATAAGTCATGCAATTAAGGGTATAATATGTGGTATTTCATGACTTATCAGGTATTGACCTAGACCGGTCTGATACCGTTCAGTCCTGACTATTACAACTGGTCCAGTGACCGGTTTGGTCATTTTTTGTAAGGAGGATATAACTTTTGGATCGGATCTGGATCGGCTGGTATCAT
Organism: Pachysandra terminalis; assembly: GCA_031762675.1. NCBI lineage: Eukaryota > Viridiplantae > Streptophyta > Magnoliopsida > Buxales > Buxaceae > Pachysandra > Pachysandra terminalis. Next base: position 12,628,999 of record JAUPMG010000020.1, read on the forward strand.
CAATCCAGATCGGGTTTGGCTGGGACTTGCCTGATCCAAGATCCAGAGACTTAAAACTCTGTGTGAGTTAGGGTTAACCAAATATATATGTACGTAATGGGATTTTAAACTTTCACATGTGAGATACCTATCACAACATA
>JAUPMG010000020.1:12638659-12649115 GCA_031762675.1 Pachysandra terminalis
CTGCTAGTAAAGATGATGGAGAAATGGTCTTTAGTAGCCATGACAATTACCATGGCCAAAATCCCAATAAGTAGAGATTGGAAGACTGTGACGAAGACCGAATATTTAGCGGCTCTTGGATGTCCTGATCCAAGCTCATTGGATACTCGAACGCTGAACGAGGAAAAAAGAAATATAAATCAAATGAGAAATGTAGAACAATGATTCCAAAGACAAAGTTCAACAAAAACCTATATGGCAGTGTAATGAAACAAGGCACCATTGGTACACTGAAGTGACCCTATCATGTTCCTTTTTATGGTTGGGTTTGGAACCTTGGATTTTGAGAGAAGAAAATAAAATGTTAGAGAAATCATTTTTGTCTGTTTAGTTGAAAGAAAGGGTGGGGATAGAGTGAATAAATTTAAAAAAAAAAAAAAAAAGTCTCTTTAGGGTCAAAACATTTCTCCTTGTAAAGGTCAGGATTTTTTTTTTATTTTATGGAAAAAAAGGTAAATTTTTTGAAAGAAAAAAAAAAAAAAAAGACACTGAGTACTCTCCAATTCTCCAACCTAACCCATGACATCTCTTATCTTTCAGTGGTAGTCAATCAACCTTGTCAGAATATATGAGAACTCATCGAACAATCATTAAAAGTCGCCAAAATCTGATTTTCTTTTCTCCATATCTCATTTAACCAAACACTGGAAAAAAAAATACTAATCAGTTTTTTTCTTTTCTTTCTTTTCATTTTATTTATTTTTTCGTTTCTTCTAAAATCCAAAGTTCCAAACACTGAATGCCCTTAGAAAAGCCTATTTTCTATAGAAGGGTGGCTTATGACTATAATGGACTATATGCAGTGGATCAAGTGCGGGTGGCCTCGCTGTGCGGGTGAGTGCGGGCGGCACTCTATTGGTCACCCGCACATGTGAATGAAAGAAAAAAAAATATTAAATGCTTATTTTTTTTTATTCACACGAAATTTGCTGACGTGGACCAATAGAGTGCCGCCCGCACTCACCCGCACAGCAAGGCCACCCGCACAGGATCTGCTCTCCTATATAGCACTTCCCAAAAAGATTACTCGTGACACCTTCGAGTAAATTTAGGTCATAATAAAATCTAGTTCTTTTACCTTATAGCAGCATTCATCCCAATGAACAACATGGCTTCCCATCCATTCAGGTTCATACTGAAATACAAATCAAAACAAACAACGAAAAAAAAAGGAACAATTAAGCACTCATGTTGTTGAAATAAGAACAATTTTTCACATTTCTAATCATCAAATCCTTTTTTTTCCTAGTGAAATAACAAGATTTCAAAAGCATGTGAATGTAAGGAAAAGAGATTCAGTAGAAGCAATTACTATGATCTTACCAGATAGAAAGGGACCCAATGGCGACGACTGCATTATCAAGGTGGCCGGTGATGACGATTATAGTCATCATATACCAGACTTCTAGGCAAAGCATCACAGCAGAAGCTATAGAGAGCCTAACAAAAGGCCAAATCTCCTTGAAGGCTAACCATGACAACCCTTTCCATCCATCCTTGCACCAACCAACAACATAAACCAACTGAGCCAAAGCAACTCCCCACGCCGAGATATCGTATGCATAGGCAGCACCAGCAGTACCCCAGCCTAATACATTTATAAAGAGCCAAAGTATGCCAATGTGCAAGAATAGAGCCACAAAGCCAATCCAAGCAAGAACTCCAACCTTGCTTTGAGCCTGCAGGAACTTTTGGGTGGGGAAATTGAGGGCAAGTGAGAACATTTGAGGGATGACTTGGATTGCGAATTCACCGGCCATCTCGGCGATGTCGTCGCGTTGGCCAAGAAGCTTTAGTATTGGGGTGGCAAAGATATAGAGTGGCATGAGGCAGATGCAGGTGACTCCTAGGATTATCCATGATCTTTGCATGTAAATGCCTAGCAAGTGGACTTGTCCAGCTCCAAATGCCTGCCCACACAGTGTCTCAAGTGCACTTCCCATACCAAACTGCAGTTCAGTTGCAGAAAACAGTTTAGATTTTAGAATTAGTAAGTCATTGCCTTCAATTATATATATATAGCTGATCATTATATTAGGAAAAGGAATGGTGATATACTGATATGGTACTTCAGTCCACTTGTAGGTGTGGTATATATATAGCTGATCATTATATTAAGACAAGGAATGGTGATATACTGATATAGTACTTCATTCCACTTGTAGGTGTGGTATGGGGTCGGGACTCACTGATTGGTAGGAAGGGTAGAGCGGGCTCAAGGGATCCTGGGAGGACAAGAGAGGGGTTTTTGATGTGTAGGGGCGTTACGTCTCTTTCAAATGTATCTACCTGTCTTAGAGAATGAGAGTATATATAGTGACAGGAAGTGGAAAAGTAACTTTTTATTACGTTCCTGTTAGTGGTTAATTATAACGGTAGAACATCCAGGATCCTCTTGTGAGTGAGGGTACCGAGGGGACGAGCCCCGAGCAGAGAGCCCCTAACCCTAACCTCCAACCCACAATATATTCGTAAATGAGTTAATCCCATATTGACACAAATATCTTCTTCTTTTTTAACCTTTTCAACGCTACTGAACCACAATATATATATATATATATATATATATATATATATATATATATCTAATATAATATATGCTTTTTAAAAGTCTTGGTAATTGTTTTTTACCCTTTATTTCATCATGGAGGAGGAGCAACTTACCAGGAAGCCAAAAGAGAAGTTAGAGACGACGGACAAAGAAATGGCGACAGCGGAGAGCTGGACTTCTCCGATATGACCCACAAATATATTCGTAAACGAGTTAGTCCCATACTGACACAATATAGTAAACGCAATCGGACCGGCGATCCCCCACAACTTCCCGGATTCCACCCGAAACAGATCCTTGGCATCTCTCAAGCTCTTCACCTGAGGATAATCTCCCTCCTCCTCACCGGACCCAACGACGGTCGACGGTGCATGGTAAAGCTCGCTGGTTTCGATATAGACGCCGCCACCGCCGTTGATAAGCAGCACTTCCATATCCGGCGAAAGACATGTTTCCGATCCTGATTTCCTGCTAGGTGAGGATGATGAACTGTTGCTGCTGCTGACTACTCCTCGTGCCAGGGGATGATCCTCCCCTGAAACTGTCACCAAATTCTCAATCGCCTGTAATGACATTGCAGAAAATTCCTGCAACCTCACCAATTGAAAAAAAAAGAAAACTAAAGAAAATACAGCTGTAACCCACAGCAAATCAATGGGTTACAGTTGTATTGCTGTGGTTGCAGCAAAACAAAACTCTCCTTTTCCTTCTCTTTTTTTTTTCTTGTTTTAATAAAAGAGAGAGATTTGATTGAATCGAAGAGCGATCTATTTATAAGTTTTTCACGATCAGTTATTTTGCTATATTTGTAATATTAGTGTGTGGAGACTTTGATTGTCTCACCGACGACCGTTAGTTACCTTTGGCTGGTTTGTTTCTTTCCAAATTAAGCTGGCTCCTGATTTGGTATTTCGCGGGATATCTAATTAAGTGACGTCGCGGTTAATTTCAAAGTTTTGATGTGGTTGGTGCCTATTGAGTGGTCAATGAGCATCAGGTGCAGCATGTATCCGCACACTACATGTTCAAATTTTTAGAAGCTTAGACGTTATCGAGACATGTAACGTACATCCGCGCATACCCGTGAATGCATATCTTGTTCCATACGATATCCACTCCTTGCAGATACGATGCATGCATTCACATGTTTCGGACATTTGGATGTAAAACGTTTATATACAAAAGTATATAGATGCATAGTGCATATGCACGTACACCTTACCTAATGCTACAACTTTTATGTTCCAAACGATATGCTTCTAGTTTTGACTTGATTTATCATTGAATAGATACTTTATACAAGTATCTTTATGAAAATGGTTAGCATGATTGTACAACTGTAAACCATCATCCCAGCAAGAAATGATCAAAACATGCGCCTTTATTAAGAGTAATTTTTATTGCTTCAAAGAATTGGGACTGGAATTGGAGGCTCAAATTCTAATTTTCCCGCTTGGGAGTGCACTAAAGAATTAGAATTCAAATTCTACATAAATTTCATAGAATTTCTTTATAAGTTATTTTTGAAGCTATCAAATTCACAAGAGATGCAGTTAATTGCAATTCTCTACCCTCTTAAATTCAAATGGAAGTGGCAATGAGTCAAATTAGGTAAGGTCATTATTATATAGTCAACCAATCAATCCGCACCCATCTATTTAATCAATGGGTCACTTGAGTTCAAATGGATCATTAGGTTTATAACCAAACCCACCCATCCAAGCTAACCCAACCCAATTATCATTCAGGACCAAATTAAGAAAGAAAAAAAAATTGTTAACTCAAACCGATTGAAATATCGAGCCGATTTTAATAGGTCATATCAGATTTTATTAAAAGTAACAATTGGTCGGGCTTGTTGGCGGATTTATAATGTAAAACCTGCTAACCCAACCTAACCCATTTATTATTTGGCCAGTTTCCGGTTGATCCGATTAAAAAAATTCTACTTTTGTTAGCCTAAACCAAATAAATACTCGACGGGTACGAAGATGCAATTAAAAAATTTCTATTTTTATTAACTTAAACCCACTAAATACCAGACAAGTTCGAAGATGGTTGGTAGGTCCGGTCAAATTTTACCACCTCTATCTTTAACCCAATAATAAAATATAAAAAGTAAAAAAAACAAAAAAAATCACCAATTACACCATTTTCATATTCCTTACTCATTCCCATTCCTCATAAGATCATGAAGAAAAAAAAATCTACATTCCACTTATTTTTTGAAATAGAGAATCTCAATTCTACTCAGTTTCAATTCTCAATGAATTAGAATTGGAATAATAATTTCTATTCGAATTCTTCGAAAAAAGACTTGCAGGGAATGACAGTCCATAAATACGACTTGAGGCTTTAGGTGGCTCATCTTTAGAGGTTGTTAATTAATATATGTCCACCATTAAGGACAAGATAAACAGGGAATGTCACAGTATATACCCTTTTTTCAGTTTTTTTCTAAAACTTTGCATTCTTAACCTACAATACACTGATCAAAGCACCCTCAAAGAACCAATCTCACCAAAAACAAAGAAGAAAAAAAATACAAGAGTAAACAATTGCAATTGACAGAAACAATCTGAAACAAAGAAAGATTGGTGAGTGCCAAAGTTTGCAAATAAGAAAAGCTATTCAAAGAGGAGCTGTTAATAGGTGAACAACTTAAAGCACAGAAATTACCCTGGCTCGCGTCCAGTTCTCTTCTATGCAGCTATCATCGTTCTTCCACTTTTAGTCGAACATTCACTTTCGCTAAAAACAGGAAAACAAAAAATTTCCAGGCACCATCTGCATCCCTTTGCATTAGCATGCTCCCATATGAAACATCTATGAACATTTTGTATAGCAATGTGTCTTGGATTGTTACCCACTGAAGGTATGGTTGAATATAGTTTCCTGTAACATCGCATAAGCAGAATTGTATCATCAATGTATTCATATATGACTTCACGAACATAACCTCTGTGCAACACAAACCTGATCGCACACAGGACAGGTGTCACTTCTTTCCATCCATTCAAGAATACACGAAAGGTGAAAATGATGCTCGCATTTTGTGATGATTCTAGGGTTTTCAGCATCATACTCTGCAGGATACAGACAGCAAAGGATTATCTTCAACTGTTCCACACAAATGCAACAGAGTGAGACTAAGATCATCAACGACACAAGATTAGAACTTCCCAGTAGGGATGGCAACAGGGTGGGTTTTGACAAACCCTAACCCGTCCCTAAAGGAGTCCCCCTAATACAATACCCGCTCCTAACCCTATAGGGGCGGGCTTGACCCGGTTGTAAAATAAATTAACAAATAAATGCTTTTTAAGTTAAATCTTTCATTTTTTTTAAAGATATTTACTTATAAAATATATATATATATAGTGTGAATTGCAACGGGGCAGGTTAGGGAGGGATTGAGTCAAACCCGACCCGAACCCGTCTTCTGGGTTACCAAATCCTAGCCATTAAGGGTGGAGCCGGTTACCCTTTTAACCCACCCCATTGCCATCCCTACTGCAAAATGGGAATTAATAGAATTCCAATGACTAAAAATATCATAAACATGGTAAGGATACCTTCAAGACAGATGGGGCAAGCATCCTCCTCCTCTATTATTGAAACAATAGGTTCACTTGACTTTGAAAGCTCAACATCAGATTCCTTTGGTGAGGCAAGTATGACATCAGTTTGACCATTGCCGCCAGATTCCTTTATACCTACACAAGTAGGTAAAGTTTCGAAACTATTTTGACAGTTTGTTTCTCCACTGGAATTAGATTCAATTGTTCGAGCTGGTGGATTAATTTTGTTGCCATGACTTCCCGGATTGTCTTGTGGAGTTTGTGGACGTCCAAAATCAGAATCATATGGCATAGGTACAGGAGGTGGACGATAAGTGTCAGGAAATGATGGGATTGATGTTTCTAGATTTATATCGACTAGGAGCCCTGTAGATAGTGCAGAGGCTGTACCCTGGTGAGAAGATGTTAGGGACTCATTCTCTTCCAGAGCTTGCGGACACTGCAAAGAAGAGGTTTAAATTTCAACATAGGATATTTGTAAACAAATAGACCTCATGAAATCGCCTTTTCTTTACTAAACAAATTCATCATAAGGCCAAATAAAAGAAGCAAATTATGGATACTACAGGCCCATAAGTGAAAATGTTTCCAATCCAAAACTATTATAAGGAAAAAAGAAAAAGATGTATATAAATTTAAATAATAAATAATCGATCTCCAAATTCTTGAAATTAATCATAAACATGTGAATTCTTTTGAACCTCATCACATCATTGCATGTCAATCTAAATACTCATTCGCCAAATAACTTACTAAATTATATCTTCGTAACACATTAGAGAAGTGTTACAAGGATAAACCACATGGCTTTCAAGTGTCTAGGTGCCATACATGTAGACCTCAGAAAATTCCAGATAGGGGGACAATCATATTAAAAAGCAAAAAATAAACAGGCAATTCAAAACTACAACAGTAGAAAAATATAAAAAATTAAGATAAACAAATAACAGCAAAACTACATCTCAAATATCTAGACAACAATTTGACTAGGCTCCGCATCATGAACATTAGAACATATGAAACCTAAGATTATGACAGTTTGTCATTTCCATCAAAACAGATAAAGAACACGATAGTGGAAATGCGTAATCACAATTCGTTAAGGAAAAACAGTAGTTACACAAAATACTTGCTAAGCTACAAAGACAAATCAAAACATAAAGCAAAACTCTATCTATTTTTAGTCACTCATAATTACAGGGTTTTCATCGAACATACAACTTAGATATCATGTATCAACCCTTAGTATGTTGGATCTGTTTTAATGAGTACTTAAACACTTGTATGTTAAAAGGTTATCTATCTAAGCTTATTCTTTTAAGTTGCTTCAGTTAAGGTGAATGTTTTTTATTAATTTAAATCAAATTAATGGGCATCATGTCTCATGTTATAAGTTGTGATAAAATGTTGGACACTGTCACAAGTGTTAAACAACTTGAAAGTGGCACTTATGAAGTTTCAAACAACTTAGTCCAGGTTTCTATGATACTCAAAGGTCTGCTAAATATGTCACGTGATGTGATACAATGACGATGTCAGTCTGGCAAGACATAAACATGTTTCCAGAAGTGTCATGTCACAAGTATTGACACTTCAAAAAACCTAGTCACCATGTCATGGTAACAGTACAGTAATGTCGCTTAATTTCTTGAAAACTATGTAATATAATACCAGTTCAAAAGATTTTTCAAACAACTCACTAACTATTAACAAATACTTGTCTATAATATTTAGTAATGCGGGACACAATCAGTATTAGAACAGTGTTTAATATTATCATTTGGTGGAAGAATTACTCAAATCATGGCAACAAAGAAAGAGCTGGTTGTCTACTATGGCCCAAATGCTAGGATATCAAGTTTGTAACAACTAACAAGGGTATTAAGTTCCCCAAGTAACTCACCAGAAAAGGGGAAAAATAATAAAATCTAGAAGAAAAAAATGTGTATCTCATTTTGATGCCATAACGAACAGTGGAATGCAAAAATTGATATTGTTTTGGAAAATTTGAGCTAAGATTTCAAAAACGATAGAATTTTGAGGTTTCTAATAAGGTCCGCTACCAATGTAAGGTTTAACAATGTGAACAACCAGGATTGGCAACAGTTCAACTGGAAAAGACCAAATAGAAAGTTGTGGTTGTAAAACTGAACTAAAATACTCAGATTCTAAGATTGGGAGCAAGTTTGAACTAAAATAAGAACAAGAAATAGAAATAACAGATAAACTAGAAGTAATGGAATAAAATGGGAGCTAAAACAACAGCAGAATCGAATTAATAAAGGGAAAAAATGTAGAAATAATGGAGATCCACCATTAGGAAACTAGGCCTTGAGAAAGCATCTCGCAAACTTATAAACGAGGATGTCTCACCCTTGGGTTGCAGAAGAAACTGCTGGAAGTTCTTTAAAAATATACTACAATGAAAAAGGACCATATATACAGAGCTTGGTATGAGCAGCAGTTCCTTTCCCTTTCTTACAAACTTTCAAAGGTAGGTTCCTACTCTAGAAACAATTCTAACTACAAAAAGAAAATTTTACTATGGCTAAGCTTTCTAGTCTTGAACAATTTAAACAGAAATAGAAATTGTGATTAAAGCCCAACACATGGGAGAAGGGGAAACTAACTGTGAGACCCATAGAACAGCTCTATGGTCATCTTTTAGGAAGCCTAATTATGATCACAACATGGACCCACAGCTATGGCCTGTTACTAAATAACCAATGGGCCAATTTTGGGCATGTGGCTCTAAATGTTTATCGGGCTGATTGATGATCGCATAAAAAATTAGAATGAACAAAATCCCAAATGATGAAAATTTAAAACAAATTACATTAACACCCAAAACATAAAGGACAATGTTCTACCTAGTTCACAGAAAAATATAACTAAGCCGCAGACATAACAAACTCTATTTTTGCTATACAAATAAAATTCTCTTTCATCTTGAAAAGTAAGTGTACATGATTAAAACGACAGAGGAAGCATGAAGTGTCAAAGGGGAAATTACTGACATAATAATAGTATACTGGTGTGCCATCCAACTGGGATCTTCTGGACGAACAACAACAGCAACCTCCCATTTCCTTTGATGATCAGTGAGATCAACCTGAGATCATTGGAGATTGGTGCACCATTTGCCTCGTTCACAAGGATATATAGACAAATGCTCAACTGAAAGATAATAATACTGATTTAAATGCCAACAACAAGCATAGAAGTTAAGAAGCTCAAAATTGCATGCACAATTAGAAAGCCAAGAACTAAATGTGCATGCAGAATTAGAAAGAAGTCATAAACAATAAGCTTGTGATACTGATAAAAAATGCTCAGCACTAACCACAGGTTACCAAACTATAACCAATTAACAACTTCAACATTGGGTCCTAATTCACAGAATATTGGAGAGCAATGATCACATAGCTTCTAGTTCTCTGTTGAACATCAATCTTTCTTGCTTCCATTCCACATTGAATAGAAGTTGTACCCTTGAAATGATGCCATTTTTGTTAAGTAACCTATGTTGACAGTGCAACAGAATGCATGCATGCCATAATTAATTTTGAGGTTTGAACAAGGGATTCTGTTTGAAGCATATGTACCTTTAAAATGATGGCATTTTTGTTTGGAAACCCATGTTGACAATGTAACAGAATGGATATGCATGCATGCGATAATTAATTCTGAGGTTTGATCAAGGGAATCTGTTTGAAGCATATGCGTAATAAAGTATTTAAGGAATGATCTTACTATCCGATACATAGCGTCATCAATGAAATACCCTAAGTTGGTTTTATTTGGATTATGTCAAGTGTTAGAATACGACTTGAAGTAGAAAGTAAATTACAACTGCAAGCATAAAAGCTAATTGATCGGCCTTCTAGAATCCTTGGACCCATTCCCATTTGGGTGGATTGTTTAATTGATTAGATTATATGACAGTTTTAACGTATAATAAAGCCAAATTTACTAAAATGCTTTACATTTGTAATAATTGACATTTCAAGTAGTCAATTAATCCTTATATGCATTTATTACATTTCATGACTAGTTTACTGATAATTGACTGGCAAAAGGGGGGTGAGAAGCAATTCTATAATTACGGCAGTACCTTTGGAGAAGATGCTGTTAGATGAGATATTAAAGTGTGGGTGTGAGGCTCGATGATTGCTATTACTTGTTTTATTGCATTTTTTTTTTCTCTTGATGTACTTTTAGTTGTCCTCTTGAGGTACTCATTTTTTTTTCTTTTAACATAATTTAACTGTTATTCATCAATATA
>JAUPMG010000020.1:12661552-12699351 GCA_031762675.1 Pachysandra terminalis
GTCATTGTCCAGTTGGCACAAGTGATACTTGCGGGTTTTGGCCATTTGGGTCAAACCAGAGCTCTTAGTACAGTTATATCAAACAATTGGACAAACAATCTAACAAGAAAAGTCATTGCATAACAGAAGTCCCATCAAAAGAGAAAAACTTCTAAATATAGCTCTAAAAAGGACCGGAATCCAAAGGTGAAGGAATCCCTTACAATGGGGAGTTATTGGGACCCTTCTAGGCCCTTCAATCGAGGTGCCTGAAGGGGGTTATATGGGGTGTGAACCCCAAAATCCTGTTGGGTCTCTCGTTATGTTGGATTCCAGTTGGGCCCCTTTTCTCTATAAGAAATTCTAAGTAAAAAAAGTCGTTTTGATCGGTGAAGCTAGGAGTTCATCACTTTCTCTATTTGGTTGTGCGTCTCTCGTTGCCAGTTTCTTTCCATTGCTTCCCTATCACATCTTTTTGACCTGGCCTCTTCAACCCGGTTTGAACAACATTGTAAGAACGGTTGTTACATTGCGGGTTAGGTCTACACATGGATTTCCCTTCCCTACCCATGTTTTATCAGGGTGAGATCCTCTGTAAGTTAATCCCCTGCGGGGTTCCTGTGGTGTAGAGACAGCCCTGGCTGGGCCCCAGAGCACCCCAGGGGCAAAATGGTATTTTTGGCCCCGGAGCCCACTCGGGCTGTCTCTACACTATAGGGACCCCGCAGAGTTTTACCCCAGAGAGGATCCCCTCCTTGTTTTGGACTGGGATCCTATGTGCTGGGATCCCGTGTGCTCGCCATGTGCTGTAGAGACAAATTTGAAGTGGGGCTCACACTCGGGGAAGAAAATACCATTTTTCCCTCCGGTGTTCGTCTCTAAAGCACACAGCGAGCACACAAAATCCCAACACCTAGAATCCCACTTCCCTTGTTTTATATAACTAAGAGCATCTCCAATCGTTTCCCTATAATTTTCCCTATTTTAGGAATAATTTTGGTTCAAAAGTCAAATTTAGGGAGATGCTCTCCAATGCATTTTCCTATATTTTGACTCAAATCTTCAAAAATTACTTGTTTTTTGCATTTGCAGCAATCCTGAACGTTGAATTTATAACCGTTGGATTTAGACAATTTTGGTTCGTTAAGATATAGGGAGAATTCTCCCTATATCCTCAAAATCTCGCCAAATATAGGGAAAGTTTTAACTTCTCCCTATATTTGGAGAGAAGGATAGAGACGATTGAAGCAACTTTTAGGGAGAATTTTCCTCAAATTTAAATTTGGGGAGATTTTTAGGAAAGGATTGGAGATGCTCTAAGAGATAAGCCTTTCTTTGTCACGTGTACTTCCTCGCCCAGGAGCAAATTATATACATACGGAGCAGAGTCACGGATGTTAACTATGTTTTCGAACACAGTCTTTGGTTCTATGATCTGCAAGTCCTACACGTCTTCGATCCTCGCTGTCTCCGTTTATTTCAAACGTCTGTTATCAGTCAATGCTCTCCCATATCCTCTTGTTCTTCGAATACAGAAAGATGCCGAACGAGTCGAACCGTTTCAGAAACTTCACATATCTTCCTCTTTCAGAGGACTCAAATCTCCAATGGAGCTTTCTAAAGCGACTCATGTGGATGAATCCATCTTAACCTCTTCTTCCTGCTCGGAAGCCCTGAAAATCTCGGCAAGAAAGGATTATCTTCGAGAAGGAAAACAGCTGCATTGCCACATTACGAAATTAGGGTCCGACAGTGAACAGTCCATGAGGAATCAGCTCTTGAATCTGTACGTACGATGCAGGGATTTCGCTGATGCATGTAGGTTGTTCGATGAAATGGCTGTGAGGAATGTCGTATCGTGGAATATAATGATTTCTGGAATAATTGGCTGTGGAGGTAATGTGAATTCGTTTATCGATCTAGGGTTTCTGTATTTTAAGAAAATGCTGATGGAAATGGTGGATCCTAGCTATATTACTTTTATTAGTATGATCCGTGCCTGTATCGATTTAACTGATATCGATATTGGGAAACAATTGCATTGTTTGATAATTAAATCAAATTATGATTCGAATTGTTTTGTCGGTAGCGCTCTCATTGATCTTTATGCAAAATGTAGTTTAGTGGAAGAAGCACGGCGAGTTTTTGATAGGATTATGTTGAGAGATATGGTTATGTAGAATGTAATGGTGTCTTGCTATGCAATGAATGGAATAGTGGGAGAGGCTCTTGGAATTTTTAACTCAATGCAGTCGGAAGGCGTTAAGGGGGATGATTTTACCTTAAGTAGTCTGATCAGTTCTTGGGTTTTTGGGTTCTTGTGAATTGGGGAAGCAGGTTCATGGTCTTATTATTACAATGTCTTTTGATTATGATGTATTAGTGGCTAGTGCACTTGTTGATATGTATGCAAAGAACGGAAATATAGAGGATGCTCGCAAGGCCTTTGATGGAATGGAGAGTAGAAATGTTGTGTCCTGGACCACCATGATTGTGGGTTATGGACAACATGGAGATGGGAAGGAGGCTATGAAACTTTTCAGGAAAATGATTCAAGAAGGGTTTCACCCGGATGAGCGGCTAGCGTCCTTAGCTCGTGTGCAAATTCATGTGCTAGTAGTGAAATAGTACAACTTCATGCTTATGGGGTGAAAAATGGGTTTGAAACCCATGTATCAATTGCAAATTCTTTGATAAATGCATACTCGAAATGCGGTGTTATCGCTAGTGCATTTCAAATGTTTAGTTCAACCACGAAGCCTGACCTCGTTACATGGACTTCATTGATTAAGGCTTATGCATTCCATGGTCTTTCAAAGGAGGCCACTGAAATCTTTGAGAAGATGTTGTCTAGCGCCGTGTGGCCAGATCGTATTGCCTTCGTTGGAGTGCTGTCTGCCTGTAGTCATGGTGGACTAGTGGATGAAGGGTTTCACTATTTTACTTCAATGACAAGGGACTAACAAATTATACCCGATTCGGAGCATTATACTTGTCTCATTGACCTTCTTGGGAGAGCTGGCTATCTGGGTGAGGCTTATAATGTTTTGACCTCAATGCCCTTTGAACCTGGTCCGAATGCTTTGGGAGCGTTAATTGGGGCCTGTAAAGTCCATGGCAATGTTGGATTAGCAAAATGGGCGGCGGACAAACTTTTCATTCTAGAGCCGAATGAGCCTGTGAATTATGCACTCATGTCTAACATCTATGCTTCTAAAGGACGTTGGCTGGATGTGGCAAGAGTACGGAAAATGATGAGGGAGAGGTGCGATTATAAGGTACCGGGTTATAGCTGCACGGAGATTTCTGGTGAGATTCACACATTTGTGTCAAGTGATAAATTCCATCCACAAACTTTGAAGGTGTATGCTATGCTGGGAATGTTATTGAGACAAATGAAGGAGGAAGGATATATGTCTAATGTGTATTTTCGGTTCAACACCGAGAGGGATGCATGCTCGCTCAACTTTCTTGGAGAAATTTAGACGTTGCAAGCTGATGACGAGCCCTCTTAGTGGTTGTCATCTTGTGGAAATCAGTTTCTCTTCTCATCTGGAGGCAAGAACTACAAGGTAAATAGCTTGTATAGAATGGGAAAATGGATTTCTGTTCTATCTAACCAGGTTTATTTTTATGATGAGGCATGTGTTTTTTCTGCCATATAGAGGCAAGAACTAATAGGTAAATAACTTGTATAGAATGTGAAAATGGATTTCTGGTCTATCTAGCTAGGTTTATTTTCCTGGCGAGGAATGTGTTTTTTTCTGCCATACAGAGGAATGATGTGACTAATCCAATCAGCCCACCTGATTGGTTACCCTATGGATAGGCCAGGCGGACAAGCTTTTCACCCATGCAAGCCATACCTACTGGTGTATTGGACTTTGCATATGCATCAACGTCTATCAATTTATTTATTTATTTTTAATATTTTCTTTTAGAGTTTTCAGAAAGAATGAGTTGAACAAGGAAAAAGGTATGTTTTGGGGTTGAAACTTGGTATATAAGTGTGCTTGGACTGCTGATAGACATTTTTCTGTTTTAACTTTAAGCTTCAGTTGAAAAATTTATATCCTTTTTTTTCAGGTTAAGGCCGCAGAAAGCTTTCTTTATCCTCGAAACATAAAGATTGAATGCATCTTGCTTCATCTTGCAAATGTTGATCAACACAAATCAACTAGTGACTGTTTTTCATCTAGCTCACAAACACAGGTGATGCCTGATTCTTTACAAACAATACTTCAGTGTTTAGCTCATCAGATAAGAAGCTTTAAGGAACATAATTTATCTTTGAGCCACTTTATCTTTGGCACAGCTGGCGCTTTACTCGGGCCCTCCCGTTGAGGAGATGAGTGTGGATGGGTGATTGGATTGGATAATAGGATAATCCATTATGTTTAGTTCTATTATCTTGTATTTGATGCTTCTATGTTCGGATCATACTTTATTATCTTTTTATATATTATTACTGCCTATTTATAATTAATGAAATGTTGGTTAATTATAAAAAAAAAAAAAAAAAACACATATATGAATTTATGGTGATTGTAACTAAGGGTGTCCAATGGGCAGGCTCGTGCCTTGCCTAATCTCGGGCCCTCAGGCACGACACGGCATGAGGCACGATTATTATTGTACCATGCCGGGCTGGGCCCGCGCTTTTGCCTACAATTGGAGTCATTGCCCAACCATACCTGTGCCGTGGGCCATGATGAACCCAGGGCACGACACGACTCGAATCGTTCTGGGACAGACCGGCTAGCGCGGGGTCATCCTGTTGTACATCCTTAATTGTAACGTCTCTGGTCAAGTGTGTTTCCTCTTGAAATTCCACATGCTATGCAAGCAAGCCTTTGTGCATTTTTATTTTATGGAATATTTCTATTAGCAGTAATTATGTATTAATATTATAGAGAAGAGTGTTTGTACATTAGATTGTAAAACAGTGCACAAATGACATGGAATCAAACATGTAATGTAGTCTATTATACGAGTCTCATTATGCCCATGAATTTCCCTATATTTCAGCAACTCTGATGCATTTCTAAGCACTAATTGAAGAGTATACAGATGTAGGTCTAGATTGACATGAGTATCTGCTGCATTTTTTTTTTTTTTGTTGCATTCACAATGCTTGAAGTTTTAATACCCCCATGTAATACCAGAAGTTTTGACTTTGAAGAAACTTCACTTAACATATCCATGAAGACTCTGCATGGTTGGGTTGTGGTTTTCTAGTGAAGCTTATCTAGCTGAGAAACGTGGTTAGATGTATGTTGGCTGATAATTAATGCTCATCCTTTTTCGCAGCTGCAAAACATGTATGCCATATGGGGTACAAGATGCAGAATCCCTAGCACTTGGCTTGTCAGTTCTGTCGGCCCTTTCATACCATGCACAAAGACAGCTTGTTCTTTTGCAAGTCAGGTTGGTGTATTTATATGGATTCTAATTTATACACTTCTCCTTGTGGGCATACATTTAAACATGAATGCTGCTCCAGTTATTTCATGCATTTGTTTAATGATTTTGCATGACATGTTCATTGTTCGCAAAATGAGATACATCAAATCATCAAAACAGGAAATTTGTAAATTTAATATTAGAATTAGACATGAACATGATATATTGTCCACTATTTTCTTGCATTTGCTCAATATGTTAGGATTCTCATTGTTTGTGAGACATGATACCCCAAACAAAAGAAAATATATTTTAACACTCGTGGTTACGAAAAAGTGAAGTTAGCAAACCAATTAATGGAATCAAAATTTCGAAAAGAACACTTTGATTAGATAGTTTGATTTTGATGGCATATGGGCTCAAAAGTTATAAAAAATATTTTATATGAAAGCGAAATCATCAATTAATGGTTGTTGAATCTTAAGAAGTCTTTTATGATAGTCCTGAAAGTTTAATTTATGCTACATATATTTCTTGCCCACGAGATACTTCATACTTGATGAAATATTATCTAAATTCTTTGTTGGTTTGGAAGTCATCATTTAAACTACCATAAAGTTAGGGCATAAAGTGGGTAGGTTCAGATCAAGCCTAGTATGAATTCAGATTCGTTTTATACATGTAAATCAGAGTCTAGAACCGAATCTGACTTGGGATTGTATAGGATTCAAACCTGTTTCATATTATAACTAGCTAATTTGGATTCAATCCTAAATCCATATTTTAGCGTTAAGCAGGTCAAATATGGACTCGAATTTGGCTTATATACTATTAACCATATAATTTATTTAAAGGTATAGTTAAACCTTTTGAAGTCCATTTCTTTCATTTCCCAAAATTAGTCTATAAAACTCAATCAGTTCAAATAATGATTGTTAGGAATGGTACTCTCCATTTTATAAGTGGAAAACAAAGAAGAAAATCTTGTTTCAATCGTTTTCATAAAATGGAAATACGACTATATATATATATATATATATATATATATATTTAATATATGCTTTGCTGGCATGAAGTAAGAAATTTTATTTTAAAGGTAAAATTAACTCCAACCCACCCAATCTTGGGATCTCTAAGTTGAGGGTTGTGGTTTGTTTGTTTTACAGTTTAATTATGATTTGGACAAAGCAAAGGAGATTATGTTGAAGGAGGTAGAGGTTTTGGGTTTGCTACTGGATCTGAACTCGGGATCTCTGGGTTGAGGAGTATGGCGTGTTTGTTTTACGGTTTAATTATGATTTGAGCTTCTGACTGCAGGAAACGATAAATATACCGATTGAAGAAGAGGTCTTTGAGAATCTGAGATGTAGCAAGTGGGTCTTACAACTGATGCTGCTCAATAGAGATTAGCCAGTTTTAAACAAGTCACATAGCAAGCTTAAAGAGAAGAAGGTATTGTTTCCAGTCCACATCTATGTTGTATTCTTCTTCTATTTGCGCTTTTGGATATCTGGAATTCTAGTTTGTGATATTACCCGTGCTTTATACTTTTCGATCTTGGTGTTTTAGGAGAGCAAGTTCTTGACGTTCTTAGGTTTATATAAAATCCTTAATTGTAGATTACAGTAGTCATCGCTGCCTTTCCTTTCAAGTGTCTCCACGGCTCATAAGACTTCTCCACTTCATCCACCATTGATTTCTTCAAATCTCTTGTGCGGAGAAGGAGCTGTAGAAGAAGAAAAATAAGTGAAGGCAGCAATGCAAGATCACAGCCTCAAACCAAAAACTTTTGAAATGCTTGACCAAGTGGTTTTCTCCAACCAAAGAGAAGACTTTATCAGGGCCTTTGAAAGTTGGTTTAAAGAACAAAAGGGATAGGCATGAAAATAAAAAATAAATCAAATTCATAATCTGCAGCAATCCTGTGTATAAACAATGCATCGATAAAGAAAGAAGAACGTGTGAGGAACAAGAAGAGATGAAACTGCTAAATATACTATGCATCTCCTGCTCAAATGGAATGCAGATCATTCTATTCAGTTAAAGAACAAGGTGCACTAGAGAACATTCAGTTTATACATAGGATTGTTAGCTACTGACAGTAAAAGCATAACTTAACTGGGTTTCTTCCAGATTACATGGTTAGAAAGGTTAAGAAGTTTAGGTAGAAAACAGGAAACATGAAAATTTGATAAGGGATTGCTGGTCTATACTACAGAAGCCAAATCAAAATGTATATAACTAGACTGGTTTTCTACGGTAGGCTAATAATATATTTTATACAGGCATGGAAGAATCTTGAGTTCTTCTACATGCGGATTGCATACTTTGCAAGGTTAAGTTAATTGCTGCTACGCTCTCTGTTTGCTGCAGTTTTTAGTCTCCTGGCTGCCTGAATGAAATCCATGATCGCTTCTGTCTCGTCCAATTGCTATTGTATCAAGATTCCAGACAGTTGAGAAACCAGAAAAAGGGCCATCAGTTGCGGTATGTGTGTGTGTGTGTATATATATATATATATATATGTAGAGAGAGAAAGAGAGAGAACCTGGGATAAGAAATGTCGCTGCACAGCGTCAAGCATTTGATCCTTTGATGAAGTAGGATTAATGCGTCCCTACAATACAATCCATTTAGTTGAAGTAAAATTATCTAAAATAAAGAAACTTCATACTGGTGACAGATAGGGATGTACATGCAGGCTGCGCATTGCCATGCCTAATTTTCAGGCCCAAGGCTCGGGCCAAGCTTCATGCTTTGCCTATAAATTGGCTAAAAACTGATTTGTGCTTGTGTCTAATCATGCCTGAGCCAGGCTGTGCTGTGGGTCATAATCCCAACCCTGGCATGATAAGACCTATCGTGCCCTGCAGTGTTGGCATGCATGATGCCCGGCACATTTGTAGGCCAGAGCTCCATAGTCTCAAACGGCTTCTGGACCATAATCCATTGGGTAAATAATGATAAATGCATATGCTTTGCAACCCCAAAAACTGAGACTAGAATACTGGAGGTTAAGTAAGACTCACAAGGTTGAAGTGTTTGCAATATCTCCACAATGAATCTAGGCCTAGTTTTGATAAGTTCACCCTCTGATGATCACACAAAAAAGTAACAAACAGATTAAATATAACAATGGTTTAAACTTTAAACCTGATTATAGTACATAAACACATTCTATTTCTTAGTTTCTTACCGATTGAGGTTTATGACTAGTGGATTGAACTTCTCTGTAATTGCTTCGACTCGTTGATTTTGCCAAAGCTGATGGCATCCAAGGCCTTGTATGGCGAACTCTTGGCTTGCTTGGTTTATGGAATTGGACACTTGTGGCTGCCCAGAGAGAAGAAACAGCTTAAGAGTATGAGAGGAATTCCAGATCACCTTGATTGTAGTCTAATTTAGTAAAATTACGGGTCAGGTCAATGAATAATTTTACTTACAGAAATCATTCTCTTTTTCACCCATGTCAGAGCTACTGCAGGAGTTATCAAGATCATAATCATCATCTTCTTCATTCCCGGTTGGATGTTCCAGAACGCTCAAAGCATTCCTTTGCAGCTTAACTTCATCCCCATTTTTCAGAACCTTGAAAGTCAAATATACATGTTTAGTTAGTAACCATCACAAATATAAAAGGACATAAAGAACAGTATGGATACGGGTTCAATCTACAAGTAAACTCAAAACAAGAATTTGCTAATCAATCGTGCTTCATCTTCTCAATCAATATAGAGCATAAACACCAAAATACACGTGTGTGTATATATATATATATATATATATATAGAGAGAGAGAGAGAGAGAGAGAGAGAGAGAGGGAGAGAGAGAGAGAGAGAGAGAGAGAATTCTGAAAGTTAGACGCTAGAGAAAATATGGGCTTTAAGGTTTCTAGTAAATAGGATAATGGAGTTGGGTTTAAATATTTAATAAGCAGTAGGATGTGGCCGAGATTTCTAAGATTAAGCAATACTATAACAAGAAGAGAACTAGAAGTTAAGAAAAAGACGTATAAAACCTGAAGCAATTAGATTTAATAAACAAAACTAGAATAATGACAACAAACAAAAAGGACAGAAAACTAGATTTACTAAGAGATATCTAGCTTTTCAACACCTTGTCCATGGTAGCCTGTCTTTGCTGTAACTGAAAGGTTTAGACGAACCGGATCATGTATATCAAGAGAAAGAAGAGTTGAAAAAGATTATCTGCTAAAGAATAAGTCTCACACAATATCCGGGTCGGCCCCTCCAATTACGGCAACCGAATCAACCTCCTTAAATTCAAAATCTTAAAAAGTGATTACATTACTTTAGATATAATCATACTTATATGGGGCGATGCTCCTATTTCCATTAGGGAATCCAAGTAGAACTCAAAAAGGGAATAGCAGCTTTCCTTTTTCTACTGACTTAAACATAGAAACTCCTATTACTGACATTCTACTTGAATAAATAAAATAACTAAAACTACTATTCACTTGTGGGTCTACTTTTATTTATTTATTTATTTTAATGAATAGTCTACTTTTAATTTAAATGCATGAAATGCGTCACGAAGGACACATTTATTCAAGTTCATTTTTTTTTTTTTTGGGCAAAAACAATTAGAAATTTATGAATAATAAAAAAAAAAGAGGTATAAACTCAGTTTTCCTTTATTTATTTATTTTTTTCATGAATAATTGATAAACTCAGTTACCCGAATTTTAGTAAATATCTTGACAGGTCACCGACCAAGTTAACTAAGTTTAAAACTCTTTCCTAAATTCACTGCTACTTACTAGAATTGCAAATGAGATAAATCCAAAATCTTTCACAGAATTATAATGATTTAGATCATTATCTTAGTGGGTATTCTAATAATAAAAACGGTCTGCAACACAAAATTGAAACCCAAAAGCAAGTTTAAATCTAATATTATTTCTAAGATATAGAATTAAATGGGGGTTGGACCCTACAAGCATATACCATATGATTTAGCATAGAATTTTATGTAAAATTATGAAATCAAACAAAAATAGGAAAAAAATTTGCCAAATGATGAATTGAAGAGAATAGGAAAAGATTAAAGGGGTTACCAGCCAGTGCCAGCCACCCAAGCCAACAGCCTTCTTGACAACGCCTTGCAGACCCACCAAAACAGACTTTGTTCGGTTGTTTCCTGTTACAATAACTTTAGTGTGTCGGGGAAGAACAGAGAGCTCTTCATCACCACTTTCCTCGCGAAATGGCGAAAAAACCCGAGAAGAACACAGCTCGGGCTCCAGCATTTTCTCATTGAACATCATCACAAGCTCCCCAATTGATCAGCACAGTATCATTGTAGTAAACTCGATAGACAAGATCCAATCTCCTGATCCTCTCTATATCTTGCCAATCTTGACAAAAACCCCTCAAGTTGAAGTGAGAGATCCTTCTTTGTCTTCCTCCTTTTGACCAAATTACTTGATTTCACCCATCTTTACATCAACCTGGAGAGTGAAATCAGAGTTTATGAGGAAAATGAAGCTTTCTAACCGATCTGAAGCTGTGATCTTGCATGGTAAAAATCCCAAATATAATCACATCAATGAAATTCTGAGGTGATGAGATTTACCTGATTTCATCAATTAGGGATCCCTGAGCTCTGACATGAAGTCATGAAGGGAATTTACAATGCATCGAGGCAAAGATGAACTTAATCATCGAATTTCTCATTCACGGACTCCGCTTCGTAGCAATAAATGAAATCCTTCTTGTTTCAATTCAAAATTTCCCCAATCTTTATTCTTTGATGTTCAACCTACCTATCAGAAAATAAAGGCAAAATTAAAGTAGGATATCTTTAGCACTGTAAACGAATAGGTAGGAAAAAGTTTTTGCAGGATTAAAAAAAAAAAAAATCGAATCTGCTACTCTTTCTGTTTTTTTTTTTTATCAATCAAGATAAATTAATTTCAATTGACGAATCACACTCGATCTGAAATATTAAAAAGAAGAGAAAATGCTTGTTAAGCTTCAGATGAACACTTCAAACGGAACCAGACCAAAATCCAATGACAAAAGCCCTAGTTCTTAGCTTGAGAAATAAAAAAAACTATTCAAAAATGCATAAATTCAAGATCCAGAACTCTGGACTAATCAAATTAAACTAAGAATTCTTCTTTTAAACTCAAATACCTGTTCACAACTCCGATTTGCGAACAAAAGAATCGACTCGATCCAAATGCACGAAATGCAGTCGATACACACTGTAAAGCTCTCGGAAACATTAAAAAGAAGATAAAAATGCTTTTTAAGCTTCAGATGAACACTTCAAACCGAACCAGACCAAAATCAAATGACATAAGCCCTAGAAATTAGCTTGAGAAATATAAACTAAGCAAAAAAAATGCTTGAATTCAAGATCCAGAACTCTAGACTAATCAAATTAAAGTAAGAATTCTTATTTTAAACTAAAACACCTGTTCAAAACTCCGATTCGCAAAAAAATAGTATCGACTCGGTCCAAATGCACGAAACGCAGTCGATACACACTGTAAGCTCTGGACTAATCAAATTAAACTAAGAAATCTTCTTTTAAACTAAAATACCGGTTCAGAACTCCGATCTGCCAACAAAAGTATCGACTCGATTCAAATGCACGAAATGCAGTCGATAAACACTGTAAAGCTCCCGGAAATAGGTTTCCGATCACGAGAAACAGAATTCCGAGGTCGGATTTGTCTGAGAATCAACGGATCTGGAAGAAAACGAAGCGTGTGAGCACGAAACGAGGGATTCCAATGCTGGAATCTTCCCGCTTTTAGAGTGCTTCCTGCAAAATTTTCAGATCGGAAGTCCACTCAGTAAGAGCAGAACAAAAAACACACTAAATGCTCACCAACTGCCTTCGAAACGACCTGCACACACCGTACGGCCACGCTTTTAAAACCGGTGGGCCGGTAACCGGCTCCAGCCGGTCAATCCGGTTCAAACACCAGGTCGTACGGTCGCAGCTTTATCTTTCTTCGAGGCTCGGCTCGAGTCTTTTCAACTCGGCTTGAAATCTGTAACGTACGTGGACAGGCTATCTTGAGCCAAGCCAACCAAGCGGGTTAAAACCGGAAACTTAAAAAATGGAAAGATGTTGTAACGTACACGTGTCAGAGGACTAGTTGTCGGATCTTATCCTGACAAAAAAAAGTTAGTAGTAGTAACGTAAAACTCCGAACTGTTTATATGTGTAATTTGGAATTTGGTTTGAAGTCCGCTTGGGCAGCTGGAGCGCAATAGACTAGACATTTTAAAAGCCCCGCTTTCGGACTTCGGTTTCGGAGGAGGATGGGTCCACCGGTCACATGCTGGCATTTACTTTCTCCTTTTGTGTTTTGCATTAGCTCCCTACAAATGGAAGGACTTTGTGAAAAGGACTTTGGATTAAATTAAAAATTGTGTCGGGTGGAAAAAAATTATATCAGAGGATGATATTTATTATGATTTTAGGATTAGATGGATATTTTTGTCTGGATAAGAGAAATGAAACAGTAATACTGTCATTTTAAAAAATTTACTTAAAAGATAGAGCACAGTTAATTGCTTCGCACAAACACAGTTTTTAAAAGCAACCCCCACTTATGTTTCTCCAAAATGTTCTTCCTTGAGAAGCACTTTCATTCGAACTAGCTTTCGAAAATGTCAACAAACAATCCAAGCATTAGGAAGGAAGCCTTTCGGCTCCAGGAAGGGCTTCCTGACTCTTACGAAGCTGTGTCAAACGGGGTCTAAGAAGTGTTGTACTATTATTTGGTGCTTAAGAACCATTTTTAGAGATTTAAATACTAATGATTAGCTATGTGGATGAATATTAGTGGTTTATCACCCACCAATAATGATGAGAGGGGAGAGTTTGGGGTCGAGCTCCCTTATCAGGATTCTAAGTCTTAGGATCTTGGATCGAATCGGTCTCGGCTGATCCCGATTCGGATCGGCGATACTGGTCTGTACCGGCTGATCCAAAAGTTAGATCGTCTTTTAAAAAAAATAAAAAATTGGATCGGCTGGACCGGTCATTGCTGATACCTATTGAATCGTTGATTTTATTAATTAGAAAAAACCAACAAACTTTGGATTGGCGGATCGGTCTGATCCAATCATTGGATTGGTCTGGATTGGTATCTGTTGAATCGGTCCGATCCAAAGCCACTTGATACAATAGTTGTATTGTAGGTTTGGATCAGACCGGTCTTAGCTGATCCCGATACAGACCGGATCATCCAATCCGATCCTTGAAACCATGTCCGTGATAGTCAAATATTATTGAAGGTATTTTTGTATTTTATTCTCGAAAATATTATTAAACCCTAAATCTCGAAGGATTAATGATTGATCGTTTGTGCTAATGAGAAAGTTCATTAGAGAGACCTCCATAACCTTGTTCCTGTTTTTTCCCTTATTTATAGGGGATTTTCTTCTGCTCCATAATTTCTTCTCGCAAAGGTTTTTTTTAATATAAACCCGTGTGTTCTTGCTTTATTTTTATTATTGTTAATTTTTTATTCTTTACAAAAGAGCATTTAATGAAAATAATAAAGAGGTTAGATTTCATGTCAACACCAACCTTAATACAAATGAATCTAATAAGAATATGTATCGATATATATTAGTGTCATAGGACTTGGGAGGAATACTTAGTTTTTTCTTTTTTGGTCTTAACAACGTCGTGTCCCCACACCCACTTAGGTGTATAATTAATTCACGTTCGAGGCAAGAGCAATAAAGGTAAACTTCTGACCACGAGTGCTTCTAGTGAGATCTTAATATATTCTTATTCTATATATATTAATGTCTTAGGAATTTGAAGAGCATTAAAGGATTTTATTCCAAGGTTGTAAGATTCTGGGTTGACTTGAGGATTTGACATGTTTTTAACTTACGATCAAGTGAACCATCTCAATTAAGATCGATGGTTTATCTAAACTAATGGTTCAACTCCTCAACCATCCAATTTGTTGAATGAACCAAAACCAATTATAATGAAATAGAAATATATTTTTTTTAAAAAAAACAATAAATATATGTTTGCCTTCTAGAATTTTATATTTCTTATTTATTATCGATAATAACCCTTTTTAGGGCTGTCAAGGAGTCGAGCTAGCTCAGTTCAGGTTCAGGCTCACCTTGTATAAGTCAAACTTGAACTCTATAGTTAAACTTGTGACTCGAGCTTGAAATGCCCCCCAAAAAAAGGCTTATTATCGTAATGAGTTTGAGCCAACCTGGGTAGACTCCGTTTGTTTGAATATAAAATTATACATCCAATTCTTATATCTCATATTATATGTATAAAATTATATATCCATTATCTATATATATATATATGAAAAGATACATGTTAATGTATTATACTTTATATTATAATAATGATCATCAATTATAATATTAATGCATTTGGATTAAGCTATGTTTTTTTGCGAGCCGAGTCTTTTATTAGTCGAGCTTTTGAGAGCTGAATCTGAGTCTAAAATATTTTAACAAGTCTGAGCCCTAAAATGTTTAACGAGCCTGAGCCGAGCTGGGAAAGCTCAGCTCGGCTTGTTTAGAGCCCTAACCCTTTCCCTTCGAATTAAACAATGGTTTAACAGTCTAAACTGGTGGATCAAATCATTTATAACAAACAAAAATTAGTATATTATTTGCACCATAAAGCTTAAATTCTTGGAATTTTTATATTCATTTAATAATGAAAAAAAATGCTAATATTCCTAATTAGCAATCTCTAATCAAATCTAACAATATCTTTTAGGAGTATTTCAGTATTAATTATGAAGAATATTGTACATAAAAATAATAGAATTCATCAATTTCATTGCAAATGCCAACCAAGAGATTCAAAAATGGTTACAAAGAAAGCTGAATCCAGAGGAGATAATTTCAGCTTTCCAAACTTTCTAAATTCTCGATCTTAACAAATTACTATATTAAGGACTAAATCCCCCTCTCCCTTTCTCCAACCAAAACCTGCTTTTTCTTGAATCTCACTACTGAAAATCCAAGAACAAGTGATCGTGATGTTGAAGAAGAGGAAAAGCATGGGTCGCCAGAAGATCGAGATCAAGAAGATCAACAACGAGAACTCCCGGCAAGTCACCTTCTCGAAGCGCCGGACCGGACTTTTCAAGAAGGCGAGCGAGCTCTGCATCCTATGCGGTGCCGAGATTGCCATAATTGTGTTTTCTCCGGCTGGCAAGGCCTTCTCGTTTGGCCACCCGTGTGTCAACTCCTTAGTAGATCGGTTCCTGCTTAGTACTAGAGAGTTATCATCATCATCGTTGTCGTCGCCGAATGCTAATGCAGTTCTACAGCTGAATCTGCAATACATGGAAGTAAATAAGCAATTGGAGGATGAGAAAAAACGCGAAGCGAAGCTTCAACAAGAGCAGAAAGAGAGGAAGGAAGTGTTTTGGTGGGATGCACCGGTTGATGATCTTGGCTTGCATGAGATTGAGCAGTTACTTGCTTCATTGGAAGAGCTTAAGAAGAATGTGGCAAAGCGAACCAATGAGCTGCTTGTGGAGGGAATGGGATCGTCGTCGTTGCCGTCGCTGATGAACTCTTTCTTGCCAGTAAACTCTCATGGGGTTGCTGCTGATCCGTTTGTGGTGAAGAACGAATACCATTACGATTTCAATGGTTCCTTCTGGTTTTAGTTCTGGATTTCAACTTGGGATTTCCTAGATTCTAGTCTTTTAATTGTTTCTGGGTTGAGGGAGAGAATAAATCTATATCTGCTTACTTCAATATGAATTTTATTAACTGCAATGCAATTGTGAGGATTACAGGAAAATTTCCTCAAAATTGATAAAGTACTGCTCGTTCAATCTGATTTAATTGGTTTACACTTGTTTGGATTATGTTTGTAGTTGCTTTATAAACAAACCATACTGACTGTTGAACCAAATTGCTTAGGAGTGTAGGGTTATTTATGGGCCGGGGTGGCCGGCCTGAAATCAGACGGGCGTGGACATACTTCTTATAGCAATATGATCGGGCCGGGCTATGATTTTTAAGTTCCTGCTAAAATTTCCTATGGGCCTGGTATACGTTTGATCAAGCCCACCTAAATCCACTCGGGACTTCTATTGGATTTATATTCGAATTAAATTTTAATCGGATATCGACATTCAGATCCATATTCCATCCAACGGATTTTAAGGCTAATTATATTCGAGATTTTTGGGTCGAATAAAGGTTGAATTCGGATATAAACCTGACCCATTGACAACCCTTAGTCTGATGGTGTCTGGATGCGTGGGGTGCATGTCTATGAATTGAATATATAGGGACGTAAATGCAGGCTTGCACGTACCAACCCGATTATTTATCGGGCCGTGCTATGCCGTGTCTAATTTTTTGGAC
Source organism: Pachysandra terminalis (assembly GCA_031762675.1). Taxonomy (NCBI): domain Eukaryota; kingdom Viridiplantae; phylum Streptophyta; class Magnoliopsida; order Buxales; family Buxaceae; genus Pachysandra; species Pachysandra terminalis. Next base: position 12,678,313 of record JAUPMG010000020.1, read on the forward strand.
CCAGGTCCGGTCCGGCAAGGGATATGATTATTATCGTGCTGGACCATGGTATGTCGGGCCGGGCCTTGTGTTTTACCTATAAATTGACTAAAATTGATCATGCTCGTACATGGGCTGTGCCATTCTATGTCGTGGACCATGACCTAGGTCCAACACAGCACGATAAGGCCTATCATGCCAAGCCGTGCCTCACACAACCTAAACCGTGTTGGGCTGGACCGGCATGTGCAGCCCAACATGTTTGTACATACCTATAAACATGTGATGTGTGTGGATGCACGTTGCAGCTTCCACTCTTCAGATGATGTGGCGCCATGTTGCTACAGAACCTGCTCTCGGTCCCGAATCCATACCGGCATAGATTTACCCCTGTCCGAAACGTGACAATCCGAGGCAATTTATAAAAACGGTTCTGTATTTTTTTTGGGTAACTTACACTTTCACCCCTAAGGTTTGTACCACTTACACTTAAAACCCTTGAGATTTTTGACTGACCCCTTTATATGACACCTCAATGAGTCTTGGACTGATTTACCCCAAACAATATATAAAATTACTCCTCTCAAATACACCACCATCACCACTACCCTTTGCCACCATTACCATCCAACCCCTATCACCGAGGGGGCGGTGGTGGGAGTGGGGTGGTGAATTTGAAAAGAATAATTTTATATTTTATTAAGGTAAATCAATTCATGACCCAGTTGAGGTTTCAGCCTTTCAGGTAAAAGGGGTCAATGTAGTTTAAAAACCTCAGGGGTCTAAGTGCGAGTGGTACAAATTCAGGGGGTGAAAGTACAATTTACCCCTTTTGGTTTTTTTTTTGGTAACGAAACGGTTCTGTACAAGCCTATAGTAAAGGTCCATCTCGTCCTTCTTCGACATAAGCGAAATAGAACTCTCTCAGGTTCTGCAGAAAAAAAAACAAAACAAAACAAAAACCAGAAGACATCAGGAAATCCAATCTTGGTCCATCAGATAATTTCGAATTCTATCTTCGAATTAATGGCGGGACATGGTAATCTCTTCTCTCTCCGATTTAAACCCCAAAGTTTGATTATATGTTCTTCTGATCAATCGAACCTTCCCATTTTCAGGCGAAAAGAATCGGCCAAGCAAAAGGCACAAATCTGGAACCAAGGTTCTTCGACTCCCCATTTCCCTTTTCTTTTAAACAAATCCAAATCTCTCTTTTTGTCTTTCTCAGATTAGGTCGGTTGCTCTGTGTAGGAGGATCACCAAAGCGCGATCATTGAAGAAGAAGAATCCTATTACGACGATGATAGTCGTGATGGTATTTTGTTCCTTTTATCTTTCAGAATTATATTTTCTTTTCATATTGATCTAAACTTATTCGGAGGAATTGATATTGAATGATTTGTTGTGGTTGATTAAAGCTGAAAATGAGGGGAAAAAGAGGGATTTTAGCAAGCTAGAACTGAAGCCCGATCACACTAATCGGCCATTATGGGCTTGCGCCGATGGTAGAATATTTCTGGAAACATTCTCCCCATTGTACAAACAAGCTTACGATTTTCTCATCGCCATTGCTGAGCCTGTTTGCAGGTATTCTAGCTCAAAATCGTGTGTGTGGGTGCGCGTGCGCGTGTGTTTATTTCTTTATTTTTTTTTTTAATCTTAATGGTTTCTATGTATCTGCTGTGTAGGCCAGAATTTATATATTTATTATTTTTTTTAATCTTAATGGTTTCCATTTATCTGTTGTTTAGGCCAGAATCGATGCACGAATACAACCTCACGCCCCACTCCTTGTATGCTGCTGTATCAGTGGGGCTGGAGACTGAAACAATCATCACTGTTTTGAATAAATTGTCAAAGACAAAGCTCCCCAAGGAAATGATTGATTTCATCCATGCTTCTACTGCTAATTATGGAAAAGTGAAGCTTGTTCTTAAGAAGAATCGGTATTTTGTGGAGTCCCCGTTTCCGGAGGTAGTTTCGTTACATGTTGATTTGTTACTTGGTTGATCAGTTGATATTATGATAAGGGTTTCCGGGGGGTTGTATTGTTGTTATGATTAGTTCGTGTGATATTTGCAGGTACTGAAGACATTGCTCCGGGATGACGTTATATCTTGTTCAAAGATTATTCCTGAGGTCTGTTCTTGCTTTTACTTCGTTGGAAATTTCAATTCTGTTTTACAATATGTACCTGAGAGTTATCCGGAATTTTACTTTATTTTTTTTGTCATTATTTTCCATGTTTCTTCTAGTTGTTTCAATTGGGAATTGTTTGATTGCTATGAATTTTGTTTGCTTTGTATTTCACATGAAAGTTAAGCAGCATTTGAACATGCACATGACTCGATTGTTCTTTCTGCAAATGTATCTTCTGACTGTCATCGTATGATGTAACTGAATCATTAGATTGAGTCAATCCTGGTTGTATATATACCTATTGTTTTCTATGCATTTTGCTTCTTGGTGTGCATCAGTGGAACTGCCCATGTTTGGTAAAGAAACAATATGCTTATATCATTTGGTTGTATTCACCATTTCACCTGTTATTGTGCAGGAGATCAAAAATATTTATGAACAAAATCCCATATCTTTGGGTTCCCATGGTGATGGAATTTAATAGATTCCTTAAACATGCAATTATTTAATTTTTGCAGTTGCAAATGGTGTTCTGGGTGTTTTGTTCCAAATTTGAGTTCTATCGTCATGGATAATTCTGAAACAGTTGTATCCTATTCACAGTTTAAATTTAATTTCTGTTTTTTTTTTTCATGGATTCTTGCAACTAAAATCAGTTTAGGAAAAGGTAGTGCCAATGTTGTGATGGTTTTTTTTTTTGAGCCTCTTTTTATTTCACTGTCACTGCAATTTCCCTCTGTATGAGAGTTACAATTCTGATACTGCCTGTACTTATTTTATATAGGGTGCACACGGAAGTGATGGATTTACAATTAGCAAAGCTTTGGGTGAAATAGAAGGTCATCATGATGAATTACTGAATGGAGCCGAACTGGCAGCTGCAGCTGAAGAAAAAGAAACACACTCTTTCGAAGTTGACCCTGCGCAGGTAAAATAATGTGGTCTCACCTAATTCTTGCAATCCCGGTGCTAGCATTGAAGGTGTTTTGAAGATGAATTTTTATGGCTTGTCTATGGGGAACCCCGGTCCTTCAGGTGTAGGAGGTGTGTTTAGGGATCATAGAGGGAGGATTATTCACATATTTTCGGGACCCATTGGAGAGGGGGATTCTACCTGTGCAGAGATCATGGCTTTGTTGACTGGTTTGTAGGAGGCCAAAGCATGGGGCTTGGGTCCATTGGTGGTGGAGGGGGATCATCATCGGTTATTTCTTGGATAGGGTTGAACTCGAGATATCCATGGCAACTGTATCACTTGGTTAGGAGGGTAATATCTCTAGGAAATGATATGGTTTGGAACTACTTTCATATATCCAGGGAGGCTAATGTTGAGGCGGATAGACTCGCTAGGGAGGGAGTGATGAAGGAGGAGTTGTTTTCGGGACCACCTGTTGATGAGAGGAGAGGGGAAGGATGAATTTTACCTGTAGCATATTTATGGTTTTCAGTTTTTAGCTTTTTTTTATTGTATGGACCATACGTTATGATCCTTTTCTCTCATTTTGTATCATCCTTCTGATAATTAATGAAATGCTTCTGTTTATCAATAAAATAAAATAAATAAATAAGTACATCTAAATCATTTTGGCCATGGCAGGTTGAGAACGTGAAACAGCGCTGTTTGCCAAATGCTTTAAATTATCCTATGTTGGAGGAGTATGACTTCAGGAATGATACTGTGAGTTATATCGCTCTTATTATTATTTCATATATACAGGCATACAAACACGCAGACATCTGGCAATGTTTTATGGACCGATCAAAAAAAAATGTTTTATGAAAAAGACAGACTAGATTTTCCTCACACGTCTTACTGTAGTTACATGTTACTAGAATTTATGCCATTTCTCACTGCAGGTTAATCCTGACCTCAACATGGAACTAAAGCCTCAAGCACAGCCACGGCCTTACCAGGAAAAAAGTCTTAGTAAAATGTTTGGAAATGGTGAGGCTCCCTTGGGGGGTTAAAGTGGTATTTGTTGAATCCTCTTTATTTACATGTTAAATATTTTACTTGATTATATTACAAGTTGATAAGTTTAGGCGCACCATAAACAATCTTCCATTTGTGTTTTATTCCATAGCCTTTTTTTATAATCATGGTTTCAAGGATCGGACCGATCCGATCCGGATCGGCTGGTCTGTACTGGGATCGGCCACAACCGGTCTGATCCCAAGCCACGATACAACTATTGTATCAAGTGGCTTTAGATCGGACCGGTCCAACCGATACCGATCCGGATCGGCTGATCCGAACCGATCCAATTTTTTTTATTTTTTTTTAATTTATAAAATTAAAATGAGAGAAGAGAGATAAGAGGGGAGCGGAAGAGAGAGATAGGTGCCGGAGAGAAAGAGAGGAAGGCGGTGCCAGTGGTGGTGATTTGCTGTAGGTGCATGGTGAGGTTGGAGAAGGTTTGTAGATGAAGGAAAAGAAGAATGGAGAAAGGGGAAGACCTTACCGGATTTGTGAGAGGATGTTGCCGGAGAACGAAGTTCTGCCGGAGGTTGGGTGCCATCGCCGAACGAAGCTCCAATTTTTTATTTTATTTTATTTTTATTTTTGTAAGGACGATCCAACTTTTGGATCGGATCTGGATCGGCCGATACCGGCCAGTATCGCCAATCCGTATCGGGATCGGCTTGGACCGGTCCGATCCAAGATCCCGAGACTTAAAACCCTATTTATAATGCTTTTGTTTGCATAGGGACCACTACATATAGGTTGTTTTGTTGATTAATTTTAACTTGGTTTCCTTAAATGTTTATCTGATTATATTCACATTGTTGTTATTTTTGGCCTTGATTTCACCAGGGATTATGGTTGGAATATTAGCCGCATATTTGTAGGTTATCTCTTGATTGATACAATGCCCAGCATTTCAAGTTGACCAGCCATTATGAAATGATTATTTTTATCTTTAACTGGGGCACTTTTGTACTTGACATTTAAGACTATTTCCACTGAAGGTTTTATTTGATAAATAACAAAGATTTTATACATAGAAAGGCCCATAAATCACGGAGAAAAGTGCAGCCTTAGGATAGAGGATGTCCTAATACTACCCAGACAGATATCTTAAAAAATACAAACAGAAAGGCAGCACCAAATTATGTGCTACACCAAACCTAGAGATACAAGAAAGATCCAGAGAAATGCATCTTTCACCAGTGAGCATAGTACCCCCTCAGCTAAGGTGTCGGACATCTCACTGGATAATCTATGATTCCAAAATGCAATTGACATAACCAAGTTGATTTGTTGAGAATATCTTCATGACGCTTCATTGTTCGTGCTAACCCACTTGATTACTGTTGAGGAATCCCCTTTCACTAACAAGTTTTGCACGTCCAATCGTCTTGCTTCGTTCAACCTGAATAATAAAGCTTCGTTTTTTGCTTTTATAGCAAAACTGTCTTCAATTGGCCCAGAAAAGGAATGCATTATCCTCCCTTTATCGTCTCTAAACACCCCTCCAATGTATCTATTTCCACTGAAGGTTGTTCACTTACTATACCTATGAATTGCAGGTAGAGCAAGGTCTGGCATTATTGTATTACCATGTGGTGCCGGAAAATCTCTAGTTGGTGTTTCTGCTGCTTCCCGAATCCGAAAGAGCTGCCTTTGCTTAGCAACAAATGCTGTTTCTGTGGATCAATGGGCTTTCCAGTTCAAGTTGTGGTCTACTATTCGGGATGATCAAATATGTCGTTTTACATCTGATAGCAAAGAAAGATTCTGAGGTAATGCTGGTGTTGTTGTGACCACGTATAACATGGTTGCTTTTGGTGGTAAACGATCCGAAGAGTCGGAGAAAATTATTGAGGAAATAAGAAATAGAGAATGGGGATTGCTCCTTATGGACGAGGTAATCTTGAATTCTAGAGTTTTGTATATACTGTTCAATGATTTCTGTGCTTTCAATCTATAAATAGTCACAAGCTAGCTATAACTAAGAGTCACCTAATGATTAAAAATTTGTCCTGCTTTGTATTTGCAGGTGCATGTGGTTCCTGCACACATGTTTCGAAAGGTCATCAGTATCACAAAATCCCATTGCAAACTTGGGCTTACTGGTTTGTATTTGATTTCAAATGAGAACCATATGCTACTGTCAGCCTTTGCCTTTATTTGCTGAAAATGCTTAATTCCAAATTTCAGCAACTCTTGTGAGAGAGGATGAGCGCATCACAGATCTGAATTTTCTTATTGGTCTGAAGTTGTATGAAGCAAACTGGTTGGATTTGGTAAAAGGAGGTTTTATTGCAAATGTTCAGTGTGCTGAAGTATGGTGTCCAATGACAAAGGAGTTCTTCTCTGAATATCTAAAGAAAGAAAACTCCAAGAAAAAGCAGGTCGGCTGTTGCATCAATTTATAGTTATGGATTTTCTGAACTTAGGGATTTCCTGGCATATAGTTCTTATAACTCCAAGAAAAGCAGTTCTACTGTTATATCAGTTTATACTCTGTTCTTGTCAATTTTTTAAAACCATGAATTTTCTAGTGAATGTTTCATAATTTTGAATTTTCTTTTGACTTTTTAATTATGCATGTTTAGTTATCGGGTGTCCGTTTGTATGACACTTAGGATTTATACTGATTTTACTCTAGTCCTGTATTGAGGATTTTATACTGATTTTATTCTACTCCCTTATAGTTCAGTTTCTATTGTACCTTCATTCTTAGATTAAATTTGTTCATGCTGCTAGTGCAATAAATGTCGATGAGTAGTTCTTTCATTTTCTTTCAGGAGCTTGAAATTTAACATGGAGTTATGTTTACTTTCTTTGTTCTTATCCTGCTATTATCAATCAACTGAATTGCCAGTTTCAACTTTATGAAGATCTTAATTAAATTTATTTAGTGTCTATGTCTCATGTATCAAATTACCGCTCCTGTATTTCAGGCACTTTATGTGATGAATCCAAATAAGTTCAGGGCGTGTGAGTTTCTGATACGGTTTCATGAACAGCAACGTGGTGATAAGATTATTGTGTTTGCTGATAACCTCTTTGCACTCACTGAATACGCAATGAAGCTTCGGAAACCTATGATCTATGGTGCTACCAGGTTGTTATGGAAAATGTCGAATCTGTTGTTTTGTTGAGGGTTGCTTTTACTTATTATATGTTATTAATTTCTTGCGTCCTTTGTCTAACCACCACGAGAGGACAAAAATTCTCCATGCATTCAAGCACAGTCCAGATGTAAACACGGTTTTTCTTTCAAAGGTACTTTAGATAAAACTTCACATCATGTCTGAATTTTGCTTCTTCTTTTCTAGCAAAATTTGCAAAGATTTTATATCCTAGTGTGTTTATTTATGTACATTATTTCTGAATGTACTTTTTCTTTCCTAGCCAGGTTTGTAGAAATTTTATAGTCTAATGTGTTTAGATTTATTTATGGGAGCTTATATGGATTTTTGTCATTGATAAAACTTGTACCTAATGCGTGTTCTTTGCAGGTGGGTGATAACTCAATAGATATCCCTGAAGCGAATGTTATAATCCAGATCTCATCACACGCTGGTTCACGACGTCAAGAAGCCCAGCGACTCGGACGTATTCTTAGGGCAAAGGTTTGTGTTTGTATTCATTTAAGTTGTGGTTGTCTAGAACATTATGGAGGAATATACAGGAAGAGAAAGTAAGGTAAGGGCTTAGTAGCTTACTTTACTCTTCTTTTCCCTTGCTTTTGAGAGGAGAAGTTTCAATTCACTTTTAAGTAAAAGCCCTATTTCCTAATGGAATCATGCTTTCCAGACAATGAAACACGGGGAGTTGTGTTACATTTTACCGTACTCCATGGAATGGTGATTCCTTTAAAGGTTTTATGTGACAAAAGCTTGTCTTGACAGGGTCGACTTCAAGATAGGATGGCGGGAGGTAAAGAAGAGTACAATGCCTTTTTTTATTCCCTTGTGTCTACAGATACACAGGTGAGTCTTAGTTTCTCTATTCTGCATGACTAACATAGAATTCCTATTATCCTGATAGTGGTAATTTGGGAACGTGAAACTTTCACTAATAAAATGCTTATAAAGTTCAATTAACTGGGACAAGGTATTGCTGTTATTGTTGTTGCTTATAAATCACTTTATTATCTTTTTTTATGCCTACCTTTTTGTAAAATTGGTCGACTTTGAATTCAGGAGATGTACTACTCTACTAAAAGGCAACAATTTTTGATCGATCAAGGTTATAGCTTTAAGGTACATTCTTCTGCTCATATATTTCATTAATCTTTTCTAGGAGCGGTAGCTATGTGGATATGTTGAGGTGGGGAGGATCTTTACCTGCTAGTAAACGTGTAGGAAAAAAAGAAGAATTACAATCTGAAATTTACAACCCGTTCACATCCTTGTTAATATGGAGCTGTTAAAATGTGTAGGATAGGGAATATTTCAAGGTTTTAAATTTCGATTTCGCCACGGGCGGCCTGGTGAAATTTTGCCAAATATCGCCAAAATGGGGGAATGTCGCCCCCATATTTCATGTTGCCAGACTAATATTTCATTGGTATGCTGGCAAAATTTAAAACCTTGGGATATTTCACCCCCTTTCTTTTCCCTACTATGGTGTATTATTTGATCCTTCTGTTTTACGAGTCATGACTAAAATGGATATAAATTACTGGCAGATCATTACAAGCTTGCCTCCACCTGATTCAGGAGTTGACCTTAACTATCAGCGGCTTGATGAGCAACTGGCACTTCTTGGAAAGGTTACATATATCTTTGGCTTTTGATTTCTATATATGTTTATATTTCATAGTTTTGTGTCCAACCAGAAGTCATGACGGCAGGTACTCAGTGCCGGCGATGATGCAGTTGGTTTAGAGCAATTAGAGGAAGACGCAGATGACATTGCCCTCCAAAAAGCCCGACGCTCAATGGGATCAATGAGTGCCATGTCTGGTGCAAATGGGATGGTTTACATGGAATACAAGTATGATTATTTCCTTCCAGAGTCTTATCTTTGCTGTGTGTTCATTTCATATGGATTCATCTTATTGTTTTGGATTCGACGATCTCCTCCATTTGCTCTTACAATCTCATTAACCCCTATTTGCAGCACTGGACGGAGACATCCCGGGCAAGGTCAGATCAAAACTAAGCCCAAGGATCCAGCTAAGCGACATGCTCTGTTCAAAAGAAGGTTTGTTTGAGACAATCAAGCTAACGTCGTACGGTTCGGTATAGGCGGCAAGCGCACATCCACACAAGTCAGAGATGCTGGAATGAGACCATGTCTCACTGCACAGTGAACACAAGTCCTTGCAGAGTATATTGATGATAATTAATTTATAAAATTGATTCCAAGGTTTGGTTCTTCATGTTTGGTAGATCTTATGAAAGTGATACAGAAGCAGTCTCCTCGCATATCAACCCAAACTAGGATGTACAATCGTGTCTACCGGCCTGGCATGATTTGATCCGGGCCCAGGCTAGGCACAACACAGTAGGCCTTATAGTGCCAGGTCTGGGGATCATAGCCCACACGGCCCAGGCTTTATAGTGCCGGGTCTTGGGTGCCTGAGATTAGGCATGGCACGAAAGGCACTTGCCTTATCGTGCCGGCACGTGCGGCCCATTTGTACATCCTTAACCCCAAACCCATGTAAAATTTGCACGTTGAGAAAGGTTGGATGGATTGGATAAAATCGTTTTTTTTTTCTTTTTTCTTTTTTGGGTGGAAATTTCAAATCATTTTTTAGAATATCTTTAAAAAGTGATACTCGATAATAGAGCTGGCAATCGGGCCGGGTTTGGATTGGATTGATATACAGGGTGTTAAGGGTTTAACCTCAAATCCAAACATGTCCTTTTAATAAACGGGTTGAGATTATTCAATCCGCTCTAACTCGTCTTTTTTTTTTTTGGCAAACCCACACATACGGTCGGTGCCTTCTTCTCCTCTCCCTCCTTCACATCTCTGTTTCTCATCTACACTAATCTCTATTAACAAGAAAAAGAAAGAAGACAGCAACAAGAATGTAGTAAGATTATTACCATAATAATCGGTGCCTTCTTCTCCTCTCCCTCCTACACATCTCTGTTTCTCATCTACACTAATCTCTATTAACAAGAAAAAGAAAGAAGACAGCGACAAGAATGTAGTAAGATTATTACCATAATAACAGCTGAAAATTTTTCCCTTTCAAAGCAGGTTGATCTTCAGAAACAAATTTATTGGTATACACCCAACCCAAAACCAATCAAACAAATTTCACATACAAAACCATAATAGCCGAACACGAGGAGATGCCTGATTATCGGTTTAGCAAATCCATGTTTCAGGGCTTCGCTATCACCGGAATTTCTATCGTCATTGACTGTCAAATCGATCAGGACGCGACCCTGTTACGTGCCTACGTAACACATGCAAGAACCATGCCGATTCAGAGTTTCACAATAGTTGTTTCCTAGGAATTCTTCTTTCTTTAGAACTCTTAGTTGATTAGTTGATTATCTTTGAATTTCTGTATGATATTATTTGCATAGGATAGTCATTATCTTATTTTTTTCTGTTATTTCTTGATAGGTTGTTTTCCTAGATCGTGGGTTGTTAGTTGAGTAATTAATTGAGAGTCTATGTCATTAAAAGGATCTGATTGATTAATGAGAATTCAAGAAATTTAATCCAAAACGTTACTTAGGAGGAAGGTTCCCTCGAAGAACTAGTCACGTTACTTTGAATTTGCACATTGAATTTTGTAGGTTCTTAACATTGGTATTAGAGCGGTAAATCCAAGGATGGCGGAAGCAACACGAAACTCGAAAATTGATGAGATGATACAACTGCTCAAAGAAACGACAGAAGCCCAGGAAAAAATCTTAAGGGAGCTAACGCAGAAAGTGGCTGCCATAGACGGAAGAATGGAAAGCTTTTCTCTTGGCATGAGCAAAGATAAGGGAGAAAGTTCCGTTGGACGAACCGAAAACTACATCCAAGAAGGAATGATGGTGGAGACTGGGAAGCCGATGTACACACGGGGTGCGAGATTGGACTTTCCAAGGTTTGACGGGAGCGACCAGTCGGGATGACTGTACAGGGAGAAACGATTCTTCTTATATCAACAGACTCCACATACACAACGGTTACTTGTAGCGTCTTTCCACTTAGAAGGAAAAGCACTACAATGGTTCCAACGGATGGAGAAGTCAGAAGCTATCATCAGTTGGGACCAATTCACCAAAACTCTCTAAACTCGATTTGGACCTTCACCATACGAAGACGCCACAACATTGCTATCCAAATTGACACAATCATCATTCGTTGAGAATTATCAGACTCAATTTGAGGAATTGGCGAATTGTACGGAGGGACTTGATGAGACCTTTATGGTCAGTTGTTTTATTGAAGGCCTAAAGGAGGAGATCCGGTTGAGCGTACAAATGCTGAAGCCCATCACCCTAACTGACGCAATTGATCTCGTAGAATGCAAGAAGAAAAAAGTTCTTTTATCAAAGGCATCAAGTTAGATCACCGTCCGACCCTTCTAGGGAAACTCAAAGTCTACTTCCTTCCTCTCAAGTGACTTACGCCTTTGGAGATGAAAGAAAGATGTGATAAGGGCCTCTGTTTTAATTGTGAAAAAAAGTTTGCTCCCGACCATAAGTGTAAGGTGCAAAAACTCCTTTTAATGAAGGGAAGTGGGCCAGATGAAGGATCTGGAAAAAAAGGAGTTTGTGGAGGAACAATTAATTCATAATAATTCCCCATACCCTTTTACCATCAACTGATGACGAAGCGATCGTTCATAGAGCTTGAGGACAAGCTCTAATTCAACATGGGAGGATTGTTACGTGCCTATGTAACACGTGCAAGAACCATGTCGAGTTAGAATTTCAAAATAGTTGTTTCCTAGGAATTCTTCTTTCTTTAGAACTCTTAGTTGATTAGTTGATTAGCTTTGAATTTCTATAGGATAGTATTTGTATAGGATAGTCATTATCTTATTTTTTCTGCTATTTCTTGATAGGTTGTTTTCCTAGATCGTAGGTTATTAGTTGAGTAATTAATTAGGAGTCTATGTCATTAAAAGGATCTGATTGATTAATGAGAAATCAAGCAATTTAATCCAAAACGTTACCTAGGAGGAACGTTCTCTCGAAGAACCAGACATGTTACTTTGAATTTTGTAGGTTCTTAATAGACACCTCCGGTCTTGAAGTCTTTTGGTTATCTATAAAGCTCAAAGAAATCAGATTCACAAACAACAACAGATAAAAGAAAAAAAGTAAGAGAGAGAGAGAGAGAGAGAGAGAGAGAGAGAGAGAGAGCTTGCTGCTATTGTCGATGGAACTCTTCTCCAGCCTTTGTTGCTACTGTGGTTTTATTGTTTTTGTTTTGAATGGACAAGCAAATAGAAAGGAAGAAAGAAGCAGAAGTTGGAGCTACATCGTCTGAAGCCATAGAGCTGCAACATCGGCTGCAGCATCCACGGATGAGGACCACACGTCCCTTACACACTTTCGTGCTGCTCACATGCAAACTAACAGAAGCCGAATAACCTTCTGCCAAGCTCAATTTTAAAACAAACATAAAGAAATAAAAATACATTTCAGTGGAGGGAAATTTTGTTTTCAGCTTCCCATTCAACACGCCCCCCACCACTGGCGTCTACATCACAAAGGATCCACACTCATAATTTTCCTCCATCTTCTTCATATTTTCATTTTATTTTTTTTACTTCTTCTCTCTCTTTTTTTTTTGTTCTTAGGAGACTCTCTCTCTCTCTCTCTCTCTCTCTCTCTCTCTCTCTCTCTTTGTGGTAAAACAAAGGCTTCTCACAGTCCGACGGTATCAAACCTCTGTACTTCGGCAACGTGATATGAGGAACGGCTCCTCTAGATCTGAAATCCCATGGCAATATGTTCAGTGTTAGGCAGATAGGAGAAAAGCATTTACTGCTATCGTGCTTTGATATTTCTTCTTTTTCTAGTCAGAGTTTTGCAGTAAAGACAATATGATAAGGATGGCAACATTTGGAGGATTTCATGAGTCTGAAGAAACTTAGAACAGGATTGGGATCCACCCTCTTCTCAGTCGAAGAGCACAACAAGAAAGAGGACAAATCTTTTGTTAAAAACGTTTGAACAAATATTTCTCGTGTATCTTATTGAAATCACCATGGGGTATATTGTCACGCCCTCAATCCGAGATATGAAATCTCGAGGATTTCAAAGGGATTGACCTTCGAATCCACTAAATGGATGCGGTTGCCAAACCAATCACATTCTCAACCAATATCAATATCATGGTTACACAGAGCATCCTATACAAACCAGCGGAAGTCTGATAAAATTAAAACCTTAAAACCTTTGTCGTACTAATACGAAATAACCCACAAAGTCACGAGTACCCCCAATTGTAAAATGATTACAACCACATAGCCCACAACGGGTCAAAAGCGTAAAATAAAACATAGTCTATGAAACAAATCAACTCTCCAGAGTCCTTCTAGTAAGTCCACATCACTCGAGGTGTTCACCTGTTACATCAATAGGTATGAGCTCGAGAGCTCAATAGGAAAACTACATAGTAATACAATAGATACTTCTATAGTCATATGGCAAAACAACTCATTCATGCAAGTTTAATCAACAATTCACATAAGTACATCATTCACAATGTCCTTATCATGCTTATAATTTAATACACTCCTATAAGTATACAAGACTCCACCATCTCACAGTTACAATCAAATTCAACAAGTACTATAATCAATATTCGACAAGTATCAAAATCAATGTTCAACACCCTGTCATGTTATAGAACATCGTCATGCTGTAACTTCACACATGGTATACAACCATTCCCTCCAAGTAACAATATTCCATTTCCATAGAGATTCAAATATGCCAAGTGAATAATAGAGATTCAAAATCAATGTTCAACACCCTGTCATGTTAGGAAATAGAGATTTTACATCCGAAAACATGAGGCGCCAAATGAACAACTGAAGGAAGTGTATAGTGGTTAGATAACACATCCAAAGGTCTCCTGAATGCTACAACACTAGAAGATGTACGATTAATTAAGTAGACAGTAGAACTCAAGGATCACCCCATAAATGCGATGGAACATGACCGCCGAGTAACAGAGACCGAGTGACTTCCAAAAGGTGCCTGTTTTTCCGCTCAACAACCCCATTCTATTGAGGAGACTGAGATCAAGATGTTTGATGGAGGGTACCAACCGAATGCATAAATTCATTCAATTCTCTCTTGAAATACTCACCCCCATTATCGGAACGAATAACCTTGATAAATATGCCAAATTGTGTGAGCACCATCTGATGGAAAAGACGAAACACAACACATACGTCACTCTTATGTATCAGCAAATAAACCCAGGTCATCTTGGTAGAATCATCAACAAATGTAATGAACCACTTCATTCCATTATGTGTAGAAAGTGGGGTAGGACCCCAGACATCCGAATGAACTAAGGCAAAAGGTTCTTCAGCTTTATTATCATGTGAATAAAAAACAGTACAACAGTTTTTCACCATTACACAAGTTTCATAAACAATATTTGAAAGATTATAACCATTAAACAAGGATGAAAATAGTCACCTAAGATAACCGAATGAGGGGTGACCTAGTCGTTTATGCCATAACCAATTCTCTTCCTTCCTTTTTAACATGTTGTTGCCCATAACGTGAATTAGTGCTCCACCATCTGATCACTGTAACCCATCTTCCAGATAGTACAAGTCTCCACTTTGCTTACCACTGCCAATCTTCTCTTTGGTATGGATGTCCTGAAAAATACAGTGAGTAGAAAAAAACGTGACAACACAATTATGAGACTTGGTTAACTGACTAACAGAAATAAGGTTACAGTTTAGTGACAGGACAAATAAAACATCATTGATAGATAAAGAGAGTGACAAAGGTACAGTGCCGACACTGACAACTGAAGAAGACACACAATTAGCAGTAGTAATGATTGATTTTGAATAACTAGAAGATAAATGGCTAAACCTATAGCTATCATAAGTCATATGATCAGTATCACCCGTGTCAATTATCCAAACACTATTTCCAGTAAAAGAAGGAAGATTAAGAGCATAGTTAGTCATACTTGACTTGGCAACGAATCCGGAAGTAGTGACTAAGTTGCTTTCGAAAACTGGACCCTCTGCCTTGGGGTTATAAGGCATGGGAGACACCATTTTACCCTTTGGATGCCAATCAGGGTAACCATGGAGCTTGAAGCATGTGTCTATCACATGCTTATCACCATTACAATGAGTACCCTTATGAACATCTTTCTTTGAGTCAGGACGAGCAAAAGTTTTTTGAACAACCATAACAGCCCCTTCATTGATGTCACACCAAGCATGGCATCCTGGCGATTGGCCTCAGCACAAACAATGGCATACGCAGCCTATAGATTTGGAAGAGGTGTAGTAGTAAGAACACGATCATGGACCCCATATAAATGAGAATCGAGACAAGCCAAGAAAACATACAGATGTTAAGAGTTAACCATTGTGGTATACCTCTCAATGTCCCGGGTACACTCCATAGTGCAATGCTCAATAACGTCAGACTCTTGCCAGGATTTTTGTAGTTTGCCAAAATAAGAAATAACAGAACCTTCATTTTGACGGACAGAAATTACCTCACAATATAACTAATATGCCTTCGATGCATCTTGGATGACATAGTAAGTTTGTTTGGCACCCTCCCAAATTTCCTTGACAGTAGACAAGCGAAGGAAAAGTGACTTGATGTTCTTAGTCATGGCGTCAAGAATCCAAGACTTGATCATACAATTCTCGTCCTCCCATGTTTCATATTCCTCATAATTTATGTCTTTTGGTGTAATCTTACTACCGGAAATAAAGCCCCAACGCTTCCTGCCCCTTATCTTATTCTGAGCATTCAAAGAACACTTGATGTAGTTAGTACCATCAAGTCGTTCTGGAGTAATCAATGATGACATATCTTGCAAATGAAGTAGAGGCAAGACAGCGGGATCAGCCTTCTCTTTCCTTGTCTGAGGTTCTAAATTATTGGAGGATGAGTCAGTCATTATGATATAGAAAGCAAAGAACAAGATCAATCAAAAAACAATCAAGAAGGGTAAATAATATGATCTGATGCAACAAAACATTCACACAAATCAATAAAAACTCCAAGAACCCACGATTTGATGAAAAATCGTTTAACCAGATTATATAATATGATCAAAGAAAATGCAAACACAAAAAACAAGCTTCGATTCCTATGGAAATGGACAGGAAATCAAAGTTGGCTATGATACCATGTTAAAAACGTTTGAAGAAATATTTCTTCTCTATCTTATTGAAATCCCAATGAGGTATCTATATATATACACACAAAGGATTCTCCACAATTACAGGAGATCCAATATTGGATTCTCCATGATTATAGGAGATCCAATATTATATGAAGAGATTACTATACAATTGCTACAGTCACGAAGAGATCCCTATTTACACGTGATTGACTTACTTCAACATCTTTTCCTTCTTAGCTCTCTCTCTCTCTCTCTCTCTCTCTCTCTCTCTCTCTCTCTCTATTATTTTCTTCCATGTTCGAAGTTCCTGATCTCTCACTATAATTCATCTCTTCCTGTTTTGCAATTTTTTAATTCAGTTTCTTATGTTGAACTCTTTTTTTACATGTTGAATGATGTTCTATAAAACACGCATCTTGAATTTGTTTGCGAAAGACCAAGAGGTTGCTGGTACTTTGCACCATCTTACTTTTGAATCAATCCGTTCTCGAAAGAACAAGAGGTTGCCGGGTGTAACCATGGATGAATATCAAGGAATTATACGAACCAAAATGAAACATGACATTGCTTGGACTTTTGAAACTGCTAAGTAATCGAACAGCCAGTCCCAAACATTAAACAACTTAATGATTTCTAACATGAGAAATTGGATGATTTCTTACAAGAACTTTTTGAGCAAAGACCAATCTATCAAATAGAATGCAGTCTAGAGCAAGCATTTCGAAGATTCTTCTCCCATTGGCCCCTTGGACCAGCATGTTACGATCCTATATGTTAGGTGCTTAACCAAATGAGTTTCCATCAGTCCTGGGGCTTTTAGAACAACGGTTAAACATGTAACAAATGGAATCAGGACATGCACCACGTCACAGGTTCGAGTCACGGGAGGGGCGACTTATAGGTTAGATTAAAATACTTTGATATTATGTATAGGCATGGTGTTAAGTCATTGAATACTGATAGGTGAGTGCAGCCGCCAATAAGGAAAGGGTTGCCGGTAGGTCAGTGTCGATAGAGTGGGCCGCCGTGGAAGTCGGCTACGGAAGCATGATGGAATGTTGTGATCCTATATGTTAAGTGCTTAACCAAATGAGTTAGAACAACGGTTAAGCACGTAACACAATACAATGAACAACAATACGGTAATGACAGTTGACAGTTAAGTTGTTTTTCAAAGAGAACCAACATATTCTCAGAAAAGGTGAATCAATGAATATGATGATACATTGTCAACTGAATAGCATAATTAGTGATCTCCAAGGAGATAGACCTTCCCAAGACAAAGTTTAACTGTAATTAGTAGCAATGATCATACTATATTACATGGTACAGATATTACAGGTTGCTTTTATATGTATCTACTTGCATGGACTGGATGTGTATGTATACAAGCAAAATTGAGTAACTGAGCTTCGCAAGTGAAATTTTATCATTGTATCATTAGCGAATCCATTCAATTATATAGTGTCATACCGGAACTATGTTTGTTTTCATCTGATCTGAATTATTTTTGAAAATAAAATTGTGTTGGAGAAGGATCAGATTAGTTGAGAGATCCAATACAACTAATCTCTGCTACTAAAAAAAATGAACCTAAGCTCGAAAAAAAAGAGAGAACAAAGTTCCGCTCTGCAAAAAAGTAAAGAAAAGAACACAATTAAGCTACAAGCTTTCCCAATGCTTTTGGTTGTTGGCACGTTGAAAGCTCTATAGTATGTAATCTCTTCATCATTAACCTTCTGATCATTCTCCGACAACACTGTTCTCACAACTTTCAACGCAACCACAACCAAGTAGCCATGAAAGGAAGAGACGACGAGATTAGGGTTTGCAGAGAGAGCTAAGGGAGAAAGAAAGAGGGAGAGGAAGAAATGGAAGAAAGTTTTATAGGAAAAGAGGTAAGTGAAAGAGGGAAAGAAAGGTTATGGTTCTGTTATGATTCTTAAGTTCAAACTTCAAATTTTAACATAATTTTTTTCTTCTTTATTTTAAAACGAAACGGATGGGCGTCCTCTCATTTATGTTAGTTTGCATATGAGCAGCACGAAGAGTGTGTAAAGGACACGTGGCCCTCAACCGTGGATGCCGCAACCGTAGGGCTTCATACGAGGTAACCTCACAGAAGCTGAAGCTCCATTCCTTATTTTTTTTTTGGTAACCCACGCCTAGCTCCATTCTTTTGGGTTTATGAGTGTTTTTTACTATAGTAAAAACTCGATGGGTCAGGTGGGCTAACCCAAAACCGACCCTTTTATTTACGGGTTATAAATCCTTAACCAGAACCTGACTCATGGGTTGAAAACTAAACTCAAATCCGCTAAAATGCAGGCGGATTGACGGGTCGGATTAAAAATTGTCAGCTATACTCGAAAAGCAAAATGTACGGTAATTGGACGGAGTAGCGTATATAAGCATACATGTCATTTTTGTAATTTTGTGAAAAGTACAGGGCATTTAGTTCAAAAATAGAAAAGAAATGACCGTTTGAAGTTGAAACCCCAATTGGCGTTTAAATAAGACTCAAGTGGAGAAGGATGAAGAACCAGTGTCTTGATCTTTTCTGAAACCTAAAGAAGAGAAATTGTTGAAAGAAAGAAGGAAAATCGATTGCGCAAAGGAAAAGAGAGAGAGAAAGATCGACTGCGCAAAGGAGAGAAATTGCTGAAAGAAAGAAAATAGATTGCTCGAATCGAATTGTGAGTTTCATTTTTTCCTAATATTTCTGTTTTCTGTTTTGTTTTGTTTTCGTTTTTCCCCTAATCGGATGAATTGCAACTTGGAGAAAATATATGAGAATATTCAAAAAGATCAGCGAAAGACAGACTTTCTTTTAGATGATTTGATCAAGTAAATGTATCCATAAACCCTAGGACTTTTCTCTCTCTATATAGATAATTTCATGTTCATCAATCACCAAGGATGAAGGGTTTCTGGTAGCTTGAAATGGAAATAATATCATTTGTTGATGAGAGGTGTAGAAATGAAGAAGTGGGTAAGGGAGGAAAAGGATGAAGAGAAAAATAGGGTAGATTCCTTGAGAACGGAACTGCAATAGACAAAAAATTATTTATTAAAGGAGAGGTTGTATATATATATATATAGACACACACACACATACACAGACAGAGAGAGAGAGAGAGAGAGAGAGAGAGAGAGAGAGAGAGAGAGAGAGAGAGAGAGAGGGGCCATTTTTAATGTATATATTCGTGAATTGATAGATTTTATTATCCTCTTAACATGTTGAAACTCACATATCTCAAGAATAATATATGGTGGAAGTTTGAATCATATTAAAATTGGATCAGAGTTTATCATTTACATAAATCTTTCTGTTTTTCTTGATCTCTTTTTAATCCATTCTTACTGAAGCTGACCTAAGGAACTCTTTAGTTAAAATCTTACGATTCAATTCAATTTGACCCTAGATCGATTCAAATCAGTGAAAAAATTGGTTTATGTTTGAATAGTACGATTTAATCGTAGGATTCAAACGGTTCAACTCTACAACACTTAAAAAAATGTCCGTTTCCTCTTTTACTCGAAAAATTTCCCTTTTTTGGTTTGATCCTTGTTTACATAGAGCATAGTACTCTAAAATTATTAAATATGCATGAAGAAATATAGTTTACTAATTTTAAACAATAAAAAATCACATTTCTTAATAGAAATCCCAAAACCTAAATCCAAAACGCTACTTGTACGAAAACTATTATGATTCTTACGATTTACTAAATCAAAATTACGATTTGATTCTAAGTAGCTCCTAATGATTTTCGATTCGATTCACGATTTGACAACCATGCTAAGGAAGGAAATTAAATGGAGAGCCCATCCTAAAAGAGGGTATTTAGATCAAATTCCATATTTACTAATTAAATCCATGGATTTTTGCACAGATTATAATTGAAATCTTCCACAAAAGCACTATGGCAGCACAAGCTGGTGGCTTGTTCGAGAATGAGAATTTGAATGTTGTTCACTACAAAGGTCCTTTTTAACTCTATTTGACATACTCAATGTTTTTCTTTAGGCTGTCTAGGTGTGTTAATTAACTCAATATATGTATCTGTCAGAGGCTTCTGTTGGGGGAAAGACCAATGTCTCCAAAACTACGAAGAAAGGAGGAGGGCTTGGTAGTAGAAAAGCGCTTATTGATGTTACGAATTCAAGGAAGCCTTCTTTGTTTCAGGCATCGAAGAAGAGTAATTTCGAGAAATTGAATATTGTTGGGGAAGGGATCAATGTTCATAGAATGGTGCCTTCTGCTGGTGCAACAACCAGTGGAGGTAAACTGATGCTATCTGCTGGTGAAAAGATCAGCAATACTAAAACTCAGGAGACACCAGGACTTGGTGGTGGCAGGAAAGCACTTACTGATGTTACAAACTCAGGGAAGCCGGCGTCTTCTGCCGACGCAATAACCAGTAGGGATAAACCGATGCTATCTGCTGGTGAAAAGATCAGCAATACTAAAACTCAGGGGAAAGTTGGGCTCGGTGGCAGAAAAGCACTTGCTGATGTTACAAACTCAGGCAAGCCGTGTCGGCATCAGGCATCAAAAAAGAACCAATCCAAGAAGCTGAGTTCTATTGTAGAGGAACAATTTCTGCATGACCATCAGGAATGCATCAAATCAC
>JAUPMG010000020.1:12699451-12714135 GCA_031762675.1 Pachysandra terminalis
CGAGCCGAGCTTTTGCGAACCGAGCCTGAGCCTTGAAAAAATAGTGAGCCTGAGCCCGAAATTTTTTACCGAGCCCGAGCCTTGTCTAGATTTTACTAACTCGAGCTGAGCTGGGCAAAGCTCGGCTCGGCTTGTTTACACCCCTACTTTCTAGAACCTTAATTGCTTGGTTTCTATCTGAATTCGTAAAATTTTGGAAAACTAAGTGGCATTTAACATTGATTAAATGAAGAACTGATTGAATTCAAGGTTGAACAGAAGTTATATTATGTTACGAGTTTTTGTTGATTGATACTTTACAGAAGGTTTCGTAGGTGAGAATCCGGTTTGATAATTTCATTAGGCAACCTACCCTGCACGAAATTGGAATCGAAATTGAAAAGAGAGAGAGAGAGAGAGAGAGAGAGAGAGAGAGAGAGAGAATAATAAGTTGTAAATTTCTTAACAGAACAAACTCGCTAAAAGAATCACTTAATAAGTTGTAAATTTCTTAACAGAACAAACTCACCTGCATCAGCATTATAACCTAAAGCCTGTAACAAAATCATGAAACTAATCAGAGAAAAATAAATAAAGATATTTTGTGTTTCTCCTCAACATCAACTAGAAAATCAGATAGCATTTTCCCTTTCTTCCTGCATCTCATTTGAATTAAGAGTATTACTTGTAGTGTAGAGCCATTGTCCTCTGCAAAATCGCATCTCTCCACAAGGAATTCTATTTATAGTGGACATCAGATTAGTGATCAGATCTCAAGTACATGAAAATATAAGGTATTTTTCATTAACTTACGAATTTAAGAGAAAAAGAAAAGTAAATTAGCTGCGATCGCATTTATATTTTGAACCTTCGATGTTTCTCCTACAAGCTTCTGCAATTCCTTTCTTCGATGAGTACAGCATATTACTCAGATCTTTTTGTAAGCAAACTGAATTGCTTAGTAAGTGAAACAATTAATGAGAGAAAGAGAGAGAGAATATACCAAAAGGAAGGCAATCCAAAGGACAAGTGGATTTGAACTTGAAGAACAACATCAGTAAGAACTTAATACGGCGATACTAAAAATGCAAATTAAATTTCAAGCTCCATCTTGAAACTGTTGCAAGAGTAACTTAAAAGTTATGAACTTAATCGACTCTGTATAGAGCTCATGAGAGATATAGAAGTTATGAAAGTTGTAACGTTACCACTGGTAAGAGTGAGTGTCAAAAGGCATTGAAAAAGTACTAAAGTTGTAACCAGCCCATTAAGATTTTGACAAAGTGTGTTTTTGATTAATCATTTTATTAAAGACATTTTGTTAAACTCATGCATTAACAAGTTCATTAAGATTTGTTAAAGTGTGTAGGTCCCACATAAATTATGTTAATACCTAAAATAACCCTTTTCAAAAAGAAGAGTTTAGTTTTATTGTTATGTTAATTATATAAACAAGTAGGGATATGTTTGTCAAGAAAATGATATTTAAAAATTCAAAGATTTGTTTTTACCAAAAATTTATAGTAAAAGACAATAAAATCATGATTTAATATTATATTACTCAAATAATTACTACTTAATTTAAAAATTATTGTAGTTATAGAGGATAAAATAGTAAAAAAGAACATGTACTAAAAATGTATTAACTCAAAACGTTTAAAATTTGGTTCAACTTGTATAAGTAGTATGATATGATATGATTATATATATATATTATATTTATTAAATGTATTTTTCTTTTTAAATTTTTATAGCCTTTTCATTTAATTTGGGCCGACATGAACTCAACCCAAACCTAACAAATTGAGTTAAGGCGAGGCTGGTGCTTAATTTGAATTCGGGTCGGGTTGAGTTCAGGCCAGATGATTTTAATTTGGGCCGAGCATGAACTACGTAGATTCCGACCCAGCCCGCCCAATTTACAGCCCAATCAGAACCCTTTCGCTACGATTGCAGTGATTGGCTTCCATGAAAGGTTATTTGCTTTTTCCACAAAGAACGGTCGAAGAATATTTGCTGAGTTGGAAAGCAACCTTCTCCGACGTTTCTGAAGCCCAATGATTTAGTATATCCCGTGATAGGTTAATAAGATATTACTTAAATAGAAACCGTTGATTAAATGAGATCCTTGATTTACGTCCTACAGAGGTTAAGACGGTCGCCGTTGTCGATATATCCAATGGCTGACATTGAGGATTATTATATTAAGTTACTACCGGCCGTCCTGCTCGATTTGGAACGTTCTTCTAGCTGTATTTGATTTCTCTTTTCCTTGAAAATCTTCAAACGTTAGTTCCTCAATCGTCTTGAAGACTCAACCGATCTAGTTACAAAGTCCACCCTGAAATCTCCGCTTTCATCGTATATTAGGGTTTGTCTTCTCGGAAAACTTTTCTGAGATTGCTCGCGGAAGGATACGATCATGGCGTCGCAAGAACATATGGAGAAGATGAAGGTGCGCCAAAATTACCGGAATCTCTGGCATACCGATCTCATGAGCACCATCCAAGCAGATGCTCCTTGTAAGTGATTTAAGATTTTTTTTTTTTTTCAAATGGTTTTGGTTAGTTTTATGAGATCTCTGATCGTTTGTTCTTCTGGTTTGTACATATGCAGATTGTTGCCTCTCACTATGGTGGTAAGTTGTCGGATCTGTTGCTATTGTTGTTAATTTTTATCTTAAATATAGATCTTAGTTTAATTGTCTTTGTTTTTTCTGTTAATAACGTGTTTGATTTTCGAGCGCGTTAATTATGTGAAGTTCCAAGTTTAAATTCGTTAATGATTTTGTTGGTTTGGTGACATGATCCTTTTTTGATGGATCATTAATTGTAGACTAGAATTCTGCTTTATCGATTTTTTTGTTGTTTAAATATATGTATCCTGTTTGATTCATTGACTATGATTTGAGAAATTGTTTTTTTTCTCCTATAAACAAGATGATTACGGAGTTAATTAACAAGTATGCGAGGAGTTCATTTGTTTGAATGTGCTAAAATTGGAGTTATGCTGGTCATTCTTGTACTTGGGATTTGGGAACTCTCAACTCCGTACTGCTAATTTATTTAATGATATATAAAGAGATGTTTTGGAATAACAAGTATGTGATGAGATCGTTTCTTCAGATGTGCTAAAATTGGAGTTAAACTGGTCACTCTTGTATTTGTGAATTTTCAACTCATACTGCAAATTTTATGATTAATATATAAGAAGATGTTTGGGAATACATAGAAAGTTAGTTTATTTAAGCCTAGAAGCATTTTTCTTGAGCCTTGCCTTGAGACGAGCCTCAAGACACAGGCCTCATTCGGATTTTAAAACACTAGTCTTCACTAAACATGCCAAAACCATCTTAATCTACTTTCCCTTATTTTGACTCTTATCTGGATTACATCTATCTAATCTCAAATGTGTTCATTCCGTACTTTATCTTTCCTAGTCTTCCCGCACATCCATCTCAACAACCTCATCTTAGCAATGCTGATACATATGTTGCTTCTCCGTTGTCCTAAATACCCTCTATCAATTTTGTTACAATAGAAAAATAGGAATATCTAGGATTTGGGCACTAAGCATTCATAGAAGGACAACCATAAAGCACCATAATCATAACATAGCAGGTTCATGGAAGATCAATGGTCAGTGGCAAAGAACCTGTATCTGGCCTTGCACATTGGATTTCAATATATTCATTGCTTTTGAAAAGGATTTGAACCCACAATGAAGAGTCCATTCAACAGATCAAGTTTATCATTTTGGTTGTTTGATTTCTCTACTTTCTTTAAATATATTCAAAAATCGAAGTCAAAGATTTGAAATAAAATTTGCAAATCAGATGGTTGAAGGTTGTTCAATTATTCCAATTGTTAACAATGGGATTCTCATACTCGGGATCCATTTAGTGATGGGTCATAGCTCTGCTTATGGGAGCTGAGCTCGGACGGTTGACAGTCCTAAATGATTCTAGGCATTTGATATCATTTGGAGAGTGGAAAGCACTTGAAAATCTTTGGTGAAAGTTCTGAAAGAACGTATGTCAATCAAATGTCTAAAACTTATCCATTATTAGTAGATTTTTTTCCCTCAAATTGGGAGTTATATTAAGTACAAGTAATAGGAAATAACGATTTAATCCTTTGTGCACAATTAGAAAGAGGTTGAACTGTAAAAAATCTGAAATCAGTCAAATTATTGACTGAAGCCAAGGATTAAAATACCGAAATGTCAGAATTTGATAAAGTAATAGGCCTCAAATGATGTGGAAATAGGTGCCTAATGGTAAATAGAATGGTGTATGTGGTGCTCCATCCTCTCTAGATTACTCTTTTTGTAATAAAAAAAGTCTGATATTTCTCTCTTTTCATGCACACAACCAGATTGCAAAAGGACAGTTTCCAAATTAGTTTCAGTCCCTTATCATTTTGTCCTTAGCTTCCATCCTGCAAACCATCCTTAAGGACCTTGACAGAGTTTTGAAATACACATGTCAGTCCAAATCTCTTTAGTACTATTCCCCATAGATCAGAAACAGATCTGCTGTTTACTAACAAATGTTCGATTGATTTTCTCTCTGAATTACACATAATGCACATGGTTGGTGGCCAATTTCTTCTAATTAAGTGATCAGCAGTGAGTAGCCCTTCCAATGCTGCCATCCATCCAAAGAATGCCACCTCCATGGGTGCTGTTACCTTCCACACTGCTGTAGAAGGAAAAGTCAATTGTCCCCTAGGTGAAAATGCTCAGGTAAAAGGCCCGAGGAAGAATGATCCTTCGATTTTCCATATCCGTACAACCGTGCCCTACTGTCTTCTGCCTCCGCTGGTATGGGAAGCAATATAGCTATTTCCAGGTTCCTTCAGAACATTTGATGGGAAACATTACTTAATCCATTCCGTTACCTTTGAGTAAATGTTCGTTTTATCCTTTTCGATACTACCCATGCTTCTTGTAATTTGTATGTTTTGAGCTCATCGTTCTGTGGACATATTGAGCTTTTCAGTCGTATAGTTCAATGTCTAACACCTCGAATCTTTGTCTGACACCCATTAGTGTATCTTCATTCCAGTTAGAAGCTAATATCTGCTAGACCCTATTCTTGACAGCATCTTATTTTGAGAGTGTCACCAGGTAAACTAGACATGGGATTTTTGCCATGTGGGAGTTGACATGTCCAATCCAGACCTTCCACTTGACAGGAGACCCTTTGGATAGCCACATGGACAGTAGTTGACCACACAAAGACCATATTAAGACCTCTTTAGCATTTTTCCACGTACGAGTATCTGCTGTTCTCGTCTTTTAAAAAAGTTTCTGCAAGATCTTAGATTTAGGGGGTGCTTTTCGATCATGTGATAAATGTGCTTGAAGTTGAAACCTAGTATATGAAGTGGGACCGTCTTGAAGTACATGTGGACAAGTGGGGTATGCCAAATCTATATATGCCACGTGTGAAATCTGTGTCCGACCAGGGATTGTACTCTGGTGCATCTCACTAGTGTACCCAACATTATTATTTAGGTATATTCAATTTTGTTCTTGTGAGAAAATATGTTGGCATTTTAGTCTTGTTGGTGTTAGCATATTTTTTTATTCTGCAAACTGTGTGATGTAAGATGATCGTTGTTTTAGTCTATCTAAATGGTCTTTGTTTGATTGTAGTGGGCCATGTGTGTCATACTTGCTCCGAAAACGAGCCCTTTACAATGATATGTCAAGGTGAGTAGTAATCTTCACATTTCGTTAATAATTAATGTAACAAGTATCAAGTGACTTTGTGATGTAATTTCGTCTGCTCGTCTGTTGTAGATATACGTGCTGTGCTGGTTATCTGCCCTGTAGTGGTAGGTGTGGAGAAAGTCGATGCCCTGAGCTTTGTCTCTGCACTGAGGTATGAGTATGATACATGATTATTACTTTACTTGTGTTTATACATTTTGTGCACCCACTTTTGCTAACAGTTTCAACATTCAGCATCCTTTTTCGCCTTCTACATCCTGTACTTTCTATTTTGTTCCTTAGCAAGTATGGTCATTGTTTATAAATCTTGTTCAGGTTTTCCTCTGCTTTGGAAATTCAGTGGCTTCGACCCGCTTCCTCTTGCAAGACGAGTTCAACATTCAGACTACACAGTGTGATAACTGTATCATTGTACTCTTTCTCTCTATATTCAAAACATACACAAACACACATGCAAAGTGCAAACACATCTGATTTTGTTTGAATTTGTTGTTCCTGTTATTTCAGGGATTCATGTTCTGCCTCTCGCAAGTTGCTTGCATATTTTCCATAGTTGCTTGCATTGTTGGAAGTGATGAGCTTCGAGAGGCTTCTCAGATACTTTCCTGTTTATCTGATATGGTTTATTGCACGTAAGACCATTTCTACTCCCTGCACCATGCTCTCAATTAAGTGGTTTTAAAATCTATTATTGATCGAATCACTTGCTTTTGTATGTGCAGGGTTTGTGCCTGTATGCAGGTATGCAAGAATATAACAAGATGTACACGAAAGAGAGACTTTTACTAATTATGTTTCTTTGCACATCTAACTGATTATTTTTTTTCTTTGAGAGTTTTGCAGACCCAGCACAAGATTGAAATGGACAAAAGAGATGGTAAGTTTGGGCCTCAACCAGTGATGGCAGTGCCTCCCATGCAGCAGATGTCACGCATAGATCAGCCATATCCTCCCACAGTTGGATATCCACCTCAACAAGCATATGGACAACAGTACGGGTATCCACCACCCCCTCAGGCTCAAGGTTATCCTCCGGCTGGTTATCCTCCACCCCCTCATGCTCAAGGTTATCCTCCAGCTGGTTACCCTTCGGCTGGTTATCCTCCTGCTGGCTACCCAAGGTGATTTTCTGTGATGCATGATCTTGACGTGAAGTAATTGGGAAATATCCGATCCACATATTTTTACCTGCTGAACTGTTTACATGAATGTGAGCTCTCTCCATCTCTTCCAATTCGTCGTGGTTTTTAATATTGTATTTTCAGATTTACCATAGGTGTTGATAGATTTGAATTTACTTGTGTTTGTCATTGTTGCAAACATTATTTGATGTATTGAACGTATAGTGCGATATACGTTGTTCTCTCATTGATTCACATTTGAAACTTTAAAACGTCATTCCTATTTCATTTTCTGATTCCCGCTATGTTGACCAATTTTATTGTTTGTTCATTTTGGTGATATCAAAGCGTAGAATCTTATAATTTTTACGCTTTACCAATTTTGTTTGTTTATTCCTTGGATTTTGGCAAACTTGATGACTGAAACATGGGGTTTAAATTTCGCCAGTTTTCTGTATGAAAAAAAGGTTTCATGATTAAATCTGTTGTGTTTTGTGGTGTGAAGATCTTTACTATGGCTTTCCAATTCCAAACTTGGCTTCCCCTAATTCTTCAATCACCAATTATTATACAGTTTGGTTATGAGGATTTGGGCCATATCAATGGCCATGTGGGTTCGTCAACCAGTGTTCTGAAAATCGATCAAACTTGACGAGGACTCACTGAAAGCCATGACCCTCACCTCAGGCTTTCTGGTTCATAAGGATCAATAACTTATAATTGTTGAGCTTTTTAAAATAAATGTTGGAGATAGTGGGTGGCTCATATTCACTAGTCTCAAGCTCCAGGGGGAAGGGGACTTGAGGGGTATAAGTTGTAGCCCTAATTCGTTTTTGACATAGTGGAAACTTCTTCTCTCCCGTGGACATAGGCTTTGCTGAACCACGTATATCTATGTGCATTGTTTTGATCTTTGTTTTTACTGTGTTTATTATTATTGCTTGATCCCGATCAACAACAAGGGACGTTAAAATCTTTCAGACTAAATGCCAAACGAACCAGGAACACAAACCTGATCATCGGGGTAGGACGCCAAAGCCTGTACACATCAATAACTTCACTTGGGATGTCAATGAATCTGTCATTGCTCATTTCTTGCTTAATCAACTCATCGGGAAACAGGGGAAACAAATCTTCAGGTTTAACCGGCTCAAAAGTTTTGGGATGCAATGGAGGAGGAGGTTTAACCGGAAGATCTGCAATGAGATTGTACCATTGATTTGGAATTTCCACTGCTTTGATACCAGTACCGGAAGTTGCTCTTGCTCTTAGACTAGAACCAGAAGATATCATCTTCAGATGCATCAGCTTAGTCTTCGGTGTAAAACAGCCAAGCCATTGCCCATTACCTGAACAAACGAATCTCAGATCAAACATCGGAGTTAAATTACAATATCGAATTTTTGAGGTTCATTTGTAAAATTGCAGCATGAAAGTGAATTAAACAACAAGTCCAATCACAATTTCAACAGATTCAGAGTAGAAATTACGGGTTCTGGAACTATAAAGACAAAAAATAAAAAATAAAAAATAAAAAATAAAGATGGCGGATTCGAGTGGTTCTTGATCAAAATAGTTTTGAAATAAGACAGAAGAAGAAGTAATTAAGTAACAAAAAAAATAAATTAATAAGAGCAGAGAAGTAAATAACCTTTGTTGTCGATCATTGAGCATGAAATGGAGGATAAATTTGCAGACAGAAGGGATTTCGCCATTAGCTGATCGTTCTGCAAGTAGAGCGATGAATGATATTCGTAGAACAGGTGAAATCTAAATAGAATTTCAATCTGGAGACACTGAGACTGGTTCGGTTTAGGGTTTACGCAAGCAGGCCAAGATTTTCACGGATTGGTTTGCTTTCGGTCAGGAGTGCGCAGGAGGAAGAGACTGAACATAGTAGAGAAATTTTATAGAAGCAGCAGACAGTTTGCATTGATGGAGTATATAAAATATACCCAGACACCAATCAGCATAGGACATTTAATAACACATTAGCAAAATTGTAGGATCATACATGTGAAGTCAACATATGCGTTGGTAAATGGTAAATACCCACTTTAGAAATAAGTTTTTGTTTTTCCTCCACTGGACGCATATATCAAAATAGTTGACTCTATAAGTCAATTTTGGTAGGCGAATTGGGTTTTTATATAACTTTTTCTTTTGTTTTTGTGTGGGGATGAGGGGGAAGAGAATGAGCAATCGTTTTGGTCAGGTCTTGTTTGGCTGCAATTTTCGAAATGCATTCTTTCATTTAGGATGAATTTCAATTGGTAGAATGAGTTCTCACAAATAAATAATTGTTTGGTTAGCAAAGGTAGAATAAAAATGAAAAAATACCCTTTTTCACATAATCACCCCTAACCTGATTTTAGATTTTTAAGAATAAGTTTTGAGTGTTTGTTATAAATAAAGTTAGCAGTGATAAATTCGTATTCTATTACAGATTATTTTGGAGTGTCATTAGTACATGTTGATGAAATATCTACATTAAATAGGAGGTCATCTTGTTGCCCGCTAACCAAGAAGCCTTTAAAATTAATTTCTAAAATAAATTTAGAAAACTAATTCTTAGAATGAAATCCCAATTCAAAATAAAAAACAAACGAGGCCTTAGAAACGGAAGACTCTGTGCCCCAATCTTAAATTTTATGAACAAGGTTTGATTGAAATTTTCTTTCTATCTTTTGGTAAAAATTGTAAATAAGATGATATTTTCTTTGACACAGTGGCAAACCTGTAAATATGGCAGTCTATGAGGATCTCTTTTATCTGAGACAAACTTGTACATTTCAAATTTAACCGTTACTCGTGTTAGTTATTTGGAAAAGAAATGTACGTTTTAAGCTTCAACTTTTCTCCTACATGCAAACCAAATACATCAAAAGATTTTCAAAATTAATTCCTCAAACGAGAGTTATGGGGAATTGGTTCCTACACTGAGTTTCTTGATCCAAAATTAAAGACAAACAATGCCCTTAGGTTGTTGAAACTAGGTTTTGTATTGCTTTGTGAATGAACCGAGTATAGGCACTTGGAACTTGGGTTAGGCTAACCTAACTTTGGGTCGATTTGGATTGGGTTTTATATCACTTTGAATTAAAAAAAAAACAAATCAGAATTAATTTGGTTGGGTTTTGGGGTTAGGGCTTCAGGTAACCCGACCCAATCTGAAACCCAAAACAAATTAATCCGATTAATAATATACATATAATATATATTTTTGTTTATGGTCTAATAACCAATCTAGCGAGCCTTGTGTTTTAATAGCAATATGCTTTGTTGCTGTTGAATGTGTGGGATAAGTTAAATTGATTTTGTAAATAATTACATATTGTTCAAGTTGGTTTAAGTCTAAATATATGACTCAAGCTATAATTGTGCTTATCAAACCGACCAAAAATTTCAGTTTGGGTTGGGTTTAAGATTTACAACATAAATCCATTTGATGTTTGGGTTTCATATTTCAGGTTTCCAATCGGGTTGGATTTGGTTTGCGTTGACCTACAAGAAAGTCGATTTGGGGTTGAGTTGAGGGTAACCCGACCCAAACCGAACGAGTTGCACCCCTAATGCAAACGCATAGAAAACAGTTTGGTAAATTCCCAAAAATAGCCCTGTGGAAGGGAAATTACAAATGGGCTGCACATGCCGGCCCAGTACAATAAGGCTCGTGCCATGCCATTCCTAATTTTGGGCCCCCATGGGCCATGAATCCAAGCCTGGCACTATAAAGCCTATCATGCAGTACCTGGGCGCGGATGAAATCATGTTGGGCCAGGCTGGCACGCACAGCCCCACCCATTTGTACACCCCCTATCTAGGATCAGACTTGAGAACCCATATAATGAAACTAGTTAGGCAAAGTCTAGGAAATTAGTTGGGCATACAGTGTATGAAGAATGTACTTCAAATTTCCGTGACAGATTCCAAAATAGAATCCTTGAAATTTACCATATTTGTTATGCATCAAGACACAACATCGACTTCAATCTGCAGTTGAAGAGAAAACAAATAATTGTTGGCTTCACTTGAAAAAGATACCATATGGTTCAAAGTCTCCTTTCCAACCTATTTTTTTTTTTCAGCCATGAACACCTAAAAACTCCAACAAAAAACCAACATGATCTACACTCAACAACAGAGACAAGAAAAGAAATCCAACAGAAGCTAAATTAACTCAAATCACCTCCTAAGCTATGAGATACATACAGAGGCAAGCGCATCACGTCGCCTTCTTGGGTGTTTCCGAAATGGGGTCGAGAAGAGTACCAAACATCCAATCCATCCATATCGTGTAGTGGCCATAGTTGTGACGGTATGTAGTGTGGTGAATGGTGTGGTAGCCGGCCCCCATGACAGGCCACAGCTTTCCATGGATGCAGTCATGGATATTTGCAGTCCATATGGCCTCAAGGAATATGAGAGCAACGTGAGATGTGAAATGGGCCGGCACAACGAAGAGCGCTATCACGTGTGGTACCGCCTGCAGTATCCCATCCAATGGATGAAATGCCAAACCTGACAAACAGATAAATGGTATAAATCATAAAAGGTGTACAGTTAGCTTATATATAGTGTATCATTATGCTCTTCACACATACATACAGCTTTAACATGGGCTACTCAAACAATGAATGAAAATGTATCGCTTTAAAATATAAATAGTTGCAAAAGCTGTTTCTATATCCAAAGTTTGGCCATGTTTGGCATTGCTTCCTAAAAGGAGAAGCGATTCCTTCAGAATTGATTCTTATGAAGCGCTTTGTAAATGCCAATTTAGGAAGTGCTTTTAGGTCTAGATGTTGAGAAGGGGCAAAATGGGTGTTATAAAATCATATGGGGATAAAATAGTCTCAATAAAAATGTCACTTAAATGACAAAATTGATTTCCGCAAAAGCAATTTAGAGAAGCAGAGAGTCAACTGCTTCAATAGAATCAGCGTTTCAGTGAAGCTCTTCATTTGGAATTGCTTTTCAGACATATTTACCAAACGCCTAATGTGTATGATTAAATCGCTTCTAGGCTTAAGAATCACTTCCAAGGTCCAAAGAAGCAATGCCAAACACACACGTCATGGGAAGGAAAGTGCTTTTACAGTTTCACAAAATTTAATGGCATGTTGAAAGGATATATATATTCCTTTCAAAAATAGAACCCTGAGAAACAGGAAACAAGACATAGAAGCAATTTTATTCTGAACAACAGGATACCCTAACTAGAGCTGCATACTCAGTCTAAAATGCTCATGTGTTTCTTGTCTTGATGCAGTTATCAAAGCGATTTTTTCTCTGCAATGAAATTTGGTTATTTTTCATGCTCACGCTTAAGTAATATATTTGAACCATCATAGAACTTGGTGCACCAAAATGGTTCAACAGGAAGGCAGAACAAAAAAATCTTCTATAATATGTTTAGGAAGGATTCCTGAAAATTTCCATAGGAAGCATATTGTATGATCCTCAAGAACATTTCATAATGAATATACTCCAGCTCAGAAATTCTCATACTTAAAGCTGATATCACTTTATGAAGGTTGTAGACGACCCGGATCATGTACCTCAATGCATATGAACCCGGAGCAGCGGAAGATCTCTATTGAACCTGAAAATGTCCCACGTCTCAGAAATTCTCATACTTAAAGCTGATATCACTTTATGAAGGTTGTAGACGACCCGGATCACGTACCTCAATGCATACGAACCCGGATCTACAGCGGAAGATCTCTATTGAACCTAAAAATGTCCCACGTCAGAATATGTGATTACTAGAACCACATACAATATCCCCACACTCAATCAACCAGATCTCTGTATGAGAATCTCAATAACAAAACCAGATCTCTAGAGGAAGAAGAGAAAATTGTAGAAGAGAGATTCTCTAGGTTGAATTCTCCAAAACGTGAATGCTTAATTGAGTAAGGAGGAATCTTTTATACATAGAAGACTCAACTCAACTCAACATAGGACTCTATCTCCCAATCCTATTAGGAGATGGAGTCCAAGTCCCGCTTGGTCTCATACCAAGCATGGACGTCCCTTTAACTGGGGACCCCGGTCGGCCCAAATGGGTCAGGCTAACCAGGTCAACCCATCACATAAATCCAACATCTCCCACTCATCAATTGTGGATAAATGTGCATCTCTTATGTACATCTTATCTTCCTATCATAGATGCTAATCATACAGGTCGTTGAGCGTGCGACCTACGAGCACAAAGTAACGGACAAGCGACTCCATATCAAGTTTCAAAAAACTGACAGGAGATGCACTCTCAAAAGTCTCACCTATACCCCAGATTCATTTGGACATGTATATATATATAAATCCAGAATCTTTCTGAGAATTCTAGTTTGGCCTTTCAACAGTCTTCTTCTTCTTCTTCTTCAGTTTACAGTACTATCTCTGTAAGTATCTCTTGTTATCTTCTTCTGATGTTTATATAAATGTTTAGCTTGAACGATATTGTCCGAGCTCGAAATTTGAGTTCGAAATTGGTATCACAACCAATTTTAAATAACTTTTAAGATATAAGGTGGGTACGAACCCTTTTCACACTCGGGTCGGATAAAATTGCTTATCGGTCTCTCCTCACAGATTGCAACGATAATCGTTAAGCCCCTTATATTCTCACTGTTATTTTGTGAACATTCTAGAAAAGTTTTATCACAGATTTCAAATCTTTTCATTTTGAAAATTTCTTGTGACTTAGTCATATAATCACGGATCGCAATCGCTCTTTGAAGCCAAGAAGGCGTGTGTGAGCATATATTGCAGGATATCTGTTGACCGCCTGGTTACATAGATAATTTTCAAAGATGTCAAATTTCTTGAAAACCGTTTCTAAAACTCTTTCTAGATCTTCTTCCTCTTCATCTTTGAATAGAACTATAAACTTTGAAGAAGTAAATTATGAAATCTTGAAAGGCAAATACAGAACTGGAAACTTCCAAAAATACCTGTAAAAGAAATATATAAATTAGGTAGATTTAATCTTCAATCAGATTATTCAATTAAAACAGTTAGTTTAATGAATAACCATGATAATTTTCAATTACTTTCCCAATCTTCTATTAATATGCATAGACAAAAATATGAATATTTACATATAGGATTAATACAAATAGCAATTAAACCTTTAACTAGATTAGGTCTTAATACTTCTGTATTAATATGTGTCAGAGACCAAAGACGGAGTATTCTCTGATTCTTTTTTTGGGTTAGTAGAATCTTCTTTATCTGAAGGTCCAATATATTTTAATTGTTTTCTAGACTTTTCCGTTTCTCTTAATGATCCCGATATTCTCAAAACATTAACTTTAAATATACAAACACAAGGTTTTGACATGGACTTAGGATCAAAGAATTTAGCCTTATGCTATAGAATGTACTATAAAACTATGAATACAATCTGTCCTAATGCTATTCAAATTGATACTAAGGGAAAACTACTCTAATTCAAACTAATATTAAAAATAATGTAGTAATACCTAAGATCATTAAATGGCATGAAGTAACTTTACCAAACTCTTGGACCCTACAAAATGAAACAGCCCTAGTAGCTCCTACTAGTTCCTTAGAACATATTATAGAACACACTGATGGTAAAGTAGAAATACAATTTTCTTCTAACAGGAAAACTACTTTAAGAAATTCATCAGTAAAATCTTCTCGTCATTCCTGCTCTTCAATACCTGCATCTGACCATAATCCAAATCTACAAAGTTTTTCACAAACTACTCCTAATATTGAAAGACCAGTTAATCAAGTAAAATATCCCTCTAGTGAATCTTTTAAAGATCTTGAAATAAATTTTAATGATATCAATATTATGGTTATTACAGA
>JAUPMG010000020.1:12714235-12727391 GCA_031762675.1 Pachysandra terminalis
TACAAAAAATATGTCTAACGCGGGACTCGAATCGAAGACCTCTTGTTTAAGTGACTCACGCCCTACCAGTTAAGCAAAGAAACGATGATGTAACTCTTTTTCTCATTAGATTATTAATATTAGGTATATTCTCTTTTTTTTTTCTTGTGAGAAAATATGTGGCATTTTAGCCTTGTTGGTGTTAGCATATCTTTGTGTATAAACTGTATGATGTAAGATGGTCATTGTTTTAGTCTATCTAATGGGTCCTTGTTTGATTGTAGTGGGCCATGTGTATCATACTTGCTCCGAAAACGAGCCCTTTACAATGATATGTCAAGGTGAGTAATATTCACATTTCGTTAATAATCTAACGTAACAGTTATCAAGTGACTTTGTGACATAATTTCGTCTGCTCGTCTGTAGATATACGTGCTGTGCTGGTTATCTGCCATGTAGTGGTAGGTGTGGAGAAAGTCGATGCCCTGAATTTTGTCTCTGCACTGAGGTATGAGTATGAAACATACTTGATTATTACTTTACTCTTGTTTTTACATTCTGCGTTCCTTTTCGCCTTCTACATCCTGTACTTTCCATTTTGTTGCTTAGCCAGTTTGGACATTGTTTATGAATCTTGTTCAGGTTTTCCTCTGCTTTGGAAATTCAGTGGCTTCGACCCGCTTCCTTTTGCAAGACGAGTTCAACATACAGACCACACAGTGTGATAACTGCATTATTGTACTCTTTCTCTCTGTATTGAACACATACACAAAAACACATGCAAAGTGCAAACACATCTGATTTTATTTGAATTTGTTGCTCTTCTTATTACAGGGATTCATGTTCTGCCTCTCGCAAATTGCTTGCATATTTTCCTTAGTTGCTTGCATTGTCGGAAGTGATGAGCTTCGAGAGGCTTCTCAGATACTTTCCTGTTTGGCCGATATGGTTTATTGCACGTAAGACCTTTTTTCCTACACCCTGCACCATGCTCTCAGTTAAGTGGTTTTAAAATCTCTCATTGATCAAATCGCTTGCTTTTGTATGTGCAGGGTTTGTGCCTGTATGCAGGTATGCAAGATATACAACTAGATGAACGCAAAAGAGAAACTCTTTCTAATTATGCCTCTTTATGCTCAATCAAATGAGTTTCTTTTTTTTTTTGGATATTCTTACAGACACAGCACAAGATTGAAATGGACAAAAGAGATGGTAAGTTTGGGCCTCAACCAGTGATGGCAGTGCCTCCCATGCAGCAGATGTCACGCATAGATCAGCCATATCCTCTCACAGTTGGATATGCACCTCAGCAAGCATATGGACATCAGTACGGGTATCCGCCACCCCCTCAAGCTCAAGGTTATCCTCCGGCTGGCTACCCAAGGTAATTTTCTGTGATGCATGATCTTGACATGAAGTCATTGGGAAATATCCGATCCACATATTTTTACCTGCTGAAACGTTTACATGAATGTGATCTCTTTCCATCTCTTCGAATTCTTCGTGGTTTTTAATAATGTACTTTCCCATTACAGTTGGTGTTGATAGATTTGAGTGTACTCTTGTTTATCATTGTAGCAAACATCATTTGTTCTGTTGAATGTATAGTGTGATGTACTTTGTTCAGTTCTCATTGATTCGCATTTGAAACTTTAAAACTACGTTCCAGTTTCATAGTCTGGTTCCTGCTTTGTTGTCTAACTTTATTGTTTGTTCATTTTGGTGATATCAAAGTTTAGAACCGTATAATTTATACGCATCACCAAATTTGTTTTCTATTCCTTGGATTTTTGTAAACTTGATGACTGAAACATGGGGTTCAAATTTCGCAACTTTTCTTTATATAGTTTGGTTACGAGGATTTGTCCCCCCTATCAATGGCCATGCAGGTATGTCAACCAGTGTTCTGAAAACAGATCAAACCTAACGGGGACTCACCGAAAACCATGAACCCTCGGCTTTCTGGTTCGTAGGAATCATTAACTTATAATTGTTGAGATTTTGAAAATATATAATTACCTTTTATAATAAATCTAGATTCAAAACGCTTTAAAATACGCGTAAAACAAAAATATACTAAAAATGAAAATTTTTAGAAAGCTTTTAGACAATTACAGAAGTGATTGTTCCATGTAATCATCTATTACTCGTTTTACATCAGACTACTAATAAGCTTTTTAAGGTTGCGTTTGACCTGGCTTCTATAAGTACTTATTGCAACTTATAGTGTATATAAGCACATTTTAAAATTAAATATGTGTTTGGTAGCGGTTATGGGTAAGGACAAGCTGCTCTCTCAGCAGCTTCTCCTAAGTTCTTATGCGTTAAACTATTTCTTAACTTTAATAATTTTTTAAAATACCTATTTTACCCCTATGCTTTTATAAGTAATTAAATAAATATTATTTCTAAACTTTAATAATATTTTTATAATACCTATTTTACCTCCAAACTTTTATAAGCATAAATGTATTTACCAAACGTTAAATAAGCAGTCTATTGTTGCTGTGGTGAGTGCTTATCCATAAGCACAAGCAGAGCCAAACGCAGCCTAAATCAACCTAGCTAAATGTGGTTTGAACAAGTACTTTGTTCCTTTCTTCTTCTCAATGTTCCATAGAATTCCTTTTTCTGTTTTAATATATGGAACATCTGGTTGGTTCAAAACAAAGCAGCAGCTTTCTTGAACCAACAAAAAGCCACCATTGAAAATCAGTTGATTTCATCTCAACTAGAACAAATTCATTGAATTTGTCCTAATGCTTACCCAAACCTTCATGAAGAACACAGCGCATTGGATGGAAGTTTCCTTAAAAAAAGGGCACACATAAGCTCAACACCAATTACAGAATTAAATAAAAAAAACACCAATGACAGAAATAGAGAGAGGGAGAGAGAGAGAGAGAGAGAGTAATAGATGTTATTAATCACATGGCTTGGCTTGGCTATGCTGCACAGTAGAATTATGAAATTTGCCTAAAAAACATAAATGGGTTTTTTTCCCCAAAACCAAGATCGATTCCTTTGTGATTTTAATGTTTTTGATTAATGATATGATCCGGTAAAATCGGTGAAGTACCTGTTCCCCAGATGGTACGATCTTCTGAAAAAATCCTAAAAAACGATCAACTAAATCCCAATATATTATATACTAACCAGACTCTTCTGGTTCTGCCATGGCCAACCATTCCTTCCTTCTTTTCATCTGCAATATTCATCCACTTCTTTCTAAAATACAGTTTGAATCTCAAAAACCCAGTTCAGAAAGTCAAAAAAAATTTGATTATCATCTTGAAGAAAAAACCCAGTAAAAGAAAATTTTTAGGACAATTGAAGAATAAGACAACTATAAACAAAAATTCTCTCTTACCCGGAGTTTTTTTTTTTTCTCCTCTTTTCTTTTTCCAAACTTTCCATGTATTTACACTTCAACATTACCACGAAAGAGAAAGATATAATTAAACGGAAAGATATAATTAAACGGAAAGAAAAAGCTTTTTTTTTTTTCCTTTTCTTAATTTCAGTATTACAAACCAGAAACCGAAGAGTACTCGCCGTAGAAATCAGGAATCCCAGAAGCAGCCCAGAGCCTCTCGTTGAAGCTTGCCTGCAACTCGTCCGGTATAAGTGGAGTTCTACAAAGGGGACAAGTTTTCTGATCATGATCCATCCAACGGTCCAAACAGCTCCGGTGGAAAATGTGTCGACAGTTCGTCAACGTCCTAATCTCTTCCGGACCCTCGAACTCGTAAAGGCAAACCGCGCAATTGTCCGGCGGGTCTCCGTCACAGGAAATCAAGTCCTCGAACTTCATTACGGGTAGGATTTCTCGGATTAGAAGTGCGGATACGGACTGGAACTCGGGGAAGTAGGTGGGGTGGTCTGGCCAGGCAATGTCGGATTCGAGGAAATCTCCGAGACCCAGAGAGAGAAAAAGCCATGAAATGAACTTCCGAATAAAACCCAGAACGGAAAGTGTAAATATCAGTAGCTTTGGGAAGAAAATCTCAGTACAACCCATCGGAAAACCCATGACCCGAGAGAGAGAGAGAGTCTGTGGTTCTCTGGGATTGATTCTTGCTGGGTATTTAACTAAGATGAGTCTGATCGGTTGAGAGAGAGAGAGAGAGAGACTTCTGAAATGTCCTTAATCTTTCGACGGAATGACTGCGAAGGAACGTTGGAGAAACGACGCTTCCCTTTCCCAAGCTTTTGTATACCATGTATCAATCGTCTTTAGTGGAAATCTTAATAAATCATCCCTTTATTTTTAATTAATTCTTTTAAAAAATGAATTAAAGACAATTTAATTTAAAAGAATTCTATCAAGAGATGATGACTCCTAATGAATACTTATTGAGTATATTAGTTGGAGTTTAATACAATATATACTCAATTATATAATGAAAATATGCATTTATAATATATAAAAAATACAAATATGTGTAATTTGATTTTATAATTTAAAGATTTTGCAAAACCAACAAATACATTATTAATTTATATTTTTTTTTTAATGAAGATAAAATCATCATCTTCATATGCCTTATTTCAATTAATTGGGGTTGATAATCAGTCAAATTACGTTTATGAAGATAAGATAAGCTAAATAGTATCTGGTTCTTCTCACTATTAAATTACCCTATAAGAAACATAAGCTTTGAAATATCTTAGAATCATGAA
Source organism: Pachysandra terminalis (assembly GCA_031762675.1). Lineage (NCBI taxonomy): Eukaryota > Viridiplantae > Streptophyta > Magnoliopsida > Buxales > Buxaceae > Pachysandra > Pachysandra terminalis. The sequence continues at coordinate 12,718,898 of JAUPMG010000020.1, forward strand.
AAAGCAAGAACATAAAATAAGAAGGAAAAAAACAAAACATTTCTTTTGAGTTTTGAATTTGATCTACCATTTTTTTTTTTATACCAACCATTAGCTTTAAGATTGTCAAATAAAACATTAAAAATTATATTATAAATTACTATTACATTGCATGAAAATAATTCTAGTCAAAAGGAAATAATAGAACTCTTCCTTTGGTATTAAAAAAATGTAATTATTTGATTTGTATTGATTTTATTTGGGAACTTGTAAATTTTTTTAAACAATTTAAAAAAATCTAACACATTATTATTTTTTTAAAATTAATATTGAGAGTGTGTTGTAGTAACTATGATTAAAGTGCTCCTTTTGATTTTTCTTGCTTTGTTGCTCTCTTTTGCTCAAAGTAAGCCTCAAGTAAAGAACAATTTGAGAGTAGGGTCCCTAAAAATCAATTTTAGATAGGATGGCTCTCATTAAAGACTCATTGCAGTTATTATTATAAATGTTTTTTCTTGTTCATGCATAGTGGGTTTATAAGATATTCTCTCATTGCTTTACAACAAAGTATTCTAAAAGTGATCAAACAATGAGCCAAAAGGTAAAATAAAATTAAAAAAAAAGAAAGGAAAAAAAAAAGTTGAGTGGTGCCATGTCATACATCATCAAGTGGGGTAAAGGGTTTGGCTAATCATCCCATTGGGACATGTCCACCAATAAAAACAAATTCATGATAAGAAAAGGTCAATACTCATACCATTTGGTGGTATTAGGTGGACACATTATTGTTATATATTGTCATGAACATTCAAGAGAAGAAAGGTGAGTCTTCCTATTTTCCAAATAAAATAAAAATAAAAATCTTAAAAAAACTGTAGGCCTCATTTGGCTTTAATCTGGTTTTTGGAATGAATTTTGTGAATTAGTTCATGCAATTTAAGCGAAAACCAAAAAATTAAGCTTCAAAATTGCAATATAAAACTCACATGGAGGTTATTTCATGTTTACTGTCGCAAAAATTAAAATAAATTTGTTTTTTTTTTTTTTTTATAATGACAAGCTTATCCTCACATTATCAAGTTTCTATAACAAACAACAAAATATATATTTTAAAGAATTCAAATATTACAAGTTTGCCATTATACTTTTGAAAAATGTGATTTCAAAATTTAAAACCAACCTCAGACCCCATTCAATGATAACACAACACGATTTTCTCATTCTATTCCCCTGGAAATGATTCCTCATTTGTTAATCAAAAGCCATGTCAAGTGTCAAAATGAGTTTCAAATCCCTAAACGCATTCTAACCCATGAAATTCATTTTGTAGATGAATAACAAAAAGGAGCCTAAAAAGTTTTTTTCTTGCTAATTGTAAAACCTAAAACCTTCGATTTAAATCAATATGAATATTTTTTTTTTAATTCCACTAATAAATGAGAAGGAAAATTACCATTAACTGCCTTGTTCAAAAGTTTTAGACATCCCGTTACTTACAAGTTCATTAATTACCATTAGCTGTCTTGTTTTTAAACATTATAAAATCTACTAAATATTTACTCATGAATGACCGAGTGTCCCCATTAAAAAAGCTCTGATGGATATGTCCATTAGCAAGTTTTAAAAAAAATAAAAATAAAACATATACTATTGCAAAACCCTCCGGTCTTCTTCTCTGGAGAAGACCAATACCCTCATTCGAAACCTTTATTCTTCTCAGTCCCAATCGCAGGGATTGAGAAAAACGCCTGTACAAGTTTGCAATTACGCATAGATTAAACAACATCGTTGATCGAAGACGAACCCAACGATTGGTTCAACGGCCACATTGGTGGCTATTTCGGTGACGAAGACATCGGCGGTGATATCAGAGTCGACGTTGGAGACGACATAAACAACCCCTTTGGATAATACGAAACAAATGCTTGTCTCAGTGGCGAGCCGTCGTAGGAATTGATCGGAGCCGGAATTTTCAGATTCTGTTGCAGTAAGATACGAACCTGCTCCGTCGTATGAGGTTCGTATCTTACCGCAACAGAATCTGAAAATTCCGGCTCCCACCAATTCCTACGACGGCTCGCCACTCAGACAAGGTACTTTGGTCATTATTTAATGAGGGTACTTTAGTCATTTATATATAAATATTTAATAGACTTTATAATAATTAAAAACAAGAACACGGCAACTGATGGTAATTATTCAACTGGCATCCAGCGTGATGTCTACGACTTTTGAACGAAGCATTTAATGATAATTTTCCCCAACTGAAATTGGATTAGAATATTGACCAATCACTTAAAATTTTATGAAGTTATTTAATTCCATGTGTTTTACACACTTTTTGTTTTACGCACAGCTTTGAAAAGCAAGTCGTGATTCCCAAGAGAAAAAATAAAAAAATAAATAAAATTCTTGAACGGTAAAAACATGAAAAAATCATTTAAGTACGTAGATCTATCAAACGGCGAATCCATCAATTCAAATGATCCTCATCAAAAGAAAGAATAGGTGAGCTAGAATTTCCCTTTCCTCCTTTTCCACGCTACATAACAAAACTACCGTTCAATGCAATGCATGCGAATGCGTAAAAGAAAAAGAGAGGAGAGAAAACTAATAGAGAGAAATAGAAGAGAGAGGAGAGAGAGGACAAGGAGTGTCGGTGGTGCGATTCCTGACCAACCGGCCGGGCAAGATGGGAGGGATCTGGAAGAGGTGATGGCCATATGTGGTGCAGTGCAGTTAGTGGGGGTGCGCGCGCAAGGGAACGCGTCTTCCAAGGCATGATTGCCATGGTGCTTTTGTGCTGTGTCTGACCAGGCCAAGACACCCTGGGCCCACCAACCCCACACTCCTCTCACTCCTCAAAATCTTTCTCCGACCGACGCTACCATACCGGACCTCTCATGCAATCTCACCCCCCACTCCTTCCCAATCTCTCTCTTGTCTCATCATTAATCACTAATTAATTTAAAGTTTGAAATCTAAAATTGTAATAATCAACTGGTTCCCATTATGTTATTGTAAATTGCTGCTTAATCCCCCATCAACCTTGCAAGAAAAATGTTTTATGCCCGAACGAGGTATTCGCTTTTAAGTAAACCACTCCACTTAGCATAGGACATGTCAATGACCTATATGCGCGATTGGTGAGGGTAAGCAACATTTGCTATAACAAGACTTGTGATTAGTCCCTTTTTAATTTTATCTGATTTGGCTACAAAAGAAATTATGATTTTTAATACAAAACGACGGATCACAGTTTTTGTTGTAGGAAAATACTACAAATGGTAAATGCCCATTTTAAATGGTTTTGAGTTACATGTTAACCTATGATTTGCCCCTTTTTGTTTTCAAGTGACTTTGTTCTTAAAGAATTTATGATTTTTAATACAAATGACCAATCTCAGCCCTATTGCAGGAAATGCTTTAGGAAAATGTTGCAGACGATAACTGTTCGGTAAATACTCTGTTCGAGCTTAAAATTATTTTCCCTCTGAGTTGTCTTTGTTAGTATAATTTATTTTGTACTTTAAGAGGTGTCACATGACCTATAAAACATGAAAAAGAAATGATAAATTTTGATTGCTTTAAAAAAAAAAAAAAAAAAAAAAAAAAAAAGAACAAGAATAAAAAAAAAAAAAAAAAAAAAAAAAAAAAAAAAAAGAAGAAGAAGAAGAAGAGGATCTTGTCCTCTTGCTATTTGTAAGAAAGAGAACACTAATGATTCTTTAGGAGGGTCTCTCCTCCTATAGAATGAACCAAAGATAATGAAATACTGTTATTATTTTCACTTTGAGACCAAAAGGGATTGATCAAAAGAGATGGCTAGTTTGGCATTCTTATAAAAAAAAAAAAGCTGATCAAACATAGCAACAATAGTTTTTGATTTTGATGTATTTAACATGTGAAAACTAAGGTAACAATTAGGTTTTAAGTAGATGAGCTTTACAGATAAGTTCTTGCTTTTGTTGCTTTATCATGAAAAGAAAACAATAGTTTTTTGAATTATTTTATAGGGAGTAGTTAATTTAGTGTTGGAATATTGTAATAGGCCATACATTCATGCACATAAATGGCAGAGATGACAATACATGTTTCACATTTCTCTAACACTCTATCTCTGATCCAGACCACAGACTCCTTGCAACTACAAAAACATTATCTTCCTTCTCCATTCTTTGACCATTAATTTGGATTTTCTCTTGGGGTGGCTCTCTTCGTCAATCCTTTTCTTTAACTACTAACAAATTCTGTAGGGTGTATTATACTTTTCGTCGCAGTTCTTTGTAACACTATTTTTTCCCTGAGTTTTGAAAAATAGTATAATCTGATGTGCATCCATGGACGTAAGCACTATTTCTCAAATGCGTAAATAAATATTGTGTGTTTGATTTTTTCTTCATCTTGTTTATTTTTCTTACTTAACAATTGTCAGGGTAATTTTGATTGTTTCCAAAGCATCATAAATGCATATTTTCAAATGAAAATACAAAAAAAATACTCTAGAAATAATCCAAGTTGATCTGGTGATAGTGATATCATAGTTAATTACAAAATCTTTTATGCTAATCTCTGTTTGTGGTCAAATAAAGTCTACGAGGATATCCTGTTGGTCGGACCCCCATTTGAGAAAAGCCACGAAGGTATGATTTTTCATGTCATACTTTGATTAGAAGAGAATGATATTAGCCGGCATAAATGAGTATGTTGGGCCATGAAGCCATGTGAGATGTTGGTGTTTTGAGCATAAATAAATCAATACTTAACTCAAATATTGTGATATTCCACATTGAAAAATTGGTGATACAAAAATGCATCCCTTAATGGGTTCATCTTATGAGTGTTATGGGTTCATCATGTGGAAATAAGCTAACTTATTACATGAGATTTACACAAGCAAAATATGCATCCTAACACTCTTAGGGTGATTGCATAATATGGGTAATTATACACTTTTATATTATTTTTTTAAATATTATGTTATTTGACTATCTTCTCGTTTTGAACTTTAGTTTTTTCATTGCCGTGTTACGATCACGAAAAAGACCGTTTTGGTCCTCAAAATGCATTTTTTGTGAGTTTTTAGTCAGTTCTTGATTTAGTATATTTTAGGGTATTTGGAATCCTAATTTGTTATAGAAAGTTATTTTAGTTGTTTTAAGGGTAATTGGAGAATTTTAATCGGATTTGGATTTTTACTATTTTTAGCAATTTTATCTATTTTTTAAAATTTAGAGTTGGGAAAGAAGCCCTATTATGAAAACAGATGTGTACTTGTGGATTTAAAGGGTTCTTTAGAGATTAGACTGTGTTCTTTCCTTTTGTGTTTCACGGAGCTGTTGTGTCAAAAGCCCCCGAAGTGTAGGCAAATCTATCTAAATGAATAACAATTTGATGAATTACTTTGGTAGAGCTCCATTATTGTTGTTGTTGTTGTTGTTGTTTTAATTTAATGTTAAGTGAAATGATATTTGATATTAATAAAAAATAAGAAACCTTAGAATTATTGAGAATAAAGAGAGGATAGGGTTATAATTTTGATGAAATTTTTTAGAAGAAAATACCTTAACATCTCTTAGCCCTATTCAAATAGACTTGAAAAGAGTTGTTTTTTTGTGTGACATGGTGCTTTTTCCACCAAACAAAAAGTGCTACACAATGCTACAGATAATGTTGTTGCACTACTTGTAGTGACCCGGACCTAACTGCAATATTATAGATTAAATTGTAATTAATTTAATAATTTATATGGAGAATTTTATGAAAGATACAAAGTAGAATTGGACTAATTAAGAATTAAGAAAAATAATGGGGCACATTTCTAATTAATTTAGAATTAACAATATGGGCTGGACACCTAATCTAATTGGGCTTTAACACTTGTATAACTGAATTGGGCTCAAAATCCAATAAGAAGTCCAATAGGAATTAACTAAATAATTAAATTTAAAGACAAGGTTATTTAAGGGAATAATCAACATAAACAATCACACGACTGATTCTCTCAATTTGAAATTTAAACAATTCAAGTTTGAATTTGAATAACTAAGCAAGATAGAGTTCAAAGTAAGTTAGACGACTTAGAAGCTAGAAGAAAGTGAGAGAGTCATTCTCTAGTGTGGGACGTCCAAAACAAAAAGGAAGAAGGAGAAGTTCTGGTTTAGATAGCAGAACAAGGAAGATGAAGAGACCTAGAGGGAAGAAGGAAAAAAGAAGAGAAAAAGAGGAAGCGATCTAGGAAACGAAAGAAAAAGGAAGAAAGTGAGGATGAAGAAGAGGTTGGTTATGACAGGCATGAGGAAAGTGAAGAGGAGGACGGCAATGAGGGAGACGACAAAGGTAGGAAAACGCCGGTTAAACAACCGTTGAAAAGAAGGGAGAAACTCGATGAAGACCTATACTACTTTGGATTAGAGACCCCAGTTGATAGGTAGGGATTCCTTTGTTTTTACGGTAAATATGTTTATGCATATTAATCAATGCTATAGTTATAGTTGGATGCATGATCTATGAATGTAAAGCATGTTGGGTTAGAAGTCTAGTAGAACACTTATGAATGGACTCCATGATGTTTGTTGGTTGATTAACATGCTAGAGCTATGTTCGCTATATATTTTAGTGTTCTTATATGCCTATGAGAATCACATGTGAATTCTGAGATCTATATTTATGTGTTGGTTTATTTACTAGTTTAGATCTGTAGAATAAACTAGGTTTTACATATATGATGTATTGATTACTTGTACTGTATATAGAGACTGAAAATCTATGTTTAGAACCCTAGAAATACATATTTTGGGTTATAGGCACAAAGCCTTAGGAGAAAAAGCCAGAATTGGGCTGAAATTCTCATTCCGTAGGACTCTCAGGAGGTACCGAAACACCTACCGAAAATCCCAGAAATTGCATGCTCTCGAGACTTTCTACCGAACTTCGGTAGATGACCTACCGAGAAGCTCGGCAGGTACCAAGGATCTACCGAGGTCCAAATGGACTGAAAATTTAGGGGAAGATCCCTAAGTGAGTTGTACACATGTCTATGTAGTTGATTTGTGTGCAAAAGACTTAGATTTGGTCGAATGTTGAAAAGTATAGAGGAAGGTCTTAAATTCAAGATTATAAGACTGTTTTGGATAGAACATGAGGTGATATCGACTCTAATGATTTGTATATGATTATAGGACTCAAGATATGATCAGACTGATTAGAAATGGTCACGTAGGATTTTATTGGTTTGAGTGGTGCTTATGGCATTCAATGTTTGACTTATGTTTGATTATGACGATAATGACTTGTATGTTGTATCAGGTCCACATTTATGAATGTTGTTTGTGATTGAATGGTTGAATAATTTAAATTATGATCTTGGATAGGTGTACTTCCACCATGGGTGAAAGTCCTTAAAGGAAAGGTATGGTATGGGTGTATTTCACCATGGGTGAAAGTCCCTAAAGGAAAAGCATGGTATGGATGTATTCCACCGTAGGTGAAAGTCCGTAAAAGAAAGGTCTGGTTACAGGTGAGCTTCCACCATGGGCGAAAGTCCCTAAAAGGAATGTGAGTATACTGGTGTATTCTACCATGAGTACATGTCTCTTAAGGAATAAGAATGGTAGCTTTCCTCCATGGGTGCAAGTCCCGAAAAGAATGGGGTACTGATACAGATGTGTTTACACCGTTGGTGCAAGTCCCTAAAAGAATGGGTTACTGATACAGATGTGTTTCCACCGTGGGTGCAAGTCTCTAAAGGAAGGGTACATGTGGCTTCCTCCATTGGTGAAAGTCCCTACAAGAATGGTTGTTACTGGTGTATTGCACCGTGAGTACAAGTTTCTTAAGGAATAGTAGTGGTGGCTTCTACCGTGGGTGCAAGTCCCTAAAAGGATGGGTCGTATGGTCGTGAGTTGGATTGAGCATGTGATTGGGCTAGGCCTTATTACCCCCGCATTGCATTGCACTATATCTCACTTCATAATTGCATCATACACTTGCATTGCATTGCACATGATGATTGAGTGCATATGGTGCATTATCATTTGTAACTTATTTGAATTGATTGTGATTGTAATTGGGTCGCATTGGTCGTAGCGAGGTGGGACATTGTGGATATTGGTCGTAGCAAGGTGGGACCTTGTGGATGTTTGGTCGTAGCATGGTGGGACCATGTGGTGATTGGCCGTAGCATGGTGGGACCTTGTGGTGTTTGTTTGTGAACATAATGAGACTATGTGATTGATATGATACAAGTGTTTGTTTGTGTTGCATGGTGGGACCATGTGTATATATGTTTTGTTGCGGAATATAGTGGGACTATGTAGATTTTGTGTAGACATGATGGGATCATGTGGATAGTATTGACATAATAGGACTATGAGGTTTTGTGAACTATTAACTTAAGGTGATATGATTGATGTATGGTTTTCCATGTGTAAAGAGGTTGCATATGATGACTGTGATATACATACTTATTATGTGAATTTTTAATATGATGATAAGTATGATACACATATGATTG
>JAUPMG010000020.1:12738194-12759904 GCA_031762675.1 Pachysandra terminalis
ATGATTAACTTCGAGTTACTATCTCGAAAATTGTCATTACTTTACTTATATGACTATCCCTAAAGTTACATGACTTTAGATAGTAACTTATCATTTCAAGATAATATCTCGAAATGTTTGTGTATGTCAAATTACGTGTTCACCCTTTTGAATTGATTAACTTGAATACACCTTTTATGTTTCGAGAATAGAGGTCGAGGCTAATGTAGAGTTTCAAGATATATTGCAAATTTCGAGATAATTAATCCTGAATGGGCATTCTTCGAAATATACTATTTTGACAAAAAATGGTCTTTGGATATGTAATTATATAATTGACCTTGCTACGTGGCAAAATATGATTTGATCGAAATATACTATTTAGACCAAAAATGGTCTTTGGATACGTAATTACATAACTTTTTGTGTTCACTTTACGTCTAGCCTTCAAGGCATTGTAAGAGATAAGACTAACTTGTGTTACAAAGGATTAATTGAGCACAAGTGCCACACGATTGGTTTGAAAAACTCCAATGCCGTGACAGTGGGTTCTGCAACATTAGATGCAGCGTGCATCCACATACATCACGTGTCCACTAATATACATGAATGCACGTCATCACATTCAAACTGATGCTATAACTTCCACACTACACACGACATGAGACCATTGTAACGGAGTGTAAACGGAGGGGAGGGGAGGGTCGCTCTAATCTATTACAAAACCTTCCACACTACAGAAGACACGAGACCATTGTAACGGAGTGTAAACGGAGGGGAGGGTCGCTCTAATCTATTACAAAACCTCAGGGAAGGTTAGTGGAATATCAAAAACAGTAAGGTTTGATTTCCATTGTCAGATATGTGAGAGAGTGGGTGAAATTTACGTGAGAGAGAGAGGAAATGTTTTAATTGGAAGTAGTTGGAAAGAGAGGACCACCTGATCCCATCTCCTATAGACTCCCTATTTTGGGATCAATTTGCACTGCTGTACACCAGCATCTATTCCTCTTTTCCTCTCTGTGAAAAAATCATCAGAACAAACTACAGAACCCAAAACGCCCGAGAGACCCAGGAGCTCTCCCTGAAAAGCCTGCTTACAACTCTTCAGTTCGGAATGATTCATGGAGATTCGTGTTCATCAGATTTTCTTGTATTTTTTTTCGTTTTAGACCTTTTTTTATACTCTTTATTTTTTTTTTTTCTGATTTCTTAAGAATTCAGATCGAGATGGGGTTGGTTTGATTTTTGAGATCGAAGCATGCAAGTCCTCATCATGTGGCGGCTTGTAATCTAATTTGTGTACGAAGCAAAGGGCGAGACTCTCTTCTGCTTTTCCTGTTTAATATGAGAGAGTACTTGGTTGGTAAAACAGGGAAAGAAGGAAAATAATTGTTTTTAATTATTTAATTATTATTTTTTAGTTTCTTCTTATTATTAAAGTGTATGAAATGAAATTATTTAAAAAAAATTGAGTTTTCTGAGAAGCTTATTTTGGATATATTTATATCATGAGCATTGACCCACTTAGTCTGGAATCTGGATTGGAAACTACACAGAGAAATCTCTTCATTTGTTTCTGTGAAGATCTCTGATTTGCTTTCCAAGGTTTTGGTTTTTCGAATTCATGGTATCCCATGTTGAGTTATTAAGAGAAGTTGCAGAAGAAAGATCAAGAGCCATGGCTAGTGAATCTGAGAGAGAGAGATCAAGAACCATGGCTTCTTCTTCAGGGTTTCTGTACTCGGGTATCTCTTCAAATGCCCCAACGATCCAAACCCATCTCGTGAACCAGATGCAACAAGGCTTCGACTCTAATCCAGACCTCTTCAATTTAACTGCAGGTATCGAAATGTTAGGGTTTCCTTCGAGATATTTGGAGCAGAAAGAATTAGGGTTCTTGGGGAAGTCATCTTCTTCGAAGACAATTAATGAACACAGAGGCGATTTCTATCATCCCCAGTACAGTAAACAAGATTTCTCATCTGGGTTTACTGAAACAATGAGTGAGAATCTTATCGTTGCGCCGGATTTCGATGATTCTTCGTTGAGGTGTGTCTTCTCTTGTGAAAGAAACGAGAAGCCATGTCAAGGGCTTTCACTTTCTCTGTCTTCAGATAAGCCTTCTAGTGTCGAAGTCAAGTCGTTTGAACTAAGAGAAACGAGTCGTCTTCTTCATCATCAAGATCGGATTTTTGGAAAAGCTTCGAGTAGTGGTCTTTATCAAACCCAGTTTCAGCTCAAGAACTCGAAGTACTTGGCTCCTGCTCAACAGCTTCTCAACGAGTTTTGTAACCTCGGAACAACAAAGCAAACCGACACATCAAAGGCACAGAAGCCTCGTAAGACTAATCAATTAGAAGACGAGAACGGTTATGGATCTTCTTCAAGAAAGCAATCTCTTTACTCTCTAGAAGTTCTCGAATTACAGAAACGAAAAGCTAAATTGCTTTCCATGCTCGATGAGGTTTGTTTTTTTTATTTTACTCCTTTCTAAAAACTTCAATCTTTTTCCTTTTCCACCTTTTCTCATTCGAACTACCATGAAAGAAGTGAAAAGAAGAAGAATTGATTGGGATCACAAGTACTTGAATCTTGAACTAATTCAGCGACTGGGGGACCTCCCATTAATGGCAGACATCAAGACAATTCAGGCATTTCATTTAATTCAAGAAACCTCTATTCCCCCATTTTAAATTTAACTAATTTTTTTGTTCTTTAGGTGGATAGAAGATATAATCACTATTGTGATCAGATGAAGTCTGTGGTATTATCCTTTGAAGCAGTAGCAGGTAATGGTTCTGCAACAGTCTATACAGCACTGGCTTCGAAGGCCATGTCCAGGCATTTCAGGAATCTAAGAGATGGGATTGTGAGTCAGATTCTGGTTACAAAGAAGGTGTTAGGAGACAAGGATACGGTTGCACCGGGGACTACGAGGGGTGAGACCCCAAGGCTTAGGGTTCTTGACCAAACCTTGAGAAAGCAAAAAGCGTTTCAGCAGATGGGGATGATGGAGAGTCATCCATGGAGGCCACAAAGAGGCTTGCCCGAGCGATCTGTGTCTGTTCTTCGAGCTTGGTTGTTCGAACATTTCCTTCACCCGTAAAGCTCTTGATTAATTTCTTGATTCTCCTTCTCAAACATGCATGAAATATGAACCTCCATGTCTACAATTAATAAACAGAAATGCAATTCTTCTGTAAAGTCAATTCTAATCATTTACTTGCAGGACAAAAATCAAAAAGAGAAAAAAAAATAAAAAAAAGAAAGAAGAAATAATTTTTTTTGGTGGTTTCTGTCTAAAATTATTCATACACCAAGATTTATTTGTCATATATTTTCAACCACTTCTTCTTGTGATTTTTTTGCTTGGGACGAGTCTTGTGTCTGATTCTCATGCATAGGACCCATCTCTCTCTCTCTCTCTCTCTCTCTCTCTCTCTCTCTCTCTCTCTCTCTCTCTCTTAACAATAGTAAACTGTAGAGCAATATTTTACGGTGGCCATTAAAATCTTCCTTGTTACCTTGCAGGTATCCCAGCGACGTAGATAAACACATCTTAGCTCGCCAAACTGGTCTCTCGAGAAGCCAGGCAAGTCTCCATCTCCCATATTATATGTAAATAAAAATACACACACACACACATATATATGTGTGTGTGTGTGTGTGTGTGCGCGCGCGCGTGTGTCTGTATGTATATTCTGAATGGGGTATAGTATATCTACTTAGAATCCCCAGATATAATATGCACACACATTATATTCAAGAAATATAATATATATATATATATATATATATATACATAGAAACAATGGTGGCTATATATATGTATATGATTCTACAGGTGTCCAACTGGTTCATCAATGCAAGAGTGAGGCTATGGAAACCGATGGTGGAGGAGATGTACATAGAAGAAACAAAGGATCAATACGACATAGCCTCCTCCTCAGATGGGATTACTGTCCCGGAGGATCAGAACGATAGCCCTATTCTTAATCCTGATCAGACGAGGCTCTTGGAGGATCAGAAACCAACAGTAGTAGACCAGATTATTCGCATCGACCCTGAGTCTCTCTCTTCCATCATAAATGATATCAACACCAGTACTGGAAGCCATGAAAGCTACCACCATCAAAATTTGGAGACATTTGGTGTTGTAGACTTGGATTTCTCATCTTACAGTCACCATCAAACAACCAGCAATGTCTCTTATAACCAACATGGTATCCACCAGAATTTCTGCACCGGCGTGTCGCTAACACTGGGATTGCAACAGCATGGAGGGAGTGCAGGCGGTAGCCGAGCGTTCTCGCCGCCGTCGTCGCAGCACTCTTTCTTCTTCCCTAGAGATCACATTGAAGATTGCCAACCAGTTCCGTATTCAATTTTAGATGGGGAGGAGGCAGAGAATTTGCCTTATAGGGACCTGATGGGAACACAGGTGCTTCATGACTTGGCTGGATAGAGAGAGAGAGAATAGCTTAGCCATTTTGGGATGGTCTCTGTAGGGATTCTCTGAGGGTTTCTACAATTGTAATTAAGTAGTTCTTCCAGTTTCAGGATAAGTTTTCCTGTTTGTTTGTGGCTTATCATGAAAAGAACTAGCAGGTTGATACTAGTGTTTGTGTTGGTCATGGACCAGTACAAGGTTACAGAAACGTACTCCATAGTTCATGCATATACAAAAGCCATATTATATACGTGTGTATGGTCATCTGTTTCAGTGCTGTAATTCTCTCTCTCTCGAGGTTTTTTCAAAGCATCATTATTTATACTTTCAAAGGATTATTGTTTACCAAAACCTATGGACAAATGAGCCCACCCGGCCTGGCACTACACGATTTAGTCCTTATCCAGGCATAATATGGCTATCGCTTCATGCTGAGACCCGGGTTCATAACCCACGGTACGGAAAGAGCCCGATTGGACATGGATGACTCATTAACCAGATTGTATCCAAAAACACGGGTCAGGCCCAGCACTACCCGACCCGACAAAGTTATAGTATTGTGCTGAGTCCTGGGTTCATGGCCCATGGTACAAGAACGATTGGGCATGCACATGGATAAATCATTGACCAGATTATATGCGAAAGCACAGGCCTAGCATGACACAATAAGGCCCATTGGACAGCCGCAACAAAATCTGAATCGGCCAGGTGGCTCGAAAGAAATCTGTTGATCCTTAATGCTCTTTTCTCTTGAGTGGGGTGGGAGTGGGTGTGTTGTTATGTGTAGACTGATACTGGTGATGCACAAATCGGTAAATAGGATCAGTTTGGGCTAATTTAGCTGTTGATCTCTTCGTATGGCCGATTTGTGCCGGATAAGGTGGATAAGGTCTTTTGAGGTTCGGAAATGCTCCAACCGCTCGCTTAAACCTAAGTTTCGGCCCGTTCGGACGGCACTACGTCGATCCAACAAACACGAATTCCGAAATAAGGTAATGATAGATTCTCTATCTATCTAGTTAGGGAATGATCCCATATGTCTCTGTGTATGTCTTTTCTTTCTCTTTTTCTTGTTCTTTTTTCTTTTTGCCTCTCTTCTTCCCTCCCCTTCCTGAAGTGAGAAAACAGATTCCTTTAAATAGGGAGAATCCCCCTTCTCTTAATGAAGAGAGGCCTCCTTTTAAATGCCTCAAAGAAATTGTCAAATGAATTGAATACTCCAACCAAAACTGTTAAAAACTGTCAAAGCATTCAATATTTAAAGAAAATTGAAATAATAATAAATGCCAGACCTGTGAACAGTTCATGAGCAATGTCATGAATAGTGATTATGAACAGTGTCATGGTTATATGAACAGTGTTTTGAAATTACAGTGAACAATCTTTTCAAACATGTGAACAGTGTTTTCGAACGGTGTTCTCGAAATAGCATTCTTGAAGTGCATTCTCGAAATAGCATTCTCGAAGTGGATTCTCGAAATGCATTCTCAAAGTGGATTTCTCGAATTGTATTCTCGAAATGGATTCTCGAAATGCATTTTCGAAGTGGATTTCTCGAAATTGAATTCTCGAAGTGGATTCTCGAAATGCATTCTCAAAGTGGATTTCTCGAATTGCATTCTCGAAGTAGATTCTCGAAATGCATTCTCGAAGTAGATTTTTCGAATTGCATTCTCGAAGTAAATTCTCGAATTGCATTCTCGAAGTAGATTTTTGAAATAGTGAACATTGTTTCCAGACTTCAATGAATAGTATTTTTCAGACTTAAAATTGTCTAAAACATACAATAAATATGTTACCAATAAAAATGTGCCATGTGGGTATTTCAAAAACCAGTCATCATCAATACTAGGAGTGGGTGTTTTGTTATGTGGAAACTGATACTAGTGGGGCAACTAGGAAATACTGATGATCCGCTAGCATTGGATGCCAGTCGAAATCTATGCTGAGCTCGCCACGGTTGCAAGTGTTATGTGGAAACTGATACTAGTGGGGCAACTAGGAAATACTGATGATCTGCTAGCATTGGATGCCAGTCGAAATCTATGCTGAGCTCGCCACGGTTGCAAGGGCAACACCCCGACTCGAATTTTTGGAGAGACTAGGGACATAATAATAATTTCATTTCTATTATATTTAACCCTAATTACAAGATATACTTTCGTGACTACTTTTGTAACACCTTATTTTGAGACTGGAGAATAGTAAAACTGGGTGTGCATCCGTTAAAGTAGCTACAATTTGCCAAACAACAAAAATATGTGCCTTCGTATGCCTGATTTCTTCTTCATCACCATCTTTCTTTCTTAATAGGATAGGTTCTCTCTCTCTCTATCTCTCTCTCTCTCTCTCATCTTGTGGACAGTTTTAGATAGGTCATATATGGCTTTCAATAGTAATTTATTTTTCTGATGAGTACCAAAACTAGTCTATCAAACACATTACACACCCAAAAGCTTCAAAGCACAAAGTGAGGTCTTCTTGATTGGCAAGAAGACAGAATGCCATCCAGAACCTGGTTTAGAAACTATTGAACACAAGAAACTCAATACCTTTATTAGATAAATAAAACAAAAAACAAAAGAGAGAAGGGATATATAATAGTAGTCTTTACCCTTTGTTAAGTCCTTTTGTTTATTGAATGCATTTATTTATTTTGCGCTGGTCTTGGATTCATTGTATGCTTAGGTCATATATATACACTCTTTCTCTCTCTTCTAATGATTATTTTGTTCCTAATCACTCTTACAGAATATTACAAAAGGATAATAAAAAGAACAAAAAAAGAAAAAAGAAAAAACAAGAAGAATCTTCCATTACTATATCTCAGTGATCTCACCTTCCCTACATACACCAACATCAATCAGCATGCTTCTTTTCTGCTTTGTAGGCATAATCCTACAGCAATTCTTCCTTGGAGACTGCACCAAAAGCATAATAATAGTCAACATATCAAATTACTTTAATTAATCAATCAATATTTATCACTATAACTAGAACTACTCTTTTTCTTACTCAAAAGGCCAAAGCCAAAGTCCTCTTGGGCAGGGTCTTATGAAGAATCAATGTATATGCCCTTTCAGGTAGGGCTGTAAACGAGCCGAGCTTTGCCCAACTCAACTCGGGCTCATAAACCTTGATCAAGACTCAGGCTCAGCTCAAGCTCGATAAAATTTTAGGGTTCAGGCTTGGCTCGCAAAAAAGCTTAATTTAATCCAAATACATCAATATTATAGTTGATGATTGTTAGTACATGGAGTAAAATTAGCATGTATGCTTCGTGTTAATATATAATATAAGATATTGGGACATAGACGCATAATTTTATATGTATAAACTGAGCCAAGCCTATCCAAGCTCGACTCAATTTTTTTTTTAATTTTTGGTGGAAATCCAAGCTCGGCTCAAGCTTATTAAGATATTGGGCTTTTTTTTGGGCTCGTGAGCCAGCCGAGCCCGAGCTAGCTCGGCTTGTTGACCCCTAATTTCAGGTGTTTAGGACACACCATTTGAAAGGTATCAACATAAGATCTCCTGTGTTGAAATATAAACAAGCTTAGATGATATTCACCATTGAATTCTTTCCCATTTGTTTCCACTGTGATCAATAAAAACTTAAATTGAGTCTTAGCAGGAATATCTAAAACCATTAGAGTAATGACATGAATCTCTTACCTTGTTCCATAGATGAGGATCAGGTCTCTTGTAGACCTCCACTCTGTCAAAACCAGAAGGATCTGCCATCTTCCACTTGCACATTGGATGTGGGATGCGATGATGAAGGTATTCAGTCACGGTCTGCTCCGAGGAAGAATTGTATCTCGCAGTCGACAAGAAAAACACGAACGGCTTTTGGCATGGATTCCGGCTAACTGCACGGGTGTTGAAGGTATAGGCAGTGTAGTCAGCCTTCCTGTACCAATTGAGGAATGTTCTTGACGGGATCTCCACCTCACGGGGAGAGAAGACACCACGGAATATCTGGACAGCATAGCCCCAGGAGACTGAAACAGTCCAGTTCCTCTGCTTATCATAGCAAATAGACTGCTGCATGAGGCCGGCCGAGTCTAGTTTCATGGGTATAGCGAGCTGCTGCATGGCCTGGATACGAGTGACATTGGGGAAGATGGGCTCAAGCACATCAAGGTGGTGTAGCGACACAAGGGGTGTCACCGGGTGTGCTGCGAGGAGCCCAAACAGGTTCCCATACACATCATACTGATTGACCAACCACACTGTTAGAAAAGAAGCTAGGCTATAAAGAATAGACATGGAAAACTAACAATTTTGACAAAAAAACATAAGAACACTCATGAAAATTTTCATTTACAAAGACGAGAGCATGCATGAGGAGAGTGCATAAAATAATAAAACAGGACATATAGGGGATGCTACCCACTGAAAAGAATTATATATATATATATATATATATATATATATCATTTCCTTAACAAGCCTAGGCCAAGCTTGGGCGGATTCAGCTAAATTAATGCTCAGCTTACTTATAACAGTTGAAGCATTTGGCCTTGTAATGAAGGGTATCATTACCATTTCATGACGAGGTAAAAACCTCAACAACAGTATCCAATTGAATTTCTCTTGAACTTGATACAACTAATTTTTTTTTCTTCCCAAAGTACATACATTCATGCTTTACAGAGTAAACATCCCCAGTCGTTACACCAAAGAAAGACGGGGTTTAGTTTTCAACCAATTATGGTTAAGCATGTTCAACTCGAGGTTTTTTTTTTTTTTGTGTGTGTGTGTGTGTGTGTGCACACCAAATAGTGTGAATGAATCAATTCAAGGGTGTTTTAAATTACCTTGCATTTTGAATATAATTACTAGAAGTCTTTTATTATGTGTGTGTGTGTGTGTGAATCAATTCAAGGGTGTTTTAGATTACCTTGTATTTTTGAATATAATTAATAAAAGTCTTTTATTGTGTGTGTGTGTGTGTGTGAATGAATCAATTCAATGGTGGCTTAAATTACCTTGTACTTTGAATATAATTACCAGAAGTCTTTTAATTTTTATGTTTTTCTAGTTTTTTTCTGAGAAATACAAAAGCAGAAAGTCTTTAGGCTTTAGCTCATTGATTCAGCTTCCTCCATTATTAGAACCCAACAACAATTTCTTTTGAATACTTTATAAGTACAACAATTTAATGTAGAAGAAGACTCCTTAAATTCATCGTTTCAACCAATTATATCGTCCGATTTCGGAAACAGATAAATACTGCCGGAGAAGAAAACAGAAACAGAACAGAATTACGGATGCAGTGTGTAAGAGAAACTGAGAAAAGAAACAGAGACAAACCTGGTGGAATCCAAGCTCCTTGGTGAGAGGAACGCCGAGCTCCGCCATGCAAGCTTGTATCCGATCGTCGGAGCCGTACAACCCCGAGTACCTCTGCAAACACCTGTCCTGCATTCTCTCAAGAGCTTTCGCTAATGGGTAACTAATGGCGAAACCGCCACCACCGTAAGCCATCCCGTACGAGAAGTAAATGTTCTGCAAATGGCTCTCCGACGAGCTTCCGATGTAATAAAACTGGTTGTGATCGTATTTCGACAAAATCCTAACCAGATTCTTGGTTACAAACACCGTATCGTCGTCCCCCATCACCAACCACCTCACGTCCTTCAAACCCAATCTCAATGTCTCCGATACGATTCGCGAGATCCGAATCGCCGATCGGCGACCTAGCTTGTTCTTGTAATCGAACCGGGATGTGTCGTCGGAGAGCTTTAACGGCGGAAGAAGCCCTTCTTCCCGGTAGGTTTTCACCGGCTCATCCAACCAAACGATACCCCTCATTTCATTAGGTTTCCACCATAGCTTGATGTAGTTCTTCCTCCGTTCCCATAACCTCGACGAAGCTGCGATGCCGAAGACGATGTGTTGAAGCCCTGTTTCTCGACGGATTTTGGGGGTTCTTTCGAGTTTCACTTCTGGGTTCGCTTGATTTTGGTTTAATCGAACTGGGGTTTCTGTGATGTTGGATTCTGGAAATGATGTAGTGAGATACCGTTGAGTCCGGAAAGGTTCTTCGTTACAGGAACGAGAAGAGGAAACGAGTCTTAATGTGTAGACGAGGTAGGTGAGAGAGATGAACATGATCATCCAGATGATGAGCTTGGGTAGAACTCGAGTTGAGGAGGAGATGGTAATGGATTTGCCGGATGGACTTTTCATCTGATCCCAAAGGAGATCATCTGAATCTTTCTGGTTCCCTTTCATGTTCTTTCTAGGTTTTTCTGGGTTTGGAAAATCCCAAAAGCAATAGAAACCCAGATAGAAAAATCTAACTTTTTCTCATTGCAGATTAAAACAGACACAGAGAGAGAGAGAGAGATTCATAGAAGCGAAGCAGAGGAGACCATGCATTGATGCCACGTGGAATATCGTCCTCGGAAGGAGCTTGGAGGTTTTTCCTGGTCAGTCTGTCTTTCCCGCCCATATATCATCTGCAGTACTTTCCTGCAAAATTTGCCGTAATAAGACTTATGATTGGTTCTATTTTATTTTACAAAAATAAATTATAATTTTTATAAACAATAACCAATCGTAGTCCATATTACAGGAAAATACTGCAGATTATAAACACTGATTCTTTCCCTTCTCTCTAGTGGCTCTTGAGTCTTTAACTATTTATACCAGTGAGGGATCAACCGCCCATTTGGTAGACCAGTAATATTTTCGCCAATATGAACCGCGTTGATCCCGCTAACTCAGTATAGAGGTTGTGACTGCCGACCTGTATGTCGGACCAGCCCGACCCGATTGATTAGTGCTTTTGATCGTCTTAGCAAACACGAAAACTTTTGATCGAATCTCTTTCAGGGATTCAGACGAGCTTCTCATCCCGAACTGGAAATGTCCTTACAAGCCTTAGGTTACGCAGAGGAATTCTTCTAAAATTTGTCTGAGAAACAGATCATGATCTAGTTTCAAGGTCAGTTGCTCTTAATTCCAACTTACTCATCGTTCGATACAAAATAATTTTAGGTTTTTCTGCATCTAAAGGATTCCTTTTGTTACCATGATCTTTATAAACCCTAGTATAAGAACACTGTTAATCTTTCCTCAATTCATCGATTATGTTTACTGAAATACTTTTCCCTTTCTTCTTATTTAATATGCAGACCGAGAATCAGCTACTAGGTTACTTATGGGGTCCAATTTGATCAAGCAATATTGGTAAAATTTCGTTTCTGCATATTTTCCAAGCTCCTTTAATGGCACGAAGTAGACTTACCCTTTTGAAGTCAATTTATACTTCCATTAATCCTGCTTGGAAAATGAGAACATTATCGTCTTACAGTTCCCCAAATAAGTTCATGAAAACTGATTATCAGATTCTCTCAAGACCATTGTTCATTAATGTAAGTCATAAGTACCACAAATCCAAATCACGTTGTCCGGGCAATACCCGGTTGAGAATGTTAGCTCTTCAATCACCTGTAGATCGTAAACATTACAGAACCGATCACATCACAACATATTCACCTATATTTTCGACTTTAAACCGTCAGCGTACTCTTTTTCCGATTCATGTAAATAGTATGTCAAGTAATCGGATGTATTCATCGCATTTCGGTAGCAAACGGGATGATAGTCATCGGGACACAGAAATTTTGGCGACTTCTGGTACGAGTGAAATGGGTGTTGATAACACTAGCATAGATGGAAATGATTGGGTTGAGAGTGTTAAGAATGCTTACAAGTCTGCAGGAGATGCTTTGGTCTATACAGAGCAAAAGACTAAAGAGGCATTTGATGAACTCACTCCTCATATTCAACAGTTGCTTGATTCGCATCCCTATCTAAAAAATGTGATTATTCCAGTTGGTGGGACTTTAACTGCAGCAATGTTAGCTTGGTTGGTGATGCCTAGGATTTTGAGGAGACTTCATGTGTACTCAATGCAAGGTCCGGCCGCATTACTATCCGGGAGCTTACCTCAAGGGCAAGTTCCATATGAGAAAAGCTTCTGGGGTGCTTTGGAAGATCCAGTGCGATATCTAGTCACTTTTATTGCATTCTCACAGATGTGAGTTGTTTCTGAATATGTCGAACAAATACTTTTATCATGCATCTTTCATTTAAAGGTTTAAGTATCAATCATCTAATATATATATAGGAAATGCTATTTTATTTTTTTCCCTCTTTTCAATACACAGAGGTATGATGATAGCTCCAACGACAATTGCATCACAATACCTTGCACAGGCTTGGAGGGGTGCTGTTATCCTTTCATTCATATGGTTTCTTCATAGATGGAAAACGAATGTCTTTGCTCGTGCTTTGGCTACTCAGAATTTAGTAGGACTTGACCGGGAAAAGTTGCTTACTCTAGACAGACTCTCATCTGTTGGTTTATTTGTCCTTGGGTTGATGGCTTTATCTGAGGCATGTGGGGTGGCTGTGCAATCAATTCTGACTGTTGGTGGCATAGGAGGTGAGTGTTAATTTCCCACTGCTAATATTATTTCATTTCTCATTTGTCTATGATAAAGAGTATATTAAATACTTAAAAGGAAAACTGATTAACAATGCTATTCTTCTTTCCTCTTTTCATTCCTGAACTTTTTCATCTGCTGTTGAGAATTGAGATATGATCCAGCAGGAGTCATTTTTTATTTTTAAATACAACAACAATAGCAACTCCTTATCTGAACTAGTTGGTTGGCAACATGATTCCTGTTCCACCGTTCCATCCTGTAAATGGTTATGATAGTTGTAGTATGGTCCAAATTATATGTGAATTTTTTGACTCTTTTGATTTATATTTTTTGACTCTATGTATCTAGTTAATTGGTTTATTTTCCAAGCAAATTGGCGTGCTCCATCTGGATGAAAGTGCCTACACCATCCTTGATTGCTTATAGTGTGTGGGGTTGGTATATGTGGAGGTTCACTTTAGTGGAGTGTGGGTCAAAATGGAATCCTTTCATGGTGATCTCTTGTAACATTTAACAGTGGGGGTAGGATAACTCTGCAAGCTATGCAATTAAATACCTGCAAAGATCAGGATACATCATCTAATTGCTGAAGGACGGGACATAAGAGGAGCTTTCTTCTGGCCTTTGGACACTATTTATGTGTGTGTTGGTAAAAAACTTCTAATAATTTGAATCTCACGGCATATTTGTTAAGGATATCATTAGTACACTCGATTGCATTTCAGTTGAGCATGTGAATCTATCAATTCTCAACCAATTGCATTTCGATTACATTTTTCTCTTTGATCTTTCCATTCAGATCCCTCAACTTTAAATTGATGAATCATTTGGCTTTTCTATTTCAACCTGGGAATGCTTCCACCAATTTCTTTAGAATTGGGGTTTAATTGAGATCAACCTCGAGATGGCGTCTTACCCTTTGAAATTGTGTTCTATTCATTCCAGAATGACAAAAGCTTGCCAAGATGGTGAGGTGCTTTGTTTTATTGACTGCTTGACCAAGTGAATAGTGCCCATCCAAGTGTAGGCAATTAACTATTCTCCACAAAATGAGAAAAGCTATCCATGAGTCATTAATTTGTTTCCTTTCTTGTGTAGGAGAACCAAATGACCACAAAACAAGTTGACTGCTTTCAGTTGATTTGTCTCTTTTTCAAAAGGCTGTTCATTGTTTTTGAATTATGTCATATATTAGTTTTGGATTTTGACTTTCAATCTATTTCATTTAATAGGTTGTTCTCTAACCTTTGGTTTGTTATTAAAAAAGTGTTATGTCTTTGTTATTCTGACTTCAAATGGACTGAGTTTTCCTTTTTCAATCTTATGCAGGAGTGGCTACTGCTTTTGCTGCTAGAGACATCCTTGGGAATGTTCTAAGTGGGTTGTCTATGCAGTTTTCAAAGCCCTTTTCACTGGGGGACACCATAAAAGTATATTGAACATGTTTCTGTTTTTAGTGCACATTCTGAATTTTGATGACGTTGACATTCTATTACATAGATCAAACTTGTACTGTTACATGGACCGCACCGTGTGATAAGGGGAAACAAAATCCCAGATCTATCTATAAACACACACACATATACATATGCATGTGCGTATATATTTACAGATATGTACAAATATATACGTATATATAGAAGTGTATTTGTGTAAGAGGAAACCCAATCGCTTCCCAGACTGGTCAATTCTCAAAATCTCTTCATATGTAGTAACTTACAACAGTAGTATATTATCCACCCACCCATCACACTGATACGAGAAAAATAAGTTGTATACCCTAGATAACTGGAACAATTTCATGTTAATTTCCGTATTGAAGTTAGAAACCCTATTTTAAATCTGAAAATTCTAATATTAAACCCAGTGTATGACACAATATATGTGCTTTTGAAATTTGAAATTCGTCCAATATTTTGTCTGTTTGTGTCATCATTTTTTCTTTTCTTGTGTACTAACTTCCCATGAGTTGTTAATATCTAGTAATTTTGCAGGCAGGATCTGTAGAAGGTCAAGTTGTAGAAATGGGACTTACTACCACTTCATTACTGAATGTCGAGAAATTTCCTGTCATAGTTCCAAATTCATTATTTTCCAGTCAGGTGTGAATCTCTCTTTCTTTCTCCCTCCCTACCCATCTGTTTATTCTGCATTTCATATTTGCATTATCATTGGTCAAATTACAGCTTACTCTAGGTCACCAATCTTGTATCCAGATTTAAACAGTAAGTCATATTTGTATCAGTAATTTACTCTTGAGACTGAATTTTCTGATGGTCTTCTCATCTCTGTTGCATATTGATTTTGTGATGATCTTATGTGCATATTACATCCATACAAGTCTTCGTGAAATCTAATGTGAATGCACTAATTAATAACTGTTCAAAAAAAATTAATAACTGTTGATAAAGTTTTGTCTGTGTGTGTAATTTGCCGCTGCAAAACTTGGTTGCTATTTTTAGACTCTCACCAACCTTATTTACATACACATTTTTGGTTAGCATCTGTTCTTCCTCTACTGCATTGGAAATAATTGTGACTTCAACTTCTCTTGTCCAGGTAACTGGATTATGCATGTAATAAAGCTTTAGTATGTTGGGTGTAAATTTTGTAGGTTATTGTGAATAAATCGCGTGCACAATGGCGTGCTATGGTGGCTAAAATTCCTCTACGAATTGATGATTTGGAAAAAATTCCTCAGATATCAGAGGATGTAAAGTCCATGCTAAGATCTAACTCAAAAGTTTTCTTGGGGAAGGAGGCTCCTTACTGTTTCCTTTCTCGAATAGAAAATTCATATGCAGAATTTACCATCGGATGCAACCTCATACACATGGTAAGCCCTCACTCTTCCTCACTCGTTACAATTTAGGATTCTGCTGTTAAAATGTATTAGTACCAGACTACCAATATATTTAATTGTATTATATGTAGAAAACCTCTTGGAAACTAAATCTCATTTATTATATGTTCAATCGCAACATTTAGGATTGGATCAATCTGAGTTATTTGTCTCATCAGGCATACATAAAAGTTTAGAGTACCCAGAACTATTGTATACTTTCTGGGATTTTCTTTTTCTGATAATTTTGTGCTACCATTATAGAAGGAAACTGCTTTTTTGATCATTCCTTGTTCGCTGTTGAGGAATGCAAAATGCCCCGAATATGTTTCTCTTCCCATTATTATTTAGTTCTCCTCTCAATACCTTATTTTGACATGTTAATTCTTTTGAAATTGTTGGTCTTTCATCTTATTTTCAATTCTTTATTTACTTTTTTCCTACAGTTTGCCTGATGTTTTACATGCTATGGTTGCAGAGGAAAGATGAGTTTTACTCTACGGAACAAGATATTCTTCTTCAGTCAGTCCGGATTATTAAGCAACATGGTGCTGCATTGGGTAGCAGCTTATTGGATTTGAACAACCCGTGATAAGTTATACGAATAAACCCTCAGTTCGTTGGTTAGATCCTTGCTTCTGAAATCCTGATATATCTTCCATGGTTGATCATCCATCTATTACTGTTTGTCCTTCATCCATCTCTTACTGTTTTGTGTATTTGTAGAGGTATTATTTTCAGGGATTGACTTATTTTTCTGTTTAATATTTGAAATCATTTATTTATATCTTTTTCAATTACAATAAATTGTTAGCTTATAATTCTAAGTTTTGGTTTCACGAGTGCAGTTCATCTCAAAAGATTGTGAAAGTCAGAAGATAAACTTGGGAAGTTAGCTGTAAAGCTGGCTAAAAAAATTGTGTTGATGAACCATATGAATTCTCTCTTGCATGCAAGTTTTACCGGAAAGATCCACGCGGTGTTCACCGGAGTAAAAATCATAAAGACGAAAAGGCAGAGTGATTTTCGGAACGTTTTGTAATACTGTAAACAGTTTTTGATTTCGTGGTTTGAATTCGTTCTCGTGTTTTTTTTTGTACATTCTTGAATTGAAACCCTGGATTCGGTGTTCCTGTACATTCTTGAATCTGAAAACCCAGACCTTTACATGATTTCTGTAGTCTTGAAGTTGTGCTGATAAGCATTATTTACATTTGGGCCATTTGTGCCGGCCTTGCACAATAAGGTTTGTGCCTTTCTTGCCGAGCCGTACTGGGCCGGGCTTCGTGTTTTTGCTTACAATTTGGCTGAAACATAATCGTGCTCATGCCCGGGCTGTGCCGAGCTATAGGCCATGAACCCAGGCCCGGTTTATCACTACAAGGTCCGTTGTGCCGAGCTGGTATACACGGCCTGGCCCATTTGTACATCCCTATGAGAGGTGGCCTAATGGCATTTTCACTTCGGCTGGTTTTTATGGCAATTTCGTAATTCAGGTAAATATTATAGGGGCCAAATGAGAAGCATTAAGGTTTTGAGATTGGAAAAGGTTCAAGAGTTCTCTGGATGAGAATTTCAATCAAATGGGTAAACAGTATCAGATTGATTGAATAATTTGTAACAATTCGATTAGTGTATGATAAAATCAAACGGTTAAAAACATTAGATGAACTTGACATCGTTCACATGGAGCATGCGTGACCAACTTGATGATGTGGCTGAATTGCATTGGTTATAAGTTCTGTTTCTTTGTTGTTCTAAGAGAAACACATGATCGGAAACCGTGTTTAGTTACCCGCCAAATATCTGATCTGTTACATTTCCAAGGATCTCTGTCTGCAACTTGGATTTATTAGTTGCAACAAAAATCTGAATTTGGAGAAAAGGAAATAACAACCATATCCAAATCACAAGAGAAGGAAGCAGAAGAAGATACGGCGGTGTAGGTCTATTCTTCTTCTTCTTCTTCTTCTTCTTTGTTTTTGTTTGATTTGATCTTTAGAGAGAGAGAGAGAGAGAGTTAGGGTTTGTGATTTGTAAAGATGAGGAAGGTGATCCTCCATGTATACGATGTGACCAACAGTGGTTCCGAAAAGACGAATAATACGATTGTTCAGATCAACAAGATCTTCAAGGACGGTATCGGCTTCGGTGGGATTTTCCATAGCGCTGTTCAGGTCTGTGTCTTTCTCTCTCTCTTTTTTCTTTTTTTGGATAAATTTTCATATCCTATTTGAGTTGATTGCTGCAGAATCTAGGGTTTTTTTTACAAGCAACGTGTGGTTTTATTCTCGTTCTAGAGTTTAATTGTGATTAATGCAATGTCACTTTCTGAGATAAGATCTAGGGTTTTAATACTCGACCTCTTATTTATTTTTTGTTTTTTTTATTGTGAGAGGATATTTAGATATGAATCGAAGGCAGGAAAAGAGTTGAGAAATGTATAAATCTGATAGTTGTATATATGCGTCATAATTCCTGAATTTTGTAGAAACATCTTTCTTTTTGGAGATTTTTTTTTTTATTTTTGTCTGGATGGTGGAGACCAGGAGCTTATTCTGAATTACATGTTCAAAACATTAAAAAGTATCTAGGATAACATCCAGAAAAAATAAAAAATAAAATAACATATATAAATCGGTTGTGAATAGTTTCAAAGCTTTTCTCTGTCCTCAGTTCCTCACTGAAGTGCACTAAATATGAGTAATATCTAAATACAATGCTTGCAGGCTTTTCTCCCATGTAGCCCAGAACCATTTCAAAGTATTTTATTACTTAGGGTTAATGATGCACATTGAGATTCAAGATATGCCTTAATCTCTTTGGCAGGTTTATGGAGATGAAGAATGGTCATTTGGGTTTTGTGAACAAGGCAGTGGAGTTTTTAGTTGCCCCTTCAGTAAAAATCCAATGTATTCATATCGTGAAAACATTGTGCTTGGGGAAACAAACTTTCCAATTGCCAAGGTAAATCAGATTCTGAGGCAACTTAGCAGGGAGTGGCCTGGAAACTCATATGACCTGTTATCCAAAAACTGCAACCATTTCTGCGACGAGTTCTGTGAGAGACTTGGTGTGCCAAAACTTCCAGGTAACATGAATTTCCTTATATCTTTCTTTGTCATACATGACAACTTCGTTTCGGATGATGCTGAATAGTGTTTAATGAACTTGTACGCTAGTAGTTATTAGCTAATAGACCGTGAACGTTATTTGTATCCAATTTTCTTCAAATATTCAGGAATTTTACCTTTGTTGACTTGTCAATGCAGCAATTTAGACCATTGGTGGCATTAAACAATAAATTTATGTCTTAATTCTTAACTTCACATGGCCTGATGAAGGGAGTGAACATTTTCTTTCTCAGATATGCCATTTTGAATGAAATCCTCATATGATACTTGCTTCAAGTATTATTGTTCATGGTTTTGTAAGTGTTCTACCCAATCTGAAGGGGTTAATTACTCACATGCTAAAAAATATCATTGTGGATTTTTTTAATTTTTTTTAATTTTTTTACTGATCAAAGAACTTTATGTTTAAAACATGTTGTAACTTTTCATTTCTGTCTGCTACTTTACCTATTTCATGTGCCACTCATATTACTTGCGAAAAATGTGTAAATTTATTAGACCAGAATACCCATAGTGTGAAAAGTATCAATTCATCTGTCAAAATCGGCAGTTGTACACGAGTCTTTGTGACATCGATTCAAAAAGAGAATTTTTCTGCCTCGTTAGCATTAGTATCCTTGAGTCATGAAGGTTTCCTATGAATACCTATTGAGTACTCTCCTAACACCCATTTCAACTGTGGCAAAAAATAATAATGGATTTAACTCATTGTAAATTCTTTTATTACTTTTATGCTACTCCTGCACATCGTATATTGTGGGATGCTAACCGTAGCATCAATGGTCCTAATAGTGGTTGCATGTGCCATGTGTTGCATCTATAATTTAAGTGTAGTTCTTTGGGCATGCTTTTTCTGTTTTGTTATTTTACTTGGGATGAAAATGGTATATTTGTTGAGAATAATTGGAACTACAACTATATAATTGTCGGGAAATAACAGTGGTGTTAAATTTTGTTTTATTCCTATTCATAGTGCCATTTCATTCTTCTTCTTATTTATGGTTCGGATGGTGTGTTGGAGAATATGAGATGCTTTAGTTGCTCCATACTATATAAAAGCATGCTCATATAGAGCCTCTTTCTTTTACAGCTTGGGTTAACAGGTTCGCCAATGCTGGTGACACTGCCATGGAAGTAGCTGGAAACACAGCATTACGCGTGAGTTTCTCTTCTTTATCGTGTTAATTAATGTGCAATGTACTTGATATGTGCTACCAGATTTTATCCATCCTCCATGGATATCTACATGAACAAAGATTAGGTAAATGGTGTTCTGGGAAACACGATATTGTGAGGCTGTTTGTGATATGTAGAATTGGGGTCAATCAGGATTAAAATACACTGGGATGGGCAGTTCTTAACTAGGCCACTTTCAATGTTAGTGGTAGGTTGTGTTTCATAATGTTTTTAATCACATTTTCTTTCCCACAACAAAAATCCAGAAAGAGTGTCTGGTAGGGAAATTTTTGGGTTTTATTTTTTTGGGGTGGGGGACGGGATGGGGAGGGAACCACTCTGATTATTGAAGCAGAAACTTTTCAATTTTAAAGCGTTATTCTCATTGTATATCAGTAAGTATGTCACAGTCATATATGTAATTTCAGCACACAATAGTAAGAAACTCTGTTTACTTTATCCACCTCTCTTCTTTGGGGTTAGTTGGGGTAAGCTTGGGGGTTGCATATGATTGTAATCATTATCTCTGTGATCGCATACTCCCGGCACCATTGAAATCACCTCAGCCACCATTGATCATTACAGCCACAATGAATCACAGCTTGATCAGTCAATAGGAGATCTCATGTATTTACGTCGTCTTCTTCAAGTTTTGGTCAAGTTCTTCTGTTTTATCCATTAAAAAATGGATCTTTATTATTTTTGCTTGAATGATTATAATGGTTCCAGGGTTTTGTTTGGTTATACAGAAAGTTAAATTGTAAGCAGCGAGTATATCTCTACAAAAAGCTTTCATGGATTTTAATTCCTTCTCTATGGCTTTGCTAATTGTTCCTTGACGCAGTTTCTTAACCTGTCACAGTGCTAGGATCTTTATTCAAACTCTGCATGTCTTACTATGGTGCCCGACTGAAAAAAGCAAAATATAGGATCCTGAATCTTGTGAGTGCAGAAGATACCTGAAAACACAGAACACCATCAAAATCCTCGCATTTCTGGATGAATTATATTCAAAATCAGACCTGAAAAATAAGTTTAAAGAAGCCAACAGGGTCTATCATGTCATCATCTTGTTCTTCTTCTTCCATTAGCAGGCACTTAAGGCATCACCATTGAAGGCAATTCTTCAACGAAATTGCTCTCGTGGCGTTTTACTCGGCACGTTCTCATTCACTGCTTTAATCAATGCTTATGGTTGAAACTTTAGGTGCAGGACAGGGATATAACAACAGATATCATGAAATATGTCACAAGAAAGAATGAAAAATGCTATGAGTGCATAGATCTCGTTTCCCTCAAACTCGCTACAAGTGCATAGATTTTGACCTTGACATAGGCGTTCCCCAATAGGACACAAGAAAGAATGAACAATAGTACTGATGAGATCTCTAAAAATACTACTATCCCCAAATGCCCCGGATTCCCCAACGAACATCCATCAAAGTTCATCTTTAATGCGCTTTCCTTTGGGGCTTCCAAATCACGCGCCACCTCTTTATCACTAGTGAGGAGAGCGTTATAACAAACCATTCTCTGAGGACCTATAATATACAAGTACTCCAGATCTCAGGAGAAACTCTCTCTCAAATTGTAATCGGGGACATCATGGTCTCTATAATGGCCTGAATCCTGCCTCCCACATCCTCATAAATCCTCAT
>JAUPMG010000020.1:12766706-12777155 GCA_031762675.1 Pachysandra terminalis
ATTTTGGAGTTTTTTGCTATGAAGGTTAATATTATATGCTTTATTTTGTGTATCAATTATGAATTTATGATGGCATTATAAATTTTATTTTATTTATTTTTCTTGGTTGCTATTATGGCGTTATGAATTTATGATGGCATTGTAAATTTTTTTTTGTATTGTTAATTGGACACAAATAGGATATCTACGTCAGAAGATGAGCAACTTTCAAACCAGTCTAATGATGAAAGGTCAACTGATATATGCGATTCTGATGAAGAATTGACGAGAATGGAGATGATTGTAGTAGCTGCTGCTTTAGAGTACAATAATATGTACATTTGTAAATCACCATACCGGGACGATGTGTTAACTGGACACGAATATGTTCATAACGTTGTGTACGAAAATCCAGAAAGGTGTCCTGATATGTTTAGAATGCAATCACATATATTTCTTAATTTGTGTGATGTGCTAAAGAGAGAGATCTCCTTCGTGATACGCATTTTACATCTGTAAAGGAACAAGTGACAATATTTTTACTGACATTAGCACACAATTGTTCAAATCGAAAAATCGCGGATCGCTTCCTACACTCTGGGGAGACCATTTCTCGTCATTTTGGTAAAGTTTTGAAGGCAATGATACGATTTGGGAAAGAGATTATAGTCCCACCATCTTTTGGAGAAACTCCTCCTGAAATTCAACACAATCCTAAGTATTATTCCTGATTTAAGGTAATCCATTATATTTTTTCTTCTTTATTCTTTTATAGTTTGCTTTGTTATTGATGTGAATAATCATCACATTTTATATAGGATTGTATTGGAGCGATTGATGGGACGCATGTTAGTACTAATGTACCACCCGATAAACAAATTCCATACAAATGAAGGAAGATGACAACGACACAAAATGTCATGTGTGTTTGTTCTTTTGATATGCGATTTACATTCGTTTTAGCTGGGTGGGAAGGTACAGTACATGATTCACGGCTTTTCATTGATGCAGTTACAAAGCCTGAATACGCAATTCCTCATCGTCCAGAAGGTTCGAAACAATTATTACAAATTATTTATATTGAAAATAAGTTGAATAAAATCTTATTGATTTTTTACTTGTCTTAGGGAAGTATCATGTGGTCGACTCTGGCGATACCAATATGCAAGGTTACTTGACACCATATTATGGAGAACGATATCACCTTCAGGAGTACAGGGGAAGTAGTCGCCAAGCAACAAGACCACGAGAACTATTTAATCATAAGCATTCGTCCCTACGTAATGTTATAGAACGTTGTTTTGGGGTTCTGAAGAAGCGGTTTCCTATTCTGAGAATGATGCATCCATACTCTCTTAAGAAACAACAATGCATAGTTATTGCTTGTTGTATTTTACATAACTTTATCAGGATGCAGGCACATGAAGATTGCTTATTTGAAGAATTTGAGGATGAGGAGATGGTGGTTGAAGATGAGCTAGAAGGTTCAAGTTCACAAGACCTATAGAGATAGATGTGACTGCCACGTCTCAACGAGAAATGTCAGAAGTTAGAGATTCTATCGCACATCAATTAGCTATTGCACATGGGTTGCAACAATGATAGTTATTATAGTAGATTAGCTAATACTACTCCATAACATTATTTTTTTTACCATTGTTTATGATTGAGCGTACAACTTTTAACATGGTTGCACTTATATAATAACGTGTAACAGAGTTCATTATTGTTAATTATATAGTTATATTATTTAAAATAATAATAGAAGATAAAAAAAAAAAAAAACAAAAGCAATTTAGTAGCTTACAGCTACCAAACATGCCTTTTTACTTTTCAACAGTACAACAAATGTTTACCAAACAACTTTGCTTAATGAAAAAACTTTTCAAAAGCAAAGAATTTGCTTATGTTTTCTTGCTTCTGACAGCAACTTTTTGAAAGCATTACCAAACGCAGGCCAAGTTAACTAAGTTCAAGAAAATTCTTCTGTTAAGTGCTTAAAAGTCTATGTATTCCTGTGGAACAGACTCATTGAACTTGAAATAAATTAAATGTTAGATACAATCACATATGTATTCTTCTTTTTCCCTTAGAACACTTTTTTTTTTTTTTTGTCAATTTAGATTTTTGTTAACATCCGATAAGCATCAAAATAAGTTTCATCACCCGTTGCAAGAGTTTAGAACATATGGACATAGACAGCATGCACCCTTCTATTTTCATGTGCAGTTTAACCTCACACTAACTTTTCTTAGTGCATAAACAGATACAGTACACTAGCCCTAACCTACGTATCGACGAATAGGTTAGAAGACTCTGCCATTAGATATAATTATACTGGATCCCAAGTGTTTTGACATTGTGAGGCTCCATGTCCTCCACAAATTAAAGCACTGAGATTCCTGTCGTTCTCTCCAAATCCTAGTGCTCATATACGTGGACGATACCGATCCTATGGTGTAACATCAGCAATCTGCATCACAATTTATCTCTATAATATCAATTATCATTGTCATCATATGATAGAATCCTGTAAAAAAAAACTTAGGATGGTACAAGTCATCCAAGAACAAAGTTAATTAGGTGCCAATAAATGTAGCAAAATTAAGGTATATCATCCATTATATTCATAAACATCTGGTAAATTATGAACCACATAGATGGAATTAAACTGCAAACCAGGTAACTATGCCTAAGAATCATTTTTAGGACAGTAGGTAGTCATGTCTAATCCAATAAATTAAAAAGCTCAAGATGCTAAAATGAACACTGGTTAAGTGGGGATTCCATTGTCCTACGCGGTGCTTTCAGGTGGGACTCTACCCCACTGAATAAAACCTTGTTTATCTCCCACAACTTTTTTATGTTAAGGAGTACAAGTCACTGAAGGGTCCAACTGCAACTCATCAAGGCCAATCAAGCTTTTCATTTTTCCAACACTAAGAGATAAGCTTAGTTATTGTGCTTCTGTTAAAGGTCAAATACCATCTTCATATCACATGATATGATCATCCCTTTAGGTCACATAATTATGTGCTTAGAGCAAAGCCTTGTAAGCTTATGGTAATTGCTTCCCTTTTCATAAGACTTTGTCCTACAGATAGATGAATGAAACTATTTCAGGTGCTGTTTGTTGCGGGAATTGCCACGCTGTATTTCAGTTCTTGGTGGCTATGAAGATTTTGCCATTTTGGGTTTAGGCTGTTAAGCTGCATCATCACTACTTTGCAACCTTGCAGTGCAAGGCTTCAGAATCATGGATTACTTTATTAAGTACGTACTATATAACCATGTGGGGGAATGATATTTTTTTTAAGGAAGGTACATGGGTATCAACTGGCAGTAGGTGATCAGATCTACCATATGTGATTATTATAAGCCATAATTAAACTTTCTTATTATGTTTAATTGCAAGTCGAGCCCACCTGATATCGACGTTTAAACAACTTTGTTACGATTTTTAGCAAGGAACAGTCCTTCAACCATTGTTGTCATTTCCTTAGAATCTAAGGATCTACATATACATACATACGTACATATATATATATATATATATATATAATCATGTATATTGTGCAAGTATAAACATATATGCAAGCATTTGTAAGTAAAACATTTCTTCAAATGATAGAATAGTAACAATAGCCTATTCACAATTTTTACCTCAGTTCACATAAAGGAAAATGGTAAAAGAAGAAAAACAATTTTGTTTCTAGATACAAAACAATGATATTCCTAACAGTGGAGAAGATGGATGATTAAGTATTGAAGGAAGGGAAAAGTAGTTAAAAGACAGAATTATTCTTTTGCAGAATGAAGAATGTGATTCTTTTGATGCACTTACTACCATCTGGTTATCATACAAACTGTTAACAGGGCCAAATTGACTCTGTCACAGTATGCTCTATGTAAATTACCAAAGCATAAAATGACTAATTAAGATTTGATGCAACAAAGTTGACTCTGACACAGTATGCTCTATTGAAGGAAGGGAAAAGTAGTTAAAAGATAGAATTATTCTTTTGTAGAATGAAGAATGTGATTCTTTTGGTGCACTTACTACCATCTGGTTATCATACAAACTGTTAACAGGGCCAAATTGACTCTGACACTGTATGCTCTATGTAAATTACAAAAGCATGAAATGACCAATTAAGATTTGATGCAACAAAGTTGTTTAAAGTTGTATTTCTCGATCCTAGATTTCTATCCACAGAACCAACTCTGAAAGAGAAAAGCAAATGCAAGAATGCTGATGGAAAGAGTTCCTCGCTGTAAGATTTAACGAATAAACCAAGCTGAAACACTAATATTATGCACCATGTTAACTGCAAATATCGTACAAGTACAGTCGTGGGGATTTAATTTGATTCTAATTAACGAAAGAAATCTAATTAGTAAAAATCTTTATTGCGTTTGCGTGACAAATGCTCTCGTAAATTTTATCTACGTTGGCATGACGAAGCGCACTCACAAAATTTTTATCTATGCTTACATGATGAAAGATATCCCTTAATCACTCATACATCAAGCCTAACACATAAATGTAGCCATACAG
The DNA here is from genome assembly GCA_031762675.1 of Pachysandra terminalis. Taxonomy (NCBI): domain Eukaryota; kingdom Viridiplantae; phylum Streptophyta; class Magnoliopsida; order Buxales; family Buxaceae; genus Pachysandra; species Pachysandra terminalis. The sequence continues at coordinate 12,771,244 of JAUPMG010000020.1, forward strand.
ATATGCTGATGAATCCATTGGATTCCTCTTCTTGGTGAGGGAATTAAAATGCTAGTGCAAGTTTGTTTAATTACTGGTCCAGATGGTCATACTGTGCAATAATGTCCATGCACATTCATGGCCATGACACATTCATTAGAATTCAACAATGCAAAAGATTATCTAGATAAATAGGTTATATATATTGTGGTGTCTCCTCTATATTTCCAACTGAATGAAACACACAAGTTTAAAGGGCAGACATGAGTAGAGGCGGAAGCTATGGCGGTGGGCAGAGTTCGCTCAACTACTTGTTCGAGTCTGATGAGCAGAAAAATCCACCAAAAAATCCCTCTGTTGTTAGCAAAGCGCCATGGGGCGACGATAATAACGCAGAAAAATCTACCAACACTCCTACTTCAGAGAAACAAAATGTTTCCAACAACTACCACAGAGCTCAAGGCCAGAATTCAGGCAACTTCATTACTGTGAGTATTCCACAACTTCTTATTACATGATCAATCATACTGTACCCTTCCTGTTTAAGAAATTTCACCAGCCATATCCTTTCAGGACCGTCCTTCGACCAAGGTTCAATCAGTTCCTGGTGGAAATTCATCTCTTGGGTACTTATTTGGAGACAAAGACAAGTGATGTTGCCTTGTCCTTAATTAACTCTTCATCTTGATAGATATTAAGTATAGTTGTGATGTGGATTGTTACTAGAATCTGTAATAAGGGGATTCAGTCCCCATCAGTGTGGGTTTTTCCAAGTGATATCTTTACTGCTAAACTAGGATGGTATTTGATTTCATGTTGGTATGAAATGGATTTGAGGGTGTAGTAATGCAACTCTATTGTCTACAATAAGGGATGCAGTTCCCATTATTGTGTGGATTTCCTTGTATTTTATTCAAGTTCATGATTGTAATTGCTTTTGGTCTAGTTATGGAATGTTTGCTTTTAATATAATATAGGAATGGGGAAGAACGATTCGTGCAGCTGAGCGAAATTAGTTTAGATTAAGTATTGGTTCACCCCGCTTTCGTTCCTAAAGAAGAAAAAAGAATGAATAAAGAAAAGAGATGTTGGATCACTGAATGATTATGGAACTCATGGTTTCCATTTTAGTCTTTCCTTTACCTCTTTTAGACTATAAATTGAAACTGGGTTGACGGTAATCTTTTCTAATAAAATAATTAAAGATGTTGCTATCTGAATCAAAAAGTTAGATAAAATAAAGATTTGTTATCTGAATCAAAAGTTGGGTATCCTCTGTGGGGTATGTGTGTGTGTGTGTGTGTGCATGTGGGGGTGTTTGGGTGTGGTGGTTTGTGTATTACTTCTAGCTACCATAGAGCAACCACAGTTCCATATGCACAATCTCTATCAGTTAATTTTTTGTTGAATATTAATGGAACTGAACATTTTGCAGGAATATATGTTTGAGCTTAATTTTTTTTTTTTTTTTTTTTTTGGGATGCTCTTTCTATTTTTTCTGGAGACTTTGTCCTAGTGATCCACAAAGTTCTTTTGTGCCAATGATGGCCGGTGCATATGTACACACCTGAGCAATTCAGAATATGGATTAACAAAAACTAGGATTCTTACCAAAAGAAAAAAAAAAAATTAGGATGCCCAGAATTGAAATATGTATGTGTAAATATATATAAGTTTGATAACATTCAGGATCTTTCTGGTGAGATGGTTGCTGCAGCCAAGTGTGCTCTTATGCAGCAAGATGACCGGCCACCACTTATTTTCACTGAGGATGTGCACCAGCTGCTATGGAGAAAATTTGAGTGCAGAAGACAAGATGAAAAACTAATGCAACAGCTCATGGATGCAAAAATAAGTCTGTATTAGAGAGAGCTCCAGTTCTTAATTAGTATACAAAATCTTCCTTGTTATGAGAAGGGACTTTTTATTGATTTTTTTTTTTTTTTTGGTTCAAAAAGAAGGGAGAATGGACTAAAAACTGGAGAGTTCATGGTTGCAATGCAGTACAAAGACAATTTGAACATTTATTCCCTCACATTGGGGTTCTCTTGAGCATAAGATTCTTCTTCTTCTTCTTCTTCTTCTTCTTCTTCTTCTTCTTTTTCCTAACTTTTTGAGTTTTGAAGTACCTTTAGCTGAACTCAAGTTCATTCTCATGGTAAGTTTCATTTTGGAAAAACCTTATTCTTCATAATAGAATAAAATTGGAATTTTGTAATTTTGACTGAGAGATTATGATTTTAAGATGAATAAGTACTTATTCATGGATTCCAAAAATTTTGACTAAGTGGGATAACTTGAGCTAATTAAATATTAAATGGTAGAGTAGAGGATTACTTGTTTTAGCATTAGTCTCATTGCATCTTCTTATTACTTTCATTTCTGTTAATTTAGGATTTATCATTGTTGAATAATTTAAGGGGATTTTACTTTGAAGTACAAAAAAACATAATTATTGTGAGGATATTTTGCATTTAATTTCTTGTGCCATCATCCAAAATAAGATCTGATTCGTGCTGTCGTAATTCTTTCTTTCTTTCTCCTTTTATTTTTATTTTTTTTTTCATTTTTGGTAGTCTTAGTTCTCAATGTGGGAGGAAAGTTAAACATTTTATCAGCAGCTAATCTTGTTTTTTAGTATGGATTGTTTGGAAAAATCCCAAGAAGATTTTACCATCTTAGCTACAACCTTTGATCAATCAGTACCACAGTAGCTCTTTGGTTGGATTTATCGGAGAATCATATTTCGAATTTGTTTGTTGACACAGAAAAATTTCAGCTTCAGCTACTAGAAATAGAGTCCTTTGCGTAAATTTTGCTTTAAATGTGTAAATTCAACAGCAAGATGATAGCTAGCAATTTGTGATCAAAACAATCAACATGCTCACAATAAATAGACCAGTTTCGGATTGAGGTTGAACAAATGGATATAAAGTTGGGGGAGATTCGTTAAACCGGTTAAGTCCGGGTTTATATTTCTCAAACTGTTTACTAAACGGGTGGGTTCAAGTTGAGCATCAACCCACTAATACCTAATATCAACCCGACTTTAACCCGCCCAAACCCAAACCAAGCCCATCTCAAGCCATCTATAGAGCTAGCCCAAGAACTAGTCGGTCCATGGATAGGGTTGGGCCTCTCTAACAATGCTGGGCAGTATCAGTTAACAATGGCTGATCCAAGCAAGACTGGTAGACCAATTGAGAGAGTATAGATGTGTACCTGAAAATAGGGATGTACAAACGGGGTTGGGACGTATGTGCTGGCAGGCCGGGTACGACAGGCCTTATCGAGCCATGCCGGGCATGGGGTCATGATCCATGGCACGGGACGTCAAAGACTCAGCCTATGATTCATTTTTTATCCAAATTATAGGCAAAGCATGAAGTCCAGCCCAACCCAACACAATACTAATTGTGCCTGTTCGTATCGGGCCTAGGCCCAAAAAGATGGCACAGCTTGACAAAAAAATTCGTGCCGGGCTCGCAATATACAGATGTGGATCCTATATGATGAACACGCCGTGTGATGAGAGAGTCTCGAGGGCAAAATGATAATATTTCCCTCATAAAGCATGGCAGGTGACCATTTTGCCCTCGATGCTGTCTGCCATGACACATCCATCACACGGCGTGTTCATCACATAGGATCCGCACTCGCAATGTACCTAAAACCCAACATATACCCCGTTCTTGATCTGAGGGCCACAAAACAGGGTAGGACTATGATCTATACTATAGGAACCCATATTTATTTCCGATCCATCTTCATATCACATGATATGATCATCCCTTTAGGTCACATAATTATGTGCTTAGAGCAAAGCCTCGTAAGCTTATGGTAATTGCTTCCCTTTTCATAAGACTTTTGTACTACAGATCGACGAATGAAAGTGAAACTATTTCAGGTGCTGTTTGTTGCGGGAATTGCCACGCTGTATTGCAGTTCTTGGTGGCTATATATGAAGATTTTGCCATTTTGGGTTTAGGTTGTTAAGCTGCATCATCACTACTTTGCAACCTTGCAGTGCAAGGCTTCAGAATCATGGATTATTTTATTAAGTACGTACTATATAATGAATGATATGTTATTTAAGGAAGGTACATGGGTATCAACTGGCATTAGGTGATCACACATCTGATACCATATGTGATTATTATAAGCCATAGTTAAACTTTCTTATTATGTTTATTTGCAAGTCGAGCCCCCCTGATATCGACTTTTAAACAACTTTGTTACCATTTTTAGCGAGGAACCATTGTTTACATTTCATTAGAATGTAAGGATCTACATAGAACCATTGTTTACTACCATCTGGTTATCATACAAACTGTTAACAGGGCCAACTTTGATGCAACAAAGCTGTGTAAAGTTGTATTTCTCGATCCGAAATTTCTATCCACAGAACCAACTCTGAATGAGAAAAGCAATGCAAGAATGCTGATGGAAAGAGTTCTTTGCTGTAAGATTTAACAAATAATCCAAGCTGAAACACTAATACTATGCACCATGTTAACTGTAAATATCATACAGGTAGTCTAGATAAATAGGTTATATATACATTGTGGTCTCTCCTCTTATGTTTCCAACTGCATGAAATACACAAATTTTAAGGGCAGACATGAGTAGCGGTAGGAGTTATGGCAGCGGGCAGAGTTCACTCAACTACTTGTTCGAGTCCGATGAGCAGAAAAATCCACCAAACCACCCCCCCTGTGGTTTGCAAAGCACCATGGGGCGACGATAATAACGCCGAAAAATCTCCCAACACTCCTTCCAAGAAACAAAATGTTTCCAACAACTTCCAAAGAGCTCAAGGCCAGAATTCAGGCAACGTCAATACTGTGAGAGTGAGAATTTCACTTCTTATTACATGATCAATCATACTGTACCTTTCCTGTTTAAGAAATTTCCCCGGCCATATCCTTTCAGGGCCGTCCTTCGACCAAGGTTCAATCAGTTCCTGGTGGAAATTCATCTCTTGGGTACTTATTTGGAGACAGAGACAAGTGATGTTGCCTTTTCCTTACTTAAAATCTTCATCTTGATAGAGATTAAGTGTAGTTGTGATGTGAGTTGTTACTAGAATCTGTAATTAGGGGATCAAGTCCCCATCAGTGTGGGTTTTTCCAAGTGTTAATTTCACTGCTAAAATAGTTTGGTATTTGATTTCATGTTGGTATGAAAATGGATTTGAGGATGTAGTAATGCAACTCTATTGTCTACAATAAGGGATGCAGTTCCCATTATTGTGTGGATTTTCTTGTATTTTATTCAAGTTCATGATTGTAATTGATTTTGGTCTAGTTATGGAATGCTTGCTTTTAATATAATATAGTAAAGATATAGAGCCAATAGCTTTTTTAAATAGAGTGGAATGGGAAAGAACGATTCGTGCAGCCGAGAGAAATTAGTTCCTACAGAAGAAAAAAAAATGAATAAAGAAAAGAGATGTTGGATCACTGGATGATTATGGAACTCATGGTTTCCATTTTAGGCTTGTTCCTCTACTTATTTTAAACTAGAAATTGAAACTGGATTATAGTAAACTTTTCAAATAAAATAATTAAAGATTTTGCTATCTAAATCAAAAAGTTAATTAGATAAAATAAAGATTTATTATCTGAATCAAAAGTTGGGAATCCTCTGTGGTGTGTGTGTGTGCATGTGGGGAGTGTTTGGGTGTGATGGTTTGTCTTACTTCTACCATAGAGCAACCACAGTTCCATGCACAGTCTCTATCTGTTAATTTTTTGTTGAATATTAATGGGACTGAACATTTTGCAGGAACATATGTTTGAGCTTAGTTTTGTTTTGAGATGCTCTTTCTATTTTTTCTAGAATTTGTGTTGGAATTTGTTAAGTATGTGTTAGCATTTTATGTGTCGTGGCATTGTTATCTTGCATATTCAAATCAAGGTTTAATCAGTTTT
>JAUPMG010000020.1:12787210-12797614 GCA_031762675.1 Pachysandra terminalis
GATCAAGACCGCCGTGGGTCGGGGCGGGTACGTCAAGGACATTTACGTAAAAGGAATGACCATGAAAACCATGAAATGGGCATTTTGGATGACCGGGAACTATGGGTCCCACGCCGATAGCAAGTACGACAAGAATGCAATGCCGGCAATTCAAGGGATCAATTACCGTGACATGGTCGCCGAGAACGTGACGATGGCTGCTAGATTGGAGGGGATTTCCGGCGACCCGTTCACGGGAATATGTATCTCTAATGTGACGATTGGGATGGCGGCGAAGTCAAAGAAAGTGCCGTGGACTTGCACTGATGTTGCTGGGATTTCAAGTGGAGTAACCCCTCGTCCTTGTGATTTATTGCCGGATCAAGGTGCTGTCTGTGATTTTCCGACTGATACTTTACCGATTGATTCTGTTGAATTAAAGAAGTGTTCTTACAGTTACGGAAGGAAGTATCTGTGAGATAGAGACAGATACAAATTAACACCAAATGTATTTTAGTTCTCACTACCATGAGATCATCCTTGTTGTATCTGTAGACTGTAACTTGGTTATATATATATAATGGAGAGACGACTTTATATTTACTTGCTTAGGTGGCAAATTCTAGAGAAAAAATCTCTCCAAATGAGGTAGATATTGTTTGGCGCAAGATGCAACAGTTGATGCTGCAACAATGTGTGTCCGCATGCTTCACAAGCGTGTGCGGACATATGCCACCCATCTAGACCGGCATGTATCCGCACACGCTTATGGACACATGACGTGTGTGAACGCACACTTCAACTCTCTCGCATCGGACAATGTAAGGCCGTCCAAATAGCTTTTCTCGAATATAAATTATCTACAATATTTTTCTGCGATTTTTTTTGTTACAAATAGACAATTTAGTAATAAATTTTGATCATCTTATACATTTATCATGCCTCCAATATCAGGGCTTATGACCTTTGTTTTGGTTTCTAAAGCCCCTAAACAGTAGACATACCCCTTTTAAGTAAGGACTTTTTTTTTTTTACTAAATGAAAATGCATTGTAATTTTATCTATAAGGTTATATTTATGGAAACCATTTCATATTAGTAGGAATTTTTTTTAAGTGGAAATAGAATCTAACCTGTGAGGTTATACTTGTATGAAAACCCCTTAATATTGATCATTTATGTATATATATTTACTCTGTAATACTGGTCATCAGATCGCTTAATTAATCTCATCAAACGCGTGGCGCCATATTAAGATGTGTATTGGATTTTAAGTATTTTCAAATACACTGAATCATTGCTAAAACAATTATTTGTCCCATTTTTGCTTTACACGTGTCAGCTGTTATAACAGTTGTACATTAATTTGATTTGAAATATGACTTTTGGAACGTGTCAGAGATATCTGACAGTCCTTATCACCTGAAAAAAGCAAAACTTCTCCAAGAAGCTACTTCTGAAAACGGTTCATTATATCGAACCGATCCACGTTTTCAAAATCTAAAGGTATTGGTTAACTTCTAAACTAACTACCTTTGAAACAATCGAAGTATTAATGATTTGAACTTTTGACAAAACTAATCATAACTCCTTCTGAAGGACAGCGGTAAGAGTATACTACTCTTAATCAACCCTTAAAATATATATAGTTCTAAACTAACAGTTGTCTTTTCTCTTTATCTTATTTACTGGTCACGTTTGTGAAGAAACGCTTTTGATAAAACAGTTGTATAACAGTTTAGACTATCCTGAGACAGACTTTCTAAATTTATTTCTCTGAAGTGTTGTTGTATTGACTCTTTTATATCATTCAATAAAATTCTATTAATATTTTGAATCTTTTACGAATCCCCGCATCAACCGTAATAATCAGAGGAATAAAAATTCACTGTTTTCTCTTGTTTTTGTTATTAACTAGTATAACAAATTCTATCTCCATATATTTGTAGCTTGTGGGGTCTTAACCCCACGATCACATCCAAGCAAAACGTAGAAACCATTAATGCCTTTTAATTATATTTCCGGTTTTGACCGTTATATGAAAATTTTCAATGTCATAGAACCTTGTGAAGATTTTACGGAGATATTGTTAAAAAGGTTCCAATTTCCAATCTTCTTCTATAAATCACGAGCCATCTCATAGCAAAATTATCTTTCAGAAAACGCAGTGTTCGATAAATCCAAGAATTTCGTACGTAACTCCTCTTTTCTTCCCTCTTAGTCTATTATAAATATAGATGAAGGCTGGTAATTTTTTTCTGGGTTCTTGTGCTCCTGTCTAGTTTCAAACTCATAACAAAGATCTACGTTAGGTGTTTTTATTATCTGGGTTAATGATTTTTCTGGTTTTTGTGATTTGGGTTGTGGATCTTTTCGACAAAAGAACTTTGTTTCCTTTCTTTTATATTGCTCAGGTAAAAGAGATGGTAATTGTTGTGTTTCCTTGGAGTACCCGGCCATAAACTGCCGGAAGCACAGTGCAAGTTTGACGGAGTTTGGAGGAGTCGGGGACGGGAAGACGTCGAACACCAAGGCATTTAAAGCTGCCATTACAGTTTGCATCCGACGGCGGTGCTCAGCTCATTGTCCCTCCCGGAAAATGGCTCACCGGAAGCTTCAATCTCACCAGCCATTTTACTCTTTATGTGGACAAGGATGCCGTCATACTTGGATCCCAGGTCCAGTTTCCTGTTTTCTTTCATCAACTAATTTAGCCCATGCATGGTAGGGATGTAAAAACGGGCTGGGCCTCATATTCCAGCTCAGCCCGGTACAGGCCCGGCACGAGATTGCATTATTCGTGCTGGGCACGTGCCTGGGGTCATGGCCCACAACACTGCCTAGCACGAGCAAGATTCATTCTTTCCTCACTTTATAGGCAAAGCACAAAGCCCGGCCCAGTCCGGCCCGACACAATAATAATCGTGTTCTGTGTCACACCGAGTCTAGGGCCCAAAAATTAGGCACAGCACAACACGGCCGACACAAAAAAAATTCGTGTTGGGCCGAAACGCGCAATACGATCTGTACATCCCTAATGCAAGGTGACCAAGAAAACTATTGATGGGACGACTAGCTTTGGAAATTAAGGAAGAAATATGCAGTAAAAAGAAGAAATAAACCGAGAAATTAAGGAAGAAATATGCAGTAAAAAGAAGAAATAAACCGAGTCACTAACTGTTGATCGTTGATCGGGATCAAGCAATAATAATAAACAGTAAAAATAAGATCAAACAATACACACATATATACGTGCTTGATCAAGTAATACACAGATATACGTGCTTCAGCAAAACCTACGTCCATGGGAGAGAAGACTTTCTACTGTATCAGGTTCAATTAGAATTACAACTTATACTCCTATCCGATATATGAGACAAATCTCCAATATACCCTTACAGTACCATAGGAAGCTCCGGCCTCGCACCCCCAACCCCATGATACAAGTTACCCATGGACCCCTCAGGTCCCTCCCTCTTAGATCTAGAGATTAGTGAATATGAGTCACCTACTATCTCTAACACTAACACTATCATTTTATATGTTCTTATTGTAATTTTTTGCCCCATCATGATCTGAATGTATAGGACGAGAAAGAATGGCCTCTTGTGGCTGTTTTGCCTTCTTATGGAAGAGCAAGAGATGCACCAGCTGGAAGGTATAGCAGTCTCATCTTCAGAACAAACCTCGCTGACGTTATAATTACAGGTAAATATATACTAGTTGAAGCTACTTTATATATATATATATATATATATGTGTGTGTGTGTGTGTGTGTGAAGTGATTATGATGGTTGAATAACATAATTTACAGGTGGTAATGGCACGATTGATGGTCGGCATTGTGGTGGGACAAATTTCATAAGAAACAGCGAAACAACACAAGGGCTTACCTGATCGAAATCATGTACTCAGATCAACTCCAGATATCTACCCTTACTTTGGTGAACTCTCCATCTTGGAATGTCCATCCCATCTACAGTTCTAATGTTCTGATCCAAGGGATTACTATCCTTGCACCTACTGATTCTCCAAACACTGATGGCATCAATCCAGGCAGGTTCTTTACTATTTCTCAAACATTTTTGCATCAATCCTTCACAAACGTGTTTCTTCAATTCTACTACTTAGTCTAATTGTGATTGCCTCAGATTCCTGCTCCAACGTTCGAATCGAGGACAGTTATGTAGTCTCCGGCAACGACTGCATTGCTGTAAAGAGTGGTTGAGATGAAGATGGAATTGCTGTTGGGATTCCAACACAGCATCTGATCATCAGAAGGTTCACTTGTATTTCCCCTGACAGCGCCGTTGTCGCCTTAGGCAGTGAGATGTCCGACGGGATCCAGGACGTCAGGGCCGAAGATATTACTGCTATCAATTCAATGTCAGGAGTGAGGATCAAAACAGCTCCTGGAAGGGAAGCTTATGTTCAGGACATCTATGCAAGGAGGATGATCACGAAGACCATGAAGAATGTGTTCTGGATGTCAGGTCGGGTCCCACCCAGATGATGGTTACCGAAAGCACTTCCTGTTATCAAAGATATCAATTACAGCGACATGGTTGCCGAAAATGTCACCATGGCTTCACAATTGGGAGGGATTTCGAAAGATCCGTTCACTGGAATCTGCATCTCTAATGTGACCATTGGGTTGTCACCAAAGCCAAAGAAGTTGCAATGGAACTGCACTAACATTGAGGGAGTTTCAAGCAGTGTGAGTCCCCAGCCTTGTTCTCTGTTGCCTGTTAAGAGAGATGGGAAAAGCATGAATTGCCCTTGCCCCACTGATATCCTACCCATTGATCAAGTGCAGTTGAAAATCTGCTCTTTCAGAAGCTCATAAACTCTCAGACTATGTACCTTTAGGAATCTGCTTTATTTCTTTTTTACCCAGAACTGAAGAAGAAAGATGTCATCAGCCAGTACCTTCACATTGTGCACCTAAAACAAGCAAGAAGGTGAAAATAAAGTTTAAAAAAAAAAAAATTCAAATATACTTTCTGCCGTACTTTAAACTGAGGGAGGATTACATTAATTAAACGCTAGCACGTACCTTAAGCAGAGACTCTGATTGCTATCCACAATGTGGTGATTCACACAGTTCCTTGATGAAGGAACTGCAGTTCTACTCATCTATGCAGAAACTATTCAATTAACCTGGAATCAACCAAGACAACAAAAACAAAATGCCTTATCCTGACTAGTAAGAATACGTACGAAAGAATTGGAGGAAAATTTCAATAGGTTTCTAACTGCAGTCTGGTGTAAATAACATTCAGAAGATGGTGCTGCAACCATTAATATCAAGATTCAGTACTTAAAGAGACTTGAGATAATTGAAATAACCCTTAATGGAGCTGCAAGTGAGAAGATACAAAATGTCATGAGGAATTCAATCAGAAAATCAAAAAGTAAACTTGTAGAAAGACTAATCATTTGAAGGAGAAAATACTAAACATCAAGAATAATTCAGAGCAACCAAGGTACAATTTGCAGTCAAATAACTGCCATTTTGGCTTGATTGCAATAATGACATGCTCTCTGTTCATTTTGTTGTTGCTTTTGTTCCTCCACCTGGGTGAATTGTCCAGAATCAAGTTTTCAAAAAAAAAAACAAAAAATGCTCAGGATTAGCTACTTGAGCCTCCCAATCATTGTCAATAATTAAAAAATAAGTAATTCTGCATATCCCTGGAGAAACACGTGTGTACTCCCACCATATTTTTGCCGTGGCAAACATATATCTACTGTGCTAGCTGTGTGTAATTTCCCCTTCTTCCTGAGAGTTGACTGTCTTGTTCTGTTGCTGCAGTTGCTTGGATCTCTCAGCCTCAAGTCTCCTCAATGTAGTTGAACTCAGCTTTTCACCATTTGTTTCTTTAGACAAAAGATCCACCACCTCAATCTGTACCAGATAATCGAATCATCAATGGATAAATCCAACTCGATCGAATTCATACAATGCCAAAAATAGGAAGGGAAAAAAAGGAATTATAATTCTTTCAAACAGTAAAAAGAGGGTCCATTAATGACAATTCTTTAGAAGTTTACATTGTTCTAATAACAATGACCAAGAGAAGGTAACCAGATGTTCAGGTACATCCATTAGCTCCATTCATAACCCAATTCCTCTTTTCTTTCCAAAAAAATCAAGAGGTCGATATGCTAAAAAATCAAACACTGGGACATCAAAACTAACTAAAACATATATTAGTTCTCTAAGCACTAAGAACCAATAATACAAGAACAGTCTTATACCATGTACAGGTTAATTGCAACTGAACTAATATGTTATTACAAGATTTTTTATATTCTGCAGTACCAGAAAATAATCTAGGTAATTAGTAAAGATAAAAATTATCGTTCCTTCTTCATATATAGGAAAAGTTTAGGTTTATTTGTATTTTACTTTAGGATAGAGGTTCCTTTTTCTGATCACACTCTCTTTCAATGTGAAATGGTGATCTGTTGTCCCTAATTGTAGTTACTGTGCAGAAGAGTCTTAAGAGTAATTTTGGATATGACAAATTTCATAAGCATGTAAAGCAGAGATCTAAAGGGAAACTCCAAGAAGATGCGAAATGGTGGAAGTTGAAGGATACAAAAGTGCAAGAGGCAGACGGAAAAAGACCTTGATGGAGTCAGTAAAATGATTTTACAGCACAAACGATTGGAATGGAAAAGGATTCGAGTTGCCAATCATAACTGATAGGGATAAAGCACTATTGTATAGTAACTTATGAATATAATTTAGTAATACCATACTTTAATGAAGGGCAAGGGTATGGGGCCTAAAAATTCACAATTTTCACCTTCAATTGTGTCAAACCTTTCTCAGCTCTTCGTTTATTGACCGACAGCCCTCCGCCAAAAGTTTCTTTGCTGGCAAGGCCAATTACTACACATTAAAAATATGTTAAAAGACAAACCTCAAGGAATAAAAGTAGCATAACGCACACATTCTTTTCAGACTAGACTAATTGTACTGTTTCAAACTTGTCAATCCAATCCTTTTATTGAATTCAGTGGTATAATGATATCAAGTTTCTTCTAATCAGTAGGTTCAGACTGCAACAAAGCCATGCTTTATCTTTCAAGTCAAGTATAAGGATAAAAATACTGGGTTGTGTAAAGACAATAAACAAGGATCTTTACTATATCTGAAAGTTGTATCCATACCTAACAATAATAGCATCCAATTTGTCATCAACAATTGATGGGCCATAAGGATCCACAATAGGTTCCACTTGCACTGTTAATCTTGGTTTAATGGACTGCGATCATGTTCAAAAGTGAACACTCATATTAGATAACTTAAGTAGATATAAGTGTTCAAAAGTGAACATTAAATGTAAGATAGCCTGTGTTGCCTGTATGCAAGTGTACTAGAAGTATAAAACATAGCAGATACAGTATACTATTCCCTAAAGAATATGCAAGAACCTTAGTGAATTGGGCGTGATTCCCCTAAGTATTCATTAATAATGAATTCTAGCAGTACATGGAATTACATTACAAACTGTGAACGGATGGTCCTTGTGGGTGGAGTCATGTATCCAAGGTTTACCCTGTCCCCACTAATCTGTGATACAACTAGGAAGGGGGCAAATTGAAAAGTAAAGCATTGATTACCAACTGAATTATAAGATCTCATAGCTGTATGCTATAACCATTGAAAATGTCATGCTAAACATCTTCTAAGTTCTGTTAGGTTGAGGAATATCCAAAAAGCATGAACTTATGACCAGCTAACCACCATGTTAACAGGTTGATGTCATGGTAAATAGATACCTGTGTTTGACGTCCTTCTCAATATGACTATTGCTCCTAAGTCCATAAGTGGAAGACGACATGTTATATTTATGAATAATGATGTGTCAAAAGCAAGATCATTGAATTCTACCTGAATGTAATCTGCAACAGCCTTCATCCTCTTCTCAACAGGCTCAATAAGGTGTGATAACTGTAAAAAGTCCAAATATGACAACATTTCAACCAACAGCAAGGTTCAAGTAAATTAAACAAACAAAAGCAAACTTCTTTCTTGTCTAGCATTGGCCCTGCACATACTCCAACAACTACCGGGTCCCTTGCTAACTCAGCTGACACCTGGGCAAAAATCATTTCATAACAGTAACACGAGAAATATCGAAACAATCCCAACAACAAAAATTTCCTTCATAATTTCATTAGAAACGGAAAGAGAAACCTTGAAAGGATGCCCATGAAATTAAAAACAGAAAAAGAAACCTTGAGAAGATGACGATGACCATCATGCAACCGATCAAAAGTTCCTCCAAGTACAACAGCACTGTATAATCCTGAACTGGACATAGGTTTAGAAGCTCTATCTGATCCAGATATTAACATATCAGTAGCCATGCTGCATGTAAGAAAGAAAATAAAAAGTTAGGGCTAACCATCAGCTATGCATCTGTGTGGATTTATTATAAGATGATTAAAGTGGGACCTCGATCTTCGAATCAAGGGACAGAAACCCCACACCTTTGATCAAAAAATGGAGTCACCACCATCTATATAAAATTAGGGTGTGGATGGTCACCCAAAATGGTCTAAGTAATATTAATCTAACTGGTCCAATAAACAATGGTCAACCAAATAATTGGTAAGGAGACTCATTAGAAAGGATGAGAAGGTGTGAGGCTTACTTACCAAATTTCACCCTTAAATAAAGGAAACTAAGATTGTGTTTGACACAGAATTAGGGGCAGAATTGGGGTTGAGAATTGGAATTGAGGACGAGAATTTCAATTCTGCTGTTTGATGGCATATAACTTCTTTCTTTTTTCTTTTCTTTTTTTTTCTTCTCTAATTAATTGATTCTTTTTATGATAGAAATGAGATAGACTTCCACATGCCCTTGCTTTCCTTCTAAAAAGAAAACAAATTAAGCATTTCATTTTGTTTTTTTATTTATATGTTGTAGATCACATGTTTGATAAAATTCCGGAAAAAAAAAAACACTTTTAGGATGAATAAAACAAAAATTTTACAATTCTGTATAATTATAGTTCATAGAATTGTAAATTCACAGTATAATTTTAATTCCTTTGCATCAAACAGAAAAGAAAACCTAAAGCATTAAAAATAAATCAGATATATAAGTCGCTAACAAAAAAACAAAAAAAATTCTAGATCTACAAAATAGCAAAGCAAATAATTTCTAAAACCTATGAAGGAAACACAAAAATCTCTAAACCTAAAAAAATAAGAAACAAAATACAAACAAAACCAGGAAGTTTCTAAAAATCTAAAGAAGGCTTGATCAATGTGTAGGAATGAATAAAAATTATTACAAGTAAAACTCTTTGGTATCAATAGTGATGATTAAAAGCTGGAGTTTTGAGAGACTCGTTAAAAAGAAAATTGATAATATAGCCAATCAATACAAAATATACCTTCATCAAGCATAGATATTACAAACCAACATATAAGAATTCCCTCGCCCTCCAAAACCCACACTATACATTGATTAATATCATTAATCCTAATAAACAACCAATCCTCTTGAAAAATAAAAAATAAAAATCATAAAGCACAAAGAACATCACGATGAATACAAATTCTCCTATTTTTACCTATTATTCCAAATAAAGTGTAAATGGGATTGGATTAAGCCCCACCAATCTAAATCAGACTACGAATCATTGGGGTACGGAGCAATATATAGACGTGAATCGAAATCACTAAAGAGAGTTTAGCTACCTTAGAACAAAATTAGATTAATGAAGAGGATACTGGTGATCAGAAAGCTTAATAAACCCCTTTTAACACGTGGCATCATCTTAGAATGAGTATACGGGACTTTAAGTATTCTCAGTTATACTGAATCATTGCTAAAGCAATTACCTGTCGTCTTCTCCCTTTTCGCGTGCCAGCTGTCATAATGGTTGTATGTTGATTTGATTTTGAAAGGTGACTTTTGGAACGTGTCAAAGATATCTGACTGTCTTTATGTAACGACCTGATCCCAGATCCAAGACTAAACAAGATTAGGAATCTAATTAGTGTAAGTGATTAGGTTTAACTTCTCAAGTGTGAGAACCCAAAAATTTAAGATAAAGGCATTTAAGTAAATTTCACAGTTCGAAAAAAGGGCGCAAAAGTGATTAGTCTGAAATGCCGTCGACGTGGAAATTTTTAGTTGTGAATATTTATAAGCTAAATGAAATAGGGAAGTAATCAATTTTATAAATGGGTAACACCTAAAGAGAGGTACTACCTATTTAGACATTAACCAAGCCATGTGTAGCTTCTTTAAGAAGCTAGCTACACCCATTTGGGTGTGTCCCCAAATTGACAATAGCAATACCCAAGGAAGCTTCCCAAGGAAGCTAATAATACCTATGGCATTGTATGCCCATTTGGACCCTAGAATAGCTTAGAAGCTTCTTTGAGAAGC
>JAUPMG010000020.1:12834232-12851206 GCA_031762675.1 Pachysandra terminalis
CTTAAAAGATAATTCAAAATATTGATTATCTTCAAGAAATGATTCTGAAATGGCTATTTCGAGTAGCTACTTCGAGGAATATAATTATCATAGATATTTCGAGATACTTCTTCATAAATCACAATAATCACTATTTCGAAGTATGATAGCAAATTGATCATTCGTGTTTGCTAATCTTTATATGCATTCTTTCACATATTATGATTCGAGTCCTATCTTCGAAATAACAATAACTTTCGAAATTCACTATCCAGTATATAGTGTTTGAATGACACACTGTCACGTGTCAAAATATGATTGAATTGAATCAATTTCAAATTGACTCATCATCAATACCAAAAATATTTGCTGAAGTCTTTCTTTGAAAACACCGGTAGTAACCGGTAGTAAGGATGGTCTATCTATGCCTAAGCTGATGAAGCATAGTTTTAAATTTCAACAATTTCATAGGCTCCAACGAAACCAAATTTTGAAATACAATTTTGGATAGTTCGATGAAATATCGGACAAAAACCATTTATTGATTAAAATAATTGAAGGAAATTAGGTTGTGAAATTTTGTGAAATTTCGGACTGAAATTCTGATATTTTATCGAAATAATTTCACTTTTTTTTTAAGTATTTTAATATAGGCTTAATTTCAAATTGTTTTTTTTATTCTTTTAATAACTTTTAAAATATAAACAATAAAGTTAATCAATAAAAAATAGAGTTTTTTATTTAAATATATATATGCTATTTATGAACATTAAAATTTAATAAAAAGTAATAAATAAGGTTACTATTAATAATATAAAATGATACAAAATTTTAAAACTAACAAATACAATATTTATATTATAACATTCAAAAAATATATAGATATACAAAAATATATTGGATTCAAATTCTACCATCTAAAAAAAAACACAATGTACAAGTTTAATCTAAAAACTTAAGCTTTGTTTCTTGATTTCATTCGATTTAAACAGGTACAAAATCCAACCAAAAAAAAAAGGAGTAAGGTTCATACCTTGATTATTTGGTGAAAGTAGAAAAATTTCAGCAAACTAACCCCGAAATTTTTGCCAAAATTTCAGACATTTTGTTCAAAAATTTTGTGAAATAATTCCAACCAAAAAACCAAGATTTAAAACTATGGGCTGAAGAGAGCAAATGGAAATTATTCAAAAATGTTTTTAAGTGGAATCGAGTAAGGTTCATGCCATGATTATGGGTATCCGGATGTAAAAAAGGCAGAGAGGGCCAGGTTTACCCAGTTTGGACTTGACCCAAACTCAAACTAAATGGGTTTTACCCAGTTTGAGAATGGCCCGAACTCAAAGTAAATCTATTGAACCAAACTCAATTTGTTGAGTTCAGATTGGGTTCGAGTCGTCCCTAATGATATAAAAGGCCATAGAAGAAAAATATTTTTGTAAAGGTGATATAATAAGATATACATGGTCGGGGGGCCATGTTGAAATGCTAAAGAAGTTGTATTTTTGTAAGGTAATAATAATAACATTAATTATATATATATATATATATACAAGCTTCAACCCAAACCCATCCTAAACTCAACTTCGGATTCAAAACTGAGCCCAGTCCGAACCCAACGAGTTAGGGCTCTTATTCGGGTTGTGCCAGATGGGACTTTCTGCCCGGCAAGCCAAACTTAGAGCCCATGGTGCGATACCATCAGAGTACATGATGCTGCTATTCCTAATCAAAAGGGGTTAGATCCGTGTCCGTGTGTATAAAACTTGGACATTGTGAATCGACTTCGTGCTATTGAAAAACAAATTGCACGCAAAACAGTTGGCATTCAAAATAAATCAGACTAATTTCATGAAAATAGCACCAGATGCAGTAAAATCTCTAGTTAATTATCAAGTGACAAATTTAGACACACTCCTGACAGGCATAATAGCATATTGTAAGACCAACCAACCCTAAGGAACGTCAACCAAAATAGGAATCAGCCTTTAAAACGCCAAGCCGAGAGACTTCAAAGATCAACATCCTCTTAGGCATTATTTGAGCTAGTCGGTCCTGCACCATAGCCACCGCCACCTCCACGACCGAAGCCAGGCCTTCCACCGGGGCCCTGAAAGCACACACCAGCAATATCAGTAATATTGAAAGTGAAAGAATCATCAAGGCACGCATGAGCACAAGACACCAAGTTTAAGGAGGTCCATACATTCTAGAGCCTTTTCCCCTTATGCATGATGCATGCAAAGGCAAGGAATTCCCATGATCATGAAACAATCCGGAACATCACTATACCAAACATACACCGCAACTGATATGCAAGAACTAAAATAAAGAAATAATAATAATAATAGTAACAAGATAATCGAAAGATGACAGACGCCTTGATCTGCAAGTTTTGTCGGGTATGCGAGTCGGTGGGGCAGTATACAGGGTCATAATAGGTCAATTTTCTGTCCAACCCAGTAACGTTTGAAACCAATTCTTAGAGGACCAAGAACAAAGTATGCTATAGTTAATATTAACTTTTAGATCTTGCTTACCATTCTATTGAAAGACTGTATCTAGTGATCGAAAAATAGACTTGATAATAGTCAAAATTCCCAATCATATTGTAGTAATATAAATTGGAAGACCATTAACAATGGCCTCTGTTATATATTATCATGCTGGTTGGAAGCTCTGACCAAAGGATAAGGCAAAGAAGTTTTGGATATTAGCAATTATACCAACTCCATTTGCCGGTACAATGTCATAGAATCTGTTGCAAGTATAACATCCGAGTATCCTGGTTACAGATCATTACATGAGTGAAGCAGAAACAAAATAGCTCCTTTTTTGAAGAATAATAAAATAGCTCAATATAATAACGCAACTTTTCCTACAGTTGTGTTGAATTTCTAATACATGCAACCAAGGGTCTACAAAAAACAAACCTGCAACCAAAGGCCTAAAAAAAAAAAAAAAAAAACATGCAACCAAGGTGGTCAAATCGTGAATCAAATCAAAAATCATTAGAGGCCACTTAGAATCGAATCGTAATTTTGAATCGTAAGATTCATAATAATTTTAGTAGAATTAGAGTTGAATCGTTTGAATCTTATGAATCGTACGATTAAATCGCAACTCATAAGATTCAATATATAGATCGTAACATTCAAACATAAACCGATTTCTTCACTAACCTGAATCGATCTAGGGTCAAATTGAATCGTAAGATTCATACAATGAATCGTAAGAGTTTAACAACATAGCATGCAACTGCAAATAACATGTTAACATACAAGGGGCCACATCATTGCTAAATTGGTTATCAGACCACAAACATATAGAATGCTCAAACTTGAGCACATAAATTCAAAACACGTATCATTTCAGTTCCATATGATCACTAATCAGAAGTATAAATCTAACAGAAGATTCAAGGAACTTCAAATAGACAATTATATTCGTCATTGGAACTCATATTCTACTGAAAACAGCAACTCGAGTTTTGAATTCAACAATTATACCAAGGCAACCAAAAAAAATAAGAGATGAAGACAGCGTTGTATACACTCCAAATTGCTATATAAATCATATCATATCATTGCATACCAAGTACCAACTCCAAACACGTCAAGC
Organism: Pachysandra terminalis; assembly: GCA_031762675.1. Lineage (NCBI taxonomy): Eukaryota > Viridiplantae > Streptophyta > Magnoliopsida > Buxales > Buxaceae > Pachysandra > Pachysandra terminalis. The sequence goes on from JAUPMG010000020.1 coordinate 12,837,833, forward strand.
TCTCATAAAACTTACATAAATGGAACCCCTAACCCCACTTAGTGGAGACAGGGTAAACCCTGGATACATTATCCCACCCACAAGGACCGTATATCAGGTAAGCCCGGGAACTCGAACCTGGGACCTCTAGTTCATGAGTTGGAGAGCCTGCTAGTTGAGCTAACCCATATGAGTTGGACAATTAAACTAAGGCAACAAAAAAGGGTTCAAGAGATGAAGACAGCATTTATACATTTCAAAGCATTTTATAAATCAAATCATTGTTTACCCACCCCCAACAGATCAAATCCTCATAAAATTATGTAAATGAATTGTAACCCTAAATGACACACTTGCTCTTCAATCTATCAATGCTAGGATACTAACTGCAAAATGTAAGCATTACTTAACAATACCAAAAAACGTACAACCAACAAGAGAAATAAACCAATATGAGTTATTCATTATTCACTAAAACTTGATAAAATAAATTACCCTAAAAGAAGGCTGGTAGTCTGCCGGAGCTCCTCCCTTGTCGCCGCTGAACTCACCGGGAGGACCTCGAGGTCCTCCACGGTAACCATCACGATCACCAAACCTAGGCCGATCTCCTCCTTCGAAGCGAGGGCCCCTACAATTCCAAGTTTCCAACCATTCAAGCACATAAATCTCAACTTCAAAGAAAATCCAGAAAGTAAAACAACACTAGTCACATTGAAATACCGTGGGCGATCTCCGGGAGGACCACCCATTGGCCTACCGGCAGGTTTAATGGATTTCTTCAGAGTGGCCGGGACGATCTCAGATGGGAGATTGAGATAAGTACGGAGGAATTCAATCCCGTCGTTGGTGAGGTACCAGTAGTAATGCATCCAAGCGAAGGTCTCACGTACATACTCCTTCGATTTGAAGCTTTGCATCAGCTTGATAACCTGTAGATTAGGGACATCGATATCCGGATGCTTTGCAAGATTGAAATCCTTCTTTGCAAAGCAGACTCCCTCTGCAGATTCACAGAAAAATCAAAACAACAAGATGAATAGAAGCATTAAACTAAAATAAGTGGAAAAACAATGAAAAAGGAGTAACCTTGGAAGAGGTACTTGGAGATCTCTCTCCGATTCTTCTCGGAAATAATCTGCAGTGAAGGAAAAAAAAAACGAGAACAGATTAGATTCATACATTAAGAACAAAGTTTCTTTCAGTAGAAGATTCAGAGAGAGATTCTGACCATTCTTGCGAGGTAATGAAGAACAGAACGGCCAAAATCCGAAGCAACGCCTCTCTGTTTCAATCTCTCGTTATCTGTTCCTCTTTCCCTTCTTGGGAATACCTATAACCCTAGAGATTTGATCTTATACGCCGATTGCTGGGCTGTGTTTGGAGATGGGCTTCGATTTCGACCTTAAACGTAATAACAATATCGGCCTATGCAAATAAGAATTCCGTGCTATGACAAGAGTCTAGGAATGTAAAAACATATTGGGCCGTGCAGGCTGGCCCGGCCTGGCATGATTTGGGTTGTGTCCAGACACGGCACGACATGGCACGGCATGATAAGCCTTATAGTGCCCTACCGGATATGGAGCATGGTTTCAAGGATGGTCATGATCGGCCGATCTGGATCGGGATCGGCCAGGACCGGTCTGATCCCAAGCCATGATACTACTATTGTAACAAGTGGTTTTGGATCGGACCAATCCAACCAATAACAATACGGATTGGCCGATTCGGTCCGATCCAATGACTGGATCAGACCGATCCAACCAGTCCAATTTTTTTTTATCAATTGGCTTTGGATCAGACCAATCCAAACGATACAGATCGGCCGATCTGATATGATCCAATTTTTTTTCTTTTTTTTTTTCAAAGGATGATCCAAAAGTTGGATCGGACCAGGATTAGCCGATCCAATACCATATTGGCGATCTGGATCGGGATCGGCTCGGACCGGTCCGATCCAAGATCCCAAGAATAAAAACCTTGATTTGGGGAGCGGATCCTCTGTTAGCCCACGGATTTGGGGGTCATGGTCCATGGTAAGACACGACACGATCCAGGCACAATTAAACACGAGCAGATTTAGTTTTTAGCCAGATTATAGGTAAAGCAAGAAGTTCGGTCAGGTCCAACATGATAATATTCATGTCTCGCATCCTACTGGACCTGGAGCCGGAAAATTAGGCACGTCACGACATGAGCCTATTGTGTCGAGTCGGCACTTATGATCTATTTGTCCACCCTGACAAGAGTTCCACACTTAAAAGTTTATTTAGAGAACCCTACTTTTCTATGTGAATTTTCCGTGAACCATAGGTCACATACCAAATTTTAATCCTAAAGACATTTGTCATATAGCATAAAGGATTCACTAAAAACTATGTTTATGTAAAACTTAAAAAGCATTAAAAAATTGGACGGCCAATGACATATAGCAAAACTTAATACACATGTATGATTAAGCCTTATATAAATTAAAAATATTGTATGCAAAGGTAAGTCACAGAGTCCCCTGTCAAATGGACGATCTGGATTGACAAGATCATTTCTCAGTCTGTCAAAAATGGTCCCTCGCAATAGCCAAATGAAAGCTATTGTGACACATAAGAAAACGCCAAATAAAAGCTATTGTGACACATAAGAAAACCTTTCTGTCAAAAATGGTCCCTCGCAATAGCCAAATGAAAGCTATTGTGACACATAAGAAAACCTTTCGTCTTAGTTTTTATACATCTTATTCATATCAACATCCTTATTTCAAATAGACTTCCCCAAAAAAGGAAAAAAAAAATTATATTCAAATAAAATATTTGTTATGTACCCTGACATCATTTAGCACCGAACGCACCGAATATATCAATAAAATGTATGCATGGTTGGTGGGCCCACACCGACAAACAAACATTTCCTATTTTGATTGGTGTCAGGGTATATAACAAATTAATCGGGATCTTATGTGTTGGAATCCCGTGTGCTCGCCGTGTGCTGTAGAGACTAACTCGGAAGTGAGACCCACATCTAAGGACGTAAATACCATTTTGCCCCCTAAGGCTTATCTTTAGGGCACACGGGATCCCAACACATAGGATTCCGGTCCATTACAAATGCTCTATCCGGATATTAAATAATTTTCCGATTTGCCTCAAAGATTTGTTGTTACTTGGTTATCACCGATGCAAGTACTTGGAACAATGTCTCTTTGAAATTTTTTTATGATTTCTTCATTAGAATCAATATTGTTTATAACTTGGCAATCTAATGAGACTATTGCTTCCATAAGAGGGAAACTCCAATACCATGACAGAATCAGTATAATCTGTGTTTATTTCACATTAATTAGTATAGACCAAATCAAAATCATTACATATATAAAGACATAGCACACACGAACTTGCATTTAATAAAGGTATTGATGAAAATGAGAAATTAAAACCATTACTAATTTCTCATCTTTCAAACACCATGACTGCAGGATCAAAGACTGTCTCATTATCATCATCATCATCATCTTCCTTCAATGGCTGTTGACTTGTTTTTATTCACCTATTCTCTGTTACCCAATACCATGAAACATTCCATTCTTTTATTCAAATCCTGATCACATTGCATCTCTCTCCACAGAAAGTAAGGAATCAAACTGTATTTCAAATAAATAATCTCAACAACTATACGCAGATCAACACACCTTATAAAGAGTATGAAGATCAATACTTGAAGAATCTGCTGCTGAAATGGCTTCCACACCTAGAAAGCCTGCGCATTGTTGTTGGGGCTGATCAAGCCATTCACTCATCATCTCCTGCCTTTGTAAGCAGCACTCCATGTCTATCTCTCTATCCTCGTCAAAACTACATGCTTGTACCGCCATGGACACTGGTGGGAAATAATTTGAATCAATTCCAAATGTGAAAGATGGAGGAAGTTCTTGAATTTGATGGTGGTCTAGACTCCGAAATTCAGAATCCAGGCCGGTTAATTCGTGGAAAATCTCCGGTGAGGCGTTACCGTCGTCGATTACGTCGAATAAGCCAGTGTCATACATGAAGATGGGGCAAGGAGAAGAAAAATTGGTTTGTTGAATGGGTGTCATTGTTGTCATCACACCTTGGTGATTTACTACATTTAGTTGCTTCAAGCTGCAACTTAAATGGGGAAGAAGATCATTAGGAAGAACTGTGGTGGCAGGAGGCGCCGACGGCTTTCGCATCTTCTTTTTGATCCATGAGTTCCAGTAATTCTTTATCTCATTATCTGTTCTCCCAGGCAAGTGACTTGCAATGTGTGCCCACCTACAATCCCCTCAAGAATGTTAGAACTTTGAAGATCTTAAAAGAGAATTATAAATGTTTGACAAATAGTGCTTATGTCCACGGATACACACCAAATTCTACTATGAGGAAAAAAAATTTACAAAGAGCAGCCACGAAAAGTATGATAAATACGGTCACATATTGTCTGGAGTAAGATGGCTGGAGCATCGGCTGTAGTGCAAGCCGATGTTCGTCACTCATCTCAAACATGTATTTTAAAAAACATTTTTTTTGATTTTGTGAGGATCAAGGGACATATTTGGGATGTGTGACGAACATCTTCTTTTGGTGCAATCGATGTTCCAGCCATCTCGCTCCAGACGATATGGCCCTGATAAATACCTTGTAGTTAGGCTAAAAATAACAGTAAGTGAAATTACTATTATACCCGATCGACTCCTAACTCGACCAACAGAGTCGATGGCTGGATCATCAGTACTTCTCGAACGTCTTACTAGCATCAGTCTCCACATAACAACAATAAAATGAAGAATCTATTTTTCTTAGTGATTAATCAAACCATGAAAAGGGGGAACAAATTGCATTGATCCCCAATGAATAGTTAGTTAAGTTGAATACCTGTTTCCTACTACACCATGAAGGTTAATGATCATCTTCTCCTCCTCTGGGGTAAACCTTCCTCGTCGAATGTCTGGTCTCAAGTAATTGATCCATCTCAAGCGACAACTTTTTCCACATCTTTGAAGTCCTACACCAGAAAAAGAGAAGTACTAAAAATTACCAAGGGTTTAAATTTCGATTTCGTCAAAATATCACTACATATCATCAAAATGGGAGAATATTGCCTCCATATTTTGTATCGCCAACTAGAGAATGGATATTTCTCCGGCATGCCGGCGAAATTTAAAATCTTGCTAAAAACACATGCACACGTATATACACAAACACAAACACAAACACATGTTTAGAGAGAGAGAGACCTGCTTTCTCAGGAACTTCACTCCAACAACTGTAGCCATGAGTGGTTATATACTTGATGAGCATTTCATCTTCCTCAGGGGACCAAAGGCCTCTCTTAACCTTCTGTTGGTTGCAGCAAGAATGGTGACCCATATTCCTTCTCCTCTTCTGTTGTTTCAGCTTCTTCCAGTTTGTATGGGACCGGTGAGGGAAGATATGGTCATTCCCTGCCTCTTTAAGCTTCCCGACAATTGCAGCGGCTGGAGACAAACCTCATCGGACATAATCCATCTTTCCATCTAACCCTAAAACGACTTGGCATCGACTTCATTGAACGTCTCATTCTGGCCTCTCTACGTAGACTTTGTATTACGTAATCATTCTCTAACGTACCCAAACCATGCTACTCACTCATTGCTCCGTACATTTCACTAAATCCGCTATTTCGCCGGGTTTATATTTAGGGCCAGAGTATTTCGTCTAGAGCTAAAATGCTAGAAGATCGGCTAGAGCGTGTACGTATACATGCTCACATATTCAGATGATTTTGTCTTTTAGTGATAATGTGAGAAACAGTTGAACACGTGGCATGTATACGTACACGCTCCAGAAGATCTTCCAAAATTTTCACTCCAAAGAAATGCTCTCATTTAGGGCTCGGATCATCTACATCGAGAATCGTTCACCAGTGCGTGCACCACTGGAGATGTGATTGGTACATACCTTTAAAAGTTCAGATTTTTTAAATTTAAGTTAAAAAAAACTCTTTTTTTAGAAAGGGAATGCACCAATCACAGACCAAGTGCATGCACTGAGACGATTTTCGGTGATCTCAACTCATATATTTATATCTATACTATAAAAGGAAGGGTCTATCGTAAAGCATGTCAAGAAATATTTTAAAAATAACATTTAGTATGATAAAATGTTTACTACAATTAGGGATAATAGTGTCTTTTTATTTATTTTAGGATCAGATGGTTAGGTTTTCAAAATAACCATTCTCATCTCATTTCAATTATATAAAAAAAAATGACGTAGTAAAAAAATAATTATTTGGTTACAGATATTTATTAGACCTGTCAACGGGTCGGATTTGGACCGAATCACAACTGATCTGAGTTCGATTCGATAGTAAAATCCAAAATCCAACGGATTATGAAATATGTGATCCGAATTCGATCCGATAGTGAAATCGGAATATTCGAATCCGATCCGATCCGATCTGATCACCTGTAAATTGTATATTTATATATATCTCTAATCTAAATCTGCAATTGAGAATTGGTGGGGTGGTAAGGCACTAAGATTTTTAATTGAAGGTGCAAGGTTCAAGTCCCCCCTCCCAATATTTGTTTTCATTATTAATTATAATCGGATCCGATCTTTATCGAATCGGATCACTAAACACCCAAGTTCGATCTGATTATATTTCGGATCGGATCGGATCACTAAAGTCCTATACCGAATCCGGCATTATCAGATCGGATGCGGATCATGATCCGGTCCGTTGACAGGCCTAATATTTATCAACGTGCAGCACTGCACGGGAAAAAGAAATTATACCCGAACAAATTATTTTCTGTCACATAGACTAGTGGAAGAAATTATACCCGGACAAATTATTTTCTGTCACATAGACTAGTGGCAAAGAACACTCCAGTTAAGGTGGACGCCAGTTTTGGGTTAATATGTCTTCTAGGGATTTTAGAATGCTACGTGACAGAAAATTATTGAGACTCGAGCATAGAATATTTTTCATTCTGCACGTGCCACCCACTAGTATATATAATGGAAAAACAAAATCTGCTCTGAAAATTAATAACATGTGATCGATACTATGATCTTAATAAAAATTAAAGGAGTAATTTATACATCATTATAAATATTAATTGCTATTATTACAAGTTAATGAGGAAAGTTTCAATACGTCAGCATGACATAACTGTAGAATAAGGTGATTACCTTCTGATTAAGGAAGGATTAGTTAAAACATAGAACTGTGTATTTTTTATTTATTTAATTATTATTATACATTGATGCAGATCACTCACCACATTGATGTTTTTATGGGGAGTGACTTTTGCTTGGATGGATCGCAACCCAAACTTCAAAAAGTAACATACAAATCACTTTAAAAATGACTTCTTCCTTGGAGAGATTGGAGGAGGAGGAGGAGAAATGATTATAGTTAGCTTTGAGGAGGAGCAATGGAATGGGATTTGGGCCTATCATGGGTTATTACTGGCTAAAAATTAATGGGATTATTCCTTTGAAAGCATGGTTGGTTGGATTACTTATTCTGTCATGAATTGATGAAATGTCTAACCATAATTAGTCTGTGATTGATTTTGAGTAAATATCTATAGTTCATAACCCTTTCCTTATGTGGTCCTCATTCATCTTTCTTTCACTTCTTTAGTATGTTGTAGTAAACCTAGTGGCTTGATCCCTCCTACACTCACCCTTTTCCTCTGCAAGAAGTTTGTCTTCAAAATCTCTCTCTCTCTCTCTCTCTCTCTCTCTCTCTCTCTCTCTTTCTAGGTTTTTTTAAATTTCGCCAACATGCCACAGTATATTAGTAAAATTTTACCATTTTATCAAAATTTCAGTAAAATATAGCGAAATATAACAAAATAATTTCCAATATTTCTCCAACCAGACGAAATATCCTACCAAGTTAACGCGCCAAAATTTCAGCAGACGAAATGTCTGGCAATATCAAAATTTTAAACCTTGCTCTCTCTCCCTCACATACAAAGAGGATGGACTAGAAGGTAGAACTTAGTTTTGAAACCATGTCGTCTAGTTGCTCTAGCATTTGAAGGTAAACTACAAAAATTAATGAAATTGCTACCAATACCAAAAGCCCTGCACCTTTCTTTCTATCTGTGAAAGAATGAATATAAAAGATACAATGTAAAATATTTGAAAAAGGAATAAACCACAACATTAAATTTATGTGAGATCCTCACTAAAAAACAATAATAGCAACAATAAAATGCTTCATCTGATCAGTAGGGATTGTAGTTGGGGTTGCGGTTAAATACAAATCCTACTTCTATCCCAATCTATCAGAAACCAAGTCTTCAGTCAGATTCTATTCGACATTCAATACAATCGAAGCTGCCACCTCCGAACCATTGTGACCCAATTCACCGTCGTCAACAAAAGCAAAGTCCGGTGCCTATTTGTGAATGATATCAATCAAGCTCGTGAAGAGAAGGTACATTAGTACTTGAATTGGCGTATTAGTGCAACATCTCAATAGCAGCAGGTAATATACAAAACTTCCTTGGAAGAAATCCTAAATGTTCCCCATCTGACTGAACATATATGCTGCCACTGCCTGCGATTTCTTCCACCTCAATAGACTGCACACTGCACCAGAATAGCAACAGTATACATTAGAGGCAAGGATATTGTTCATTACCATAACTGAAAGGTAGGATTGTCTGTACAAGCAAGCTTACAAGGCAAGAATGAAAATATATATGACCTAAAAGTCCTGCTCAGCTTGGAAAAAAAAAAAAAAAACAGAATCAGTCAATCATATAAAACCAACAATTCCTTTTTTCTTGTCGGACGAATCCTATTTTGCCATTCCAGCCCACTGAAAACCATGCTTTTATAAATGGTTTTCGGTAGAAAGGTATGAAACTCGGAGGCAGATATTATTTCAAAAAGCCCATGAACAGAATTGCAGAACCACATACAAGTTCTCTAAACATACGTCATGACAAAACCAAAATCAACCAATTCCATTAATTACATAAGCATGCAAAACCAATTTTCTTCCCATCCGCGCGCACGTGTATGTGTGTTTTCCCGGGTAAGATCCAGTGTATTTGAAGACCAGGAATGGTCTATATATTAGCAGGATCTGGTTAATACTACAATAAATCCTAGATGGGTATCTATCAACACTACCTTGCTTATTAGATCTTGTTTGGAGAATACACACAATACTTGCCATTAGAATTGTGTACACCAATAATAAGATTTAATTATCTAAGATTGTCATTTCTTAACTTGGCCTCAAGAGTCAATACCAGAAAATAAAATAACTTGCCTTCAGAGAGGCAGATGAAACTGCAACTCAAAATTGTACTATCCTTATACAATAAGATTGAAGATGGTATCTGGTATGGTATGGTAAAGTCACGAGTGGTCGTACTCAAGACTTGGGTATGAATCCCACCTAGACTAACATCCCATATTCACGCTAACTACTAGCATACAAATTGAACCGACCAAAGGCGCCTACGGAAATAAGGCTAGTCTAGGATGCAGAGGAACAAAAGAATATACTTGTAGACTAAGACGCAATTTTAGCACATTAAGATACAGAAGGAATAATCAAAATTTCTGAGACCTTGTTAAATTGAGCTGGAATGAACCTGGAGGCAGTGAGAAAAGGAAGCACTGAGAATCAATAATATTAGCAATTTCCTTGAAGTTGGCTAATAACAAGTCAATAGGGATACCAATCATCCTTTGAACTCAACCTATAAATTATAATAATTAACCGCAATTATTTGTTTTTTTTTTTTTGGATAACTTGGGTGTCAGGCCCGACTAATCCCAAGTAGGAGGCTTGCGCAGCAACAACCCACTGCCACGACCTCCCACTTAAATCCGAACCTGCCCAGCTGGGGAATCGAACTTGAGACCGTGCGCCTAACCCACACAATCCCCTATTCGACATAGAACAGTTTTCAGAGTCATTATTTGCTTTTATTTGCTTTTATGCCACTAAAGAAGCTAAAATACATGGGTTTGTACTCTTAGCAGAGTCAACGTATGCTACTAGGCTGAAAGTCTGAATGACACACTAAACCATAGAACAGTTTTCAGCATTTTTGAAAACAAAAATTTTGGATAATCAACAAGCAATGTACCGCTAGGTCAAGGTTCTGGGGTCTTTTCTTCATGCTTACACGCTTCATATGATTCATTATATATAACAAAAGTATAATTCACACAATAGCAGCACCAAATGACTTTTAGATCACATTAACCTCCACCTTCACAGAACTCAAAATTACCTTCTTGAACAAACATTTTTCTCTGATAGATGCGTCCCATTGTACAGCTTATGCAACTTAAGAATAAAGTCGTACCATTTGAAATCCTGAAGAATCACAACCTAGAAACAATATAAAGCAAAACTCAAATTTCACAATGAAGCATTTCACCACATCATGCAAATAGTTGGTACAACCATTAGTTAAGTATCAGATGGTTTAAGAACATTATTCAACCTCAAAATTTCCATCACAAGGGTTAGCATTTGGGGTAATTTTCATACCACCACCAAAGAATTTTGCATTTCCGATGCAAAGAGCTGTTGCTTGAGGAAATATTACCCAATCTCCATCATCAACCTACATCATACAACATTGCATGAAAATAAAGGGAAAAATAGAAACTAATTAAATGTCTAATTGTATGAGTATGTACAAGCCGATATCAGATGATCATCTTAAGAACTGTAAATACCACTGACCTTGATCTTAAGGTCCTGATTACAGTGCCCCATAAAGGCACGCAAGGCTCCAATAACATAGCACAAGTTCCCAAATCTTTTGTATCTAGAAGCATAATAACCTGCCTTCGCACTCCTGAAGTCTTCCACAGAACATAGTAGGAAGAAAATTTTTAGATGATTAAATGAAGTATAGAAGGTGAATCCTGAAACTGTTTAAGGAAGATAACCTTACAAATGAATATCAGCAACATTTATAAAATAATGAGGTTCCCCACTTTCTCCACTAATAACACCAATATCTATCCGAAACTTCAGCCCTACAGAGCACATTTTTTCTGAATCTTAGGAACAATAAATATTACAAAGATGACAGTACCATGCAGTTGGATACTACTCTTGGAAGATTATAGATATAAAGATGTACATATCTCTATCTGTTAGGAAATCAGTAACCATGCATAAAACTGAATATGAAAAGCTTGCATGCATGTAAGTGAGATTATAATATATATATAGGGAAAGATTATAGGGGAGGAGGGAGGGAGAACAGAATAAATAAAATAACCTCTAGCAATGCACTCAATGGCTTCATGAGGGTCATTTTTCCTGATAAAAAAATCATAAAGGATGATGTCACTCAATAAACAAACATAAATAATCAAACATTCAAAGCTTCAAAAATGAATCCAGATGAAAGTAGCATCAACCAACCAGCCAAGTGTTCTAGCAAAATCAGATCCAGTCCCTAAAGGAATGAGCTGTGATAACGGCAAAGCACAATTATATCTTCTCTCAAGAAATACAGTCCAAGACTTCTAAAATCACACTAACATATAAATAAAATTCTGTGATCATGTGAAGACCAAAAGAAACAATTACAGGGAAAGTCAATCAATCAATAGTGCCTTTTCACAACTAGTTGGGTTCGGGGGCATGATTTTATTCCACCATTTCAGAAAATTAAAAGAACTATTGAAATAACAATTATCGAAATGAATTCAGAAAATGCTTACACCAAGTGCTGTTGTATGAGTAAACCCATGGCACTGAGTGGAAACAGGTTTTTCAGCCCAGAAGAAGCCATTCACCACCTGCTAATTGCAAGACAAAGTGGTTTTAGTAACTTATATGCTTTCAAAAAAAAAAAAAAAACACCTCAAAATATGATTCTTGTGATGTACACAAGCGATAAGAAAATTCTAACCTCAACCAAGTTCTAATTGGCCCCCGTTTGGGTTAAACGTAACTGAATTGTTTGGCTATAGAACACAAAGTTTTGCTTGTGTGATGGGTATAAAATAACAACATTCTTACTGATCATAACAATTATCCACCATTACTCTAGCATTGATAGAGCAAAAGTGTGTTAAAAAGATAAAGAAAGAAAGAGGGAAAAGAAGAAAGAACAAGTATGAGTACAAAAAAAAAAAAAAACTAATGGTAAATTTCCCTTCTCTCACCGGACAAATCAACATAAGCAAAACTTATCCCATTCGATGATTTAATCATGAGATCTGTTCAATTGGTAAAAGTTTCAGAAATCTCTTGGGCAAAAGGAGAATGTTATATTGCAGTATACAAATACTATCACCTTTTTATTTTGCAAACCTCACAACTGATATTTATCGAGGAGTCTCAATTCAAAAGACACTAGAGAGACTTTTACAGTTTACTTTCTAGACTTTAGTTATTGGCTTTCCATATGCATAAACCACGAGGACAATGACGCAAAACAGAAGAAAAAGAAGAAGAAGAAGAAGAAGAAGAAGAAGAAGAAGAAGATGAATATGTTGTAGCAAATAATTATCGAAATGAAACGAATCAAAAGATGAAGCAATTCACACCTCATGAAGAGTACCATCACCTCCAACGGCTATCACAGCATCAGCACCCTCCCGTATAGCCTGCATACAGCATACCATCACACCCATTATATCAGATACTAGTACATCAAAACCTCCAAACTAAGCTCATTCATATGCAATTAAAGGAAGAATACATGCACACCTCTCTTGTTATGTCAATGGCGTGGGAAGGACCTGAAGTTAAAGATTCACATATCTGCACATTATCGAGAAATACTCACAAATAATAATAAACTCAATGCCAAAATATTCATTAAAACTGAAAAAAAAAAATAGATGTAAGATGACACCGTATAAAGAAGCACCATTATAGAAACCAATTTTTCAATCCATTGAGATTACTTGAAGTTTATCACAAAGCTACCGACCTCGGTAAATACATTGTGACTGATTAAGCGGGTTTATATTATCAATTAAGGCTTTTCTAAAAAATATTACACCTAAAGTATTGACAATACATGAATCATGAATGAACCTATGGCTCGAACACTAGACATTATCATCAGAGTTAGAACCATTGTTATTATTGCAATCCATTCCAGCTAGGCATCTAATACACACACACACACACACAGACTGTAGACATTAAAAGCTCCCAAAAAACTAATCCCAAAGGAAAATCTATATATGAGGAGATCCAAATGAATAGAAATACAAACAGCATAACAATTAAGAGATCAGAACTAATTATTAAGCTCGAGAAGAAGAAGAGAGAGAAGAAGAAATGATCGTCATTCATCTATCCGAAACAATACAGAAGCCAGCTATATATATAGCCACTATTACAATGAATCAGTTATAACAGAAA
>JAUPMG010000020.1:12851306-12872937 GCA_031762675.1 Pachysandra terminalis
ATCATCAAATGGGATAAATTTTTCTTATGTTGATTTGTACTGTGAGAGAAGGGAAATTTACCACTAGTTTTTTTTACACTCATATTATTTCTTTTCTCCCTTTCTTTCTTTATCTTTTCAATACACACTTTTGCTCTATCAATGCTAGAGTAATGGTGGATAATTGTTATGATCAGTAAGAATGTTATTACCTTATACCCATCACACAAGCAAACCTTTGTGTTCTCTAGCCAAAACAATTCAGTTCGGTTTAACCCAAATGGGGGCCAATTAGAACTTGGTTGAGGTTAGAATTTTCTTGTTGCTTGTGTTCATCACAGGAATCAGATATTGAGGAGTTTTCTTTTTGAAAGCATATAAGTTGCTAAAACCACTTTGTCTTGCAATTAGCAGGTGGTGAATGGCTTCTTCTGGGCTGAAAAACCTGTTTCCACTCGGTACCATGGGTTTACTCATACAACAGCACTTGGTTTAAGCATTTTCTGAATTCATTTCGATAATTGTTATTTTAACAGTTCTTTTAATTTTCTGACATGGTGGAATAAAATCATGCCCCTGGACCCAATTAGTTTTGAAAAGGCAATGTTGATTGATTGACTATCCCTGTAATTGATTATTTTGGCCTTCACATGATCCCAGAGTCAATCAAATAACATTTTCTAATTGGCTCCCATTTGGGTTAAACCGAACTGAATTGTTTTGGCTAGAGGACACAAAGGTTTGCTTGTGTGATGGGTATAAAGTAATAACATTCTTACTGATCATAACAATTATCCATCATTACTCTTGCATTGATAGAGCAAAAGTGTGTATTAAAAAGATAAAGGAAGAAGGGGGGAAAAGAAATAGTATGAGTGTAAAATAAACTAGTGGTAAATTTCCCTTCTCTCACAGTACAAATCAACATAAGAAAAATTTATCCCATTTGATGATTAATCATGAGATTTGTTCAATTGGTAAAATTTTTGGGCAAAAAGGAAAATGTTATATTGCAGTCACAACTGATATTATCAAGGAGTCTCAATTCAAAAAACACTAGAGAGAGCTTTACAGTTTACTATCTAAAATTTAGTGATTGGTTTTTCATATGCGTAAGCCAATAGGACAATGACGCAAAACAAGAAGAAAAAAAAGACGAAAATGTTGAAGCAAATAATTATAGAGATGAAATGAATCACAAGATGAAGCAATTCACACCTCATGAAGAGTACCATCACCTCCAACTGCTATCACAGCATCAGCACCCTCCCGTATAGCCTGCATACAGCATACCACCATGCCCACTATATCAGATACTAGTACATCAAAACCTCCAAACTGAGCTCATTTGCAATTAAAGGAAGAATACATGTGCACCTCTCTTGTTATGCCAATGGCGTGGGAAGGACCTGAAGTCAAAGATTCACATATCTGCACATTATCGAGAAATACTCACAAATAAGAATAAACTCAATGCCCAAATGTTCAATAAAACTGGAAAAAAAAAATAGATGCAAGATGACACCATATAAAGAAGCATCATATAGAGAACAATGTTTTCAATCCATTGAGATTACTTGAAGTTTATCACAAAGCTATCAAATTCAGTAAATACATTACGACTGATTTGGCGGGTTTATATTCCCAATTAAGGTTGTTTTCTAAAAAATTTCACCTAAAGACAATACATGAATCATGAATGAACCTATAGCTCATCCACTAGACAATATCATCAGAGTTGGAATCGTTGTTATTATTTCAATCCATTCCAGCTAATATATTTATAGATACACACACAAAGATTGTAGACATTAAAAGCTCCCAAAAAACTAATTTCAAAGGAAAATCTATATATGAGGAGATCCAAATCCATAGAAATACAAACAGCAAAAACATTAAGAGATAAGAACTAATTTTGCTAAAGTAACATTACTTACTAAGATGAGCTCGTGTAAGAACAAAACTTCAATTTGAACTATACAAATAGAAAGATACCTAAAATTTAATGATTGAAGAAAACATATGAAACGACGATCTCACTATAACAAAGCCAATTCACTACAGAAAACAGTAATTCGAACTCTAGACGACAGAAACAACAGCATCAAACCAAGAACATGAATTAAAGTGCCACTCACATTGCAATCTCTACCGAGATGAGACCGGAGATGAGGCAGTAGTTTCTTCCATTCCCTCCCCATCCGACCATTAGCACCTGATCTCAAACCAGTAAAACCAAAGCAATCGAACTCTCAGAAATCGAAGATCGATCGATAAGAAAAGAAGCGGAAAAAACAAAAAAACCCGAACCTCTGGGATTGACGATGAATACGAGATCACCTCTTCGAGTAGAAACTCCTCTGTAATTGATGCGGTCGACAGAGAGATCCGAAGCCATGGATTGATCTGATCTGAAAGAGAGAGTTTCGCCATTGCTACTACCGTTATCCGATGAACCATCTCTGCTTCTTATTACTCTTTTATCTGTTTACTGAGTTTCCGATGAATGCTTAATTTTGCTGCTTGTGTTCTTCTAAGAAAGCTTTTTAGTTTCAGTTTTTCTCATGTAATCTTGTCTGGCTCGGGAAATTTTGATCGGAGCTTGATTTGGTTCTTGGCTTGGGAGAGATAAACAGAAGAATCTCCACTTGGGTTTGCAGAGGAAGAGAGTTTTGGGAGGGAAAATGAAAAAAATTTCCCCCTAAAACGAAAGCCCTAAATCGTTGTTTTTTTTTTTTTTTTAAATAAGCCGTTAAGGGAACGGTAGCAACATATAACGTCTTGTTTAAATCAAATGCTCGTGCTGTGCAAGATAAAGAAAACGACCACGCGTTGGCTATCGTTGGCTATCCTGCAGCGTCGCAGAGAAAATGGACTCTTGTGAAGGGATGTCCTACTAACGTCCCGTTAATTCAACAATTTTTAAAAGCCAGGGTACTTTTTGAGATGGTCGACATTGAAATGAAAAGATCCTGACTCAAACCTCAAATCAAATCAGGAATCTTTTCACCCAGTGTAATTATCGACCACCGGTCTAACGCCTAGCGCCTAGCGCCATGTCCCAAACGAAAAGATATTCGTACTTAGCTCAAAGCCTCAAAACAGTAGTTGCCCAGTGGGAATCTGGATAAATTTCAGTTGGTATGAAGCAGGGGGCAAAAGATGCATCTCCATTGCCCAAATTCCTTCCACAACTAAAATAGATGCACTCTTTTTGTTCTCTCCCCCATTTCCCAATCCATTCATATCCTCTAATGGCTGCATTTGAAAATCGAGAAAATGTCAGAGAATGAAAGAAATTTTACTTTTTCACATATTTGATGCATTTAAATTATAAGAAATGCAAGAACTTGTAAAGCATGTGAGATTTTTTTTTTTTTTTTTTTTTTCTTCTTCCTACATGGCCCCTCCCAAACATCCAAATTTATATATATATATTTATAGACTATAATTCAGTTTAAATTGGTTTGGTATAAGATTATATACACTAGAGTATAGATTGGTTTTCCATTTAGTTTGGCTTAACCAAAGTTCCAACGCAAAACCAAACCAGTCTAATTCGATTTTATAATTTCAAAACCAAAATTGAGCCCAAAATCTAAAAACCCAATCCAAACCTTGGTTTGATATAACAAATATATGGCTTATATTATAAGAGCAGAATTGAAAATTATGCCCAAGATTCTCATGATTTTCTTAATAAACCAAACGCACAATTACGTAATTTTCATTACTAATCATGCAATTTCTTGCAGCCTTCAAACAACATCAAGAAAGTTATTTTCACTTTATTGACATCCAAATAGATGCCTATGGAATTTAATATAGGTACGGGCTTGTGTAATTGAAGATAACTATAATTTAAAAACAAAGACCCCAGAAAAGACCAAAACGAATCAAAGATAAGTTACATAATGACCTGGGCGGTGGATGATCAGAAAACTGGCTCTTAAATCAGGTTACATGCATCTGGCCTCCGAAAAGGTTGTGTGTGCATCATGCAGCACAGCAGTAGCATTCACATTCAGCCATCCATTAGTTTAACAATCTAAGTGCACACTGAACAGAGCATCGCATACAGTAGCCAAAAATTTTTGCAGTATTCTAAATAGGGATACACAATCAATATATGAGAATACAACCACATCCGTTCAAGTGAACGAACAGCAGTAGCTTTTCAGAAAAAGGGTCGTTGTCTTCCTCACATCTGGTTAATATATGAGATAAATCTAAAACCAGAAGAAAAGATGAGGTGCGCAATGTTACCAAATGGTGTGAGTTGTCATCAGTTACATTTATCATAACAAGACCAACAACAAACTGAGAACAAATCACCTGATACATTCTGAGAGCTTCCTAGCACTGTGTCGTCAGTTGAGATTATACATGGGGGGGCTTGCTGCTGCTTCGCGACGGTGAAGAAAAGAAAAAAAGGGCATGAGATTGAGGGAGATACTGACTAGGGAGATGGCTTGGATCGTCGTTTCTTGCACACCTTCATTCACAATATGGAGCAACCCTTTTGTGCCTTTCTCTTCTTCTTCTTCTTTTGCTTGGGTGGCTGGATAACCACCTTAATGGCTGCATCAAAGACTGCTTTCACGTTCTGCAGCGATAACAGAGATTTCATAAATCACATGAACAATGAGGCCACGATCCACTAAAACAAACCATGATGCTAGTAAAAAGAATTCACAAACCTGCTGTGTTTTTGAACTACATTCAATGTAAGCTGGAGCTCCAATCATCTTCCGTAACTCCTCTCCCTGTAACAAAAGTAGAAAGCCAGACAAGTTATCACCGTGAAGAAAACTTTAGGAAAAAAAAAACACTAGAAGCAGTAGTTCATACTTGAATCGTAGTGATGGGCACAGCACCAGGGTGATTTATAAAGAATTGCTTGTCATCTCGAAGATCTGCAAGCAGAGACGATGGAACTTGATGTATCTTCTTTAGAAATTCAGTGACCTCGTATACTCTAATAGAAATCCTTTTTAACTAAGATGATAGCAGGACAGAGGACAAAATATGGGCAACCTATAACTGGATTCAGCCATGAGAATGGAATAGAATTTTCAAGTTAATAACAAGTGATAAAACTTTAGCTTCCAATTTTCAAGAAGTTATATATGCAGACATAGTGGCAAGAAGATATAATGCCCAACCACAATCCCTTATCTGGAAGGGGAAACAGAAGCAACAAGTGAAAATAACATTTCGAAACACAGAAAAAGATGATTAGTACACAACCAAAATATAATTAAAAATTACAAAATATAAAAGAATTTGTCTTGGGTCATATTTCAATGGACATTCTGCCTCATTTTATTCTGCGTAGCATTTCAACGAAATAGGTAACTGACAAGCAAGCCTTCATTTCGTGAAAAGAATGCAAGATGATGTTATTCCAAAAAAGAATTTTATTATTATATATTAAAAATTCATTGAAAATTTCAGCTTTAAAATCAACAAATGGAAATAATCCACAGAATTAACAAAATAACTAGTCATTGATACTGACATGCACACTGCAAAGAATAGCAGTATGACAGCATGTCTCCACTACATATCTGCCACAAGATGTGTAGAACACCATTAGCCTGGTAATCATCATGTGGCTCAGTGAAAAGAAATAATTTGATCAACTGTGAGGGCCATATTTCATGCTTCAAACACACACAATGCTACTGTTCACAACAATTTATCGTAACAGAGTGCATGCTGGATTTTCACTATAAGAAAATATATTTTTCCCTTTGCAGAGGTAAAAGATGGTTCTTGAAGCAAACAGTGCTAAAGAAATATGAAGAAACTTGAAGATCAAATTCCACTCAGCTAGCAATAAAGGCAAGGCACCAAAAATAACTTTCAAAGCAGAGAAACACTAGCTTCCTCTAAAAGATCATGACGATGACCTCAATTCATATTAAAACTTACAAAACGCCTTAATTATCTACAGACAGCAGGACAAAAGGAAGTAAATACCCTGTCGGGGATATAATATAGACTAGAGTAAATATCCCAACCCTGCCATGCTTCTGAATGTCAAAATCTAAATGTAATGAGCCACGTCTTCAAGTCCCTCGTCACCAAACAAAAGAAAGCACCAAAGCTAGCAGTTATCAATTCTGCCGGCCCTTCAGCAATATAGATAAAATATACTCTCTTCAGTAGGACCAGTGGGGATAAATAATTTGTCTTGGCAAAGGCAACATACCAAAAACGGTAAAGACAATATAATTAAAACTTATAAACCTAAGAACCCCAAGAAACAAATCACAAGTTGCTTATGACATCAGATGGTAGACAAAATGTAAACCTAGCTATGGCTGCTTCAAATTAATATTATGTTTATAAATTTGATGAAGTGAAACGTCTTCTTGTGTATCCTGGCATGTCTGGTTTGGTGGTGAGATGTTATTTATTGTCACATGGATGGTTGATGTGACCAATCGAAGATCATCCATCAAAAAGGACAACTTTCCATGTAAGGCCTATTTGTATAATGTTTTACGACTTTTACCACACAAAAATGTAATATTTTGGTGTTTAAATCAGGAAAAACATTAGAAATAGGGGGATACTTTTGGCAGTATGGAATATGCTTTCTGGACAGGAAGAGCGTAGAAGAAAGCGATGTGGAGGGTATGTGGATCAAATGGGTTAAATTGACTCATCTTCCTCGAGAGAAAACATACAACGGGACTGCTAAAATCGTGTAACTCACCAAGTGACACATCTTACAAAAAACAAATCTGATAGCATCGATAAATGCCATCATAAAGGACACCAAAACCAGCAATTTGCCAATTCAAAGGCTAGTGTTGTTCGAGGCAGGACATGGACATGGGTGATAAGAGGTATTTGCAAGATTAAGATATAGCACCTAGGCAAGCCCAAACTACAAGCTTGCGTATAGCGGCAAAGGCATAAGCATCATATTGTGATGGTTATAAATGTTATAAAAGACCTAAATTTGGTATAACTTAGGGCCCTCTCAATTTTGAAGAGCTGTTGTTAGTGACTAAATAAAACTTACAGTGGGAGATTTCATCAATTTTCCTAGACAAATAGCAATCCAACTTAATTTTGTTTTAGTAAGTAGCAAGCAAACTTGAGTGATCAATCAACAACGCATCCATGAATTTTTCAACTAAAGAGAAGAAAGCCAAACAAAGGGGTTAGCATCAGTGTTTACAATGTTTTTTTGAAGTCGCGACATGAAATGCAGAGGAAATCGCTAGATTTCCCTTTTTCCCTTATGTCGGGCGACATGTCACGAGACATGAGGTAAAAAAGATTAAAAGCCCAGGTGTCGTGCGAGATGTCGCAAAATGTCGAGAGACATGAGGTAAAAAAAATTTAAGCCCCACATGTCACACACCAGCCATATCTCTTCTATTTAAGGCTTGTTTTGGTGAGATGTCGCACATTTCGTGAGACATCTCCCCAAAACACATTTTTCTCTCTTTCACGTGCAGGTTTTTCTCAGATCTACGGCTATATACGTGGTTTTTTGCCAACATTCTTGTCGCGACACATGTCGCACGTATTGGCCATATCTCTTCTATTCTTTGCATTATGATTTGTAAATTGTAAAAATCAAAAAACAACATTAAAAAATTAAAAAAATAAAATGAT
Organism: Pachysandra terminalis; assembly: GCA_031762675.1. Taxonomy (NCBI): domain Eukaryota; kingdom Viridiplantae; phylum Streptophyta; class Magnoliopsida; order Buxales; family Buxaceae; genus Pachysandra; species Pachysandra terminalis. The sequence goes on from JAUPMG010000020.1 coordinate 12,858,927, forward strand.
TACCACTACTTGTTATTTATTCAAAATTTATGTGCTTGTTGCTTAATTGAATTTAGTATTATCTTTTGTACAGCTGAGCTAACAACTCGACAACATCAGTATATAATCCCCCTCAACTAATGGTCTTTATTAAAGGGTTTTTTTTTTTTTTTTTTTTTTGCATATTTTTATGTATTTATGCCTCAATTATGCTCATCTAGGAGTTGAGGTCAAAATTCTATCAAAAAACTTAGATTTCCCTCAAATTTCCCCACATTTCGCATTTTCCCACAGATGCCGCGACATGTCATGACATCGACATTGCAAACCTTGGTTAGCATCATTATCCAATTACATTGTATAGCTATGTCATCATTTCAAATAACTTATTCTTGAATTCTATTTCTTTTCTAAATAAAACTTTTCCTTAAATTTTTTATGTTGTAGGTAGAGATATTCTTACTTGCTGCAAAAATTGCAACACACACACTTAAAAATTGAAAACAAACTCCATATCTTTTACCAAGTCCAACGACATGATAAACTATCCTACCATCATTTGCACAAGATTTTTTTTTCTTAAAAAAAATATTTAATATACTAGATCACTTAGTTTCACTGAGTGGACACACATGATGTCAATGACTATAGTTCCCTTATATATTCTAGAGAGCAGTAAATCATTAGAGCATGTCGAATTTTTCTAGCTCATACGAACGTAAGGTCAGTGGTTAGCACCTTAGCAAGTTAAATTGCTAAAGCATATTATGAATGGAAAAAGAAAAAAAAAAGCATTTATTTAAGGGAACGCATTTTCTTGCCTGCCAACACAAGGACGCAACTGAACATGTCCCTGCTGATGTGGTGGCCCAAAAGGGTTCCAAGAGTTCACCACCTCACTTTATCTAGTCTAGCAATTCGCATTCAGCTGAATAGTATGCTGCCAAGTGGCAAAGAGCATCTTTGGGAAACATTTTTCTTATGAAAGTTTCATCAGCAATTATTCACGGGAGTAGTAAAACACGTGAACAAACCTACTGTAGGGAAAACATACAGAAGCCCGATCCAGAGTCCTCAACTAGATTTTCTGGATTGAACATGTCTAGAAGAACCTAGAACTAGAAGAACTTTATATATTATACTTACGCAAACTAAAATAATTCAGAAAGAAATCTCCACAAGTCTGAACTGATTCCAGCCAAACCAGCTACACTTGGTGTATAAAAGCATGGTTTTCAATGTTGTCGACATGTCGACCATTTTTGACACGAAATCCATGGGAAGTCGCAACATGTTGCGATATGAGGGAAAAACTATATTTTTGTAAAAAATAACCCTACAAAATTATGAAAATAGATTTTTTTTTTCCCTCGATGTCGCGGCATGTCTCAAGTCTTACCAGTTTGAGACATGTCTTGCGACATTGACATTGCAAACCTTGTATAAAAGTACTAGACGTTCTCCTTAAGGAATTTCAGGGTTTGATTTAGATAATCAGCCCAAACCAAGCAACATGAGGCTCAATTCACACAACTTAGCTTAATACAAGCACCATCTCTAGCTCCCTTCATCATAAGGGTGTCAATTGGTTCGGTTTAAACCAAAAACCAGCTGGACCAAACTGAAAAAAGTCGGTTTGGTTTGGTTATTTTTCAACTTCAGTTCGATTGCAGTTTGAAAAATAAAAAACCGAATTAGTTCAGTTCAGTTTACGGTTAAGGCCTTTATTAAGGAAAACCGAAATCATGTAAACCGAAAACGACCGAATAACCAACTATATATATACACACACATAAATATCTAAACTGGTTTAATGTATTAAAACATAAACCTAAACCGGTCAACATTAAACCAATGACTAATATTATCTTTTTTTTGAACCAAAAATAACTTAAAGGTTTAAGAGGAGAGAAAACAATATATATATATAAAACCAAGGTTTACCATGTTGATGTCACCTGGCATGTCGCCAAGTAACTCCGACGACATGGGGCAAAAAAGGGAAAATATCACAGAAATATAGGGAAACCATGGGTTTTTGCACCAAACTTTAAACATGTCAAATTAAGGCCTAAATGCATCCAAATACCTTAAAAAAAACTGCATACACGTTAAAAGTTGTTACTTGAGGGGGGTGGGGGGTTAACTTAGATGTTGTCGAGTTTGTAAACTATAAAAAAGATGCTATATGTAATTAATTCAATCTGAAAGTGAATGCAAGTCAAACTAAAAGATACATAAAAGTAAGAATCAAGTGTCATATCCATAATACAAAAAACGAATGTAAATCAAACTAAAAAGATAACTCAATAACAAATCGGAAATGTCATAAATGATCAAACTAAACGTGATGTAAGTCAAAGTGTCAAACTAAAAAAATACATAAAAATAGAAATCAAGTGTCATCAAAGCTACCATGTATGGGTCACTCATATCCAAATAACTAATATATAAGTTTTGTTGAACAAATACAAAGTAAAAAATGAAAAAAATTAATTTTCACCTTGATTCCGCCGGTGAAGCGTTTGCAAACGGCGTAAAACCCTCTTGAAATGGGGAGAAATGTGAGAGAAATTGAGTGAAATATGAGAGTAATGGAGAAATAGGGGAAATCTACTGGATTTGGGATAGATTTTCCCTTTTATATGCGACATATCACATGTGCCGAGTGATACGCTCAACATGTCTGCTTATTTACAAAATTATCCTCCATGTCGAAGACATCGGGGTAATTTTTTTTACTCTCATGTCGCTCGACGAAATCTGCCCCACATCGAGCAAACTTCCCATATTTCTCCATTCATCTCATATGTCACTCCATTCCTCCCATATTTCTCCTCATTTCTCCCCATTTCAAGAGGGTTTTGATCCGATTTGTGTACGAAAACACAAATCCACCGCCCATCAACATCTACGCCATTTGCAAGCACTTCATCGGCAAAATCAAGGTGAAAACCAATTTTGTTTTTTTACTCATTATTTGTTCATCAAAACTTGCATACTAATTATTTGGATATGAGTGGCCCATACACAAAAGCTATGATGACACTTGATTTCTATTTTTATGTATTTTTTTAGTTTGACACTTTAACTTACATTCATGTTTAGTTTGATCATTTATGGCATTTCTGACTGGTTATTGAGTTATCTTTTAGGTTGACTTACATTCATTTTTTGTATTATGGATATGACTCTTGATTCCTACTTTTATGTATCTTTTAGTTTGACATATCTTCATTTTTAGTTTGAATTAATTACATATAACATCTTTTTTACAACTTACAGATCCAACAGCGTGTAAGTTAACTCATGTAATGACTTTTAATATCTAACCAGTTTTTTTTGATGTATTTGGATGTCATACTTACCAGGAATATACCCTGGTCAAACTGAAACTGTCTCAAGACACAAAGATACAGATAAGGGGTGGCCTCCCTTAACCCAATAGCGTTAGGAATGGCTTTCCTTGAAAAGCCACAATGTTGAAAGTACCTTAAACATTCATTCCCATCTCACCCGGTCTTCAAAAAGGTTGCTTAGATACTCGTACCACCCATTATTTCCTCCATCAACCTTACGGTTCATATCATATGCAAAAGGGATCTAAACAGGGGGTGCTCTGTTCAAATGCTCCAAGGGCTAGAGTTGCAACAATGACGCACTGGCCAAGAACTTCCTTTCCCTTCAATTGGCACAAGCATCAAAGGCAGTGTAAATCTCTGATAAAATTATGGCCATGAACCTGAATGTCTGCCTGACTTTATCCATAGTGGTAATAAGGGATAGGTCAATGCACTCATCCTTTCATAGAAAAAATACATTTGAGTAAACCACGAGAGTGAATGTATTGAGTCATGCCTGCGGGTCATCTTTCTTCTTACCAAATGTCATCTTGGTCAAGAACGGCTCAAAAAACCTAAGCAACACATCATTCCCACCAAGATAAAAAATACAGTTTCATCTTAGTCAATACCCCATAGATCATAGACATCAATCTTGTAACTGCTCTTTAAGTCTGGGCAAGCAGGTGGACCTCGGAATACTAAGCCCAAGATCCGTTCCCGTTCTTCAATGGTGAGGATCATTTTATTCAACTCAAACCTAAATAAATTAACATATCATGTGTCGATATGGACAAGATGAAATTGCCAATCCATTCCAGTCCACACGATTATATGTCGATATGGACTTCCCAATTCCATCATCATTGGCAATGCCTTAAATTTCAAGAACTTAGACATGAAGGCGTTGTGTAAGAATCTCTAGATCTTGTATCATAACTTATCCTCATATAGATCGGAGATGAATGGGGGCAGCTGAAGCTACAAATAAAAATGTGAAGAAAATAGTCTAGAAGATGGCAGAGACTTATAAAGATTGGCACGAGATGCTACCATTTGCTCTCCACCTCCAGTACTCTAGTAGTGCGGTTGCAAAAGCAAGTAGATTCTACTAGATTGGAACTAAAACACAATACTTACCAACATCAGGAGGTGGAGAATACTGACTGCTAGTTTCAGATTTCCACATTTTTGTGTTATGCCTAAATGGCAGACACAGCTTGAACTCACCAAAAGAAGCTAATAGACTATTAAATTAAGCAGTTATGGACATCAAGAAATTTCTTGTAATCTAATATGATAGAAAGACATCCTTGGAGAAGTTCGTGGCTAGAAGAGATAGGAATAATTGGAATGGTCTTGACAGCATTCAAATAAATAAATCGCTTATCGCTGATGGGGATAAACATATCGACATCTAACACAGCAAGCGTCAAATTTGATGCAGACTGAAGTTAAGAATCATAGGTTGAAAATTATAAGAAATAATGTAGAAGAAAATTGTTATTGCAATATTATTATAAGCATTATTCAACGCAATTTTAATAATTGTATCATATACCCATAGACAGGAAATAAATGGTTGTGACAAAATTATAGTAATCACTAAGGAACATGGTTCTACGGACCGGTCAGGTCCGTACCGAGACCAGACCTCAACGTTCTGATCCTAAGCCGCGATACATACTTTGTAGTAATTTTCCCATTTACAAAAGTACATGCAACATATAAAATCAAAAATATTCAACAATTTCCAAAAATCACATTTTAAAAACGACATATAGAGCGCTATACTATACTCAAATCAATACAAAATTAGGGTCTAGAATACAAAGTGTTTGGAATTTGAGCTCTCTTTGCTCAATGGAATGTATTCACATCCTATAAGAATTAGCTTCGATTTGTTAAAAATGATTCATTAATGTATGTAAAAAAATTTTGGCAAAATTCTGTCAATTTGATTTTCCCTAAATCATTTCAAAATAATGTTATTGTTCACATAAATGAATTTCATCAATAAAATCCCTTAGCTAGTAATTAGTAATTACTCAAAATAAGATGAGGGAAAATAAAGCTAATAGTTTTTTATGCAGTTTTATCATTAACAAAATCGAAGTAATAGATTCATAATGGTTTATTGTCACCATTTACACATTTAGAAACTGACTGATTTCAAAATGTCATATTAATTTAGCTAGATGAACAAACACATGTACAAATAGGAATACATAAGTTTATAGAAAACAGAAAACTGCGAGAAAACAAAACTGCTGAAATAACATGCAGTTATATACACACACATGCACCACGCACGCAAGCATGCACACACACACATATGTATATGTGCGTATGTGTGCAACGTGTATATATATTGATGATTAAGAGCAGCTAATATTCAAAATATAGCTTTACACAAAACAAAACTTTGTTCAAACAATGTGAGGAAGCAGAGAGTATATGAGAAAAACTGACCAAGTTTTGTTCCAACAAGAATTATTGGAACACCAGGAGCATAATGCCTCAGTTCAGGAATCCACTGAAAAGGGAAACCATAATTAAAGACAATTTATAAGCAAAATTTAAAATTGAGATATGATCTGAAAAGAGCCACACTGATAAAAGGTCAGGCATTCCTCTAAGGGGAAGAAGATCCCTCACCTTCTTGGCAACATTTTCGTAGCTGGCCTTGCTAATGAGAGAAAAGGCCAACAAGAATACATCTGCCCCACGATAACTCAAAGGTCTTAATCTATTGTAATCCTCCTGACCTGTTCAACGAATTAAAATCAGGAACAATAAACTCTAAAAAAAATGTATGAGAAAACAGAAGGCAAAAGAAGAAGAAAATGGCTGGATATATAATTACCAGCGGTATCCCATAAGCCTAAATTAACAGTACTCCCATCAACAACCACATTCGCACTGAAATTGTCAAAAACAGTGGGCACATAATCCTGTTCCCCAGAACAACGAAAAAGAAGATGATAAGAAACCCTAGGATTAATAGAAACCAATTTCTCTCCCAAAGTCAATCTCCAAATCAAACGAAGCACAGTTAATAAGAATGCCAAAAGAGAAGAATTTCAAAAACACAAAGTACAGGAAAACCTTTATGCTATTAATAAAATAATTTCAGAAGTGTGAATGAATAGTTTTTCCTACCAATAACTCCTAAAATAAATAATGTAGGAGAAAAACAAAAGTAAAACAGGCAGAAAATTAAGAACGTTTTCTTTAATTAACGATTCAATTTGGGAAAAACACATGAAACCCTAATTTAGATTTTTTTTTCTTCCACAAGGATCAACCAAATAACATTGAAAGAGAAAAGCAAAGAACTAATATCACAAAATAAAAACGATAAACGGGCATACGAAAATAAAATCAAAGCTAAAGATGTGAAAGAGATACTCACCGTTGGAAAAGTGTTGCTGGTGTAGGAAATAAGCATACAAGTTTTACCAACGGCACCGTCCCCGACCGTGACGCACTTTATAAACCTAGACGCGCTCATTTCCGCCGGAGAAGCCGCAGATCTTCCCCTGACGACCTAATCAAAATGCCTCTAGGTCTTCTCTTTCTCGTCTTCTTTCTTCAACCATTCATCTGCTCAAGAGGAAAACCCAAAACAAAACCCCATTTCTCAACCATTCCAATTCCAAACCCTAGTTGAAATGCAATTATTAAAAAAAGAAATCTGAGCAGATGAAAACGGAAAAGATTGCACTTCAAAGAAACAAGTGAACCCTAACCCTAGAAAGAAGAGTAGTAGTTTTCAACAGCAGAAAGAAAGAAAGAGAAATGTGGATTTCAGAAAACGACCTGATCGCAAAAGCAATGAGATAGAGAGATGCACAGAGAGAGAGAGAGAGAGAGACCTTTGAGAGCCGGGAAACAACGCAGTTGAAGCGTTCGCTAAACCAGCCAACCTTTCGCCAGCTATCCGCTACCCGAATATCGGCCCAGGCACTCCTCACAAATACCACAAACACAATTACTATTCCCCCTCTCTATTCTTTATTTTTTTTTACCAACTCCCACTGCTCTTTACGAATATCCAATGCATATTTGCCACGTATAAAGACTTATCTAATAGCCAATCACACACATCGCTTAATGCTCTACTCTCTCTCACTTCTTAAAATTATCACAAATATTTATTCCATTTTTAATTAATTTTATCACCTTCGCCTTTTTTGTAACCTTTTTTTTTGTAAGTTTTTTTGATTTATTTTATGTTTTTTACCCGTGAATACGAGAATAACAAGTCTCTCTCTCTCTTTCTTCCTTCAAAAAACACCACTTTCTTCAAGATCAAATGACTCTTTGTGTCCAACCCCCTAAAAATGGGTCAACCCGAATCAAATCCACCAACTTGTTGGATACCCATTTAAGTGGTCTTTTATACTAGGTTTATAATTATATTTTATAATTAATTTATTATTTATAAGTATTTTAAAATATTTTCATAAATTAAATATATTTTTTCTTTATAAAAAAAATTATATTTTTATAATATTATTTGTAGATATTTTAAAACTTATACATGAGAATAACCTGAGTATTCAACTTATATAAGCCCACTAACACATGACTAACATGTTTTCACATTTATCAATGTTCATCCAACTTTTAATCTTTTTTAAGTTTTGATAATGGTTGTTATCTCCATCAATAACTTGGAGTAAATATTACTTCATCGTAAATAATTGATAAAAATGATAATTTGTGGGTACAATACAATGCTACACGTGAGAGAGTTTATTTCAAAAACAATTAATGAAACGTGAGAGAGTTTCAAGTTTTCAAGTAACTAAAGCTTTAAAAACAAGGAGTTGTTAATGACAATTGGAGTTCTTCTATCACCATCCATACACCTATCTTAAAAAACGTATAAAAAAATAGAATTAACCCTGTAAATATTTGATAACAAGCATTTTATACTGCGAAGTCACTTTTGAAAAAAAAAATAGTTAAAGTTTTTAACACATTCTTCAAGGCACCCTCTCCCTTTATAATATGAATTATTGTTTATTCAATAAAATGTATTGGTATTTTTAATAAGAAAGTGAAAAACTAGTCCTAGAATTTTATTATTACCTCTACCCCTAAGGATTTGTTTGGTGTTATTTTGGATCACAAATTAGCTTGTTTGACATTCATTCTATGTTAGGAACTTATTCTGGAACATTTCGGAAACTAATTTTGAATATCTTTTAATCCTGTGTAATTAGGTTAAAACAATGTAAGATTTGAGGATTTCCTTCTTGGGCAAGGAGTGAAGACAAAGAGAAGGATGTTAGATGGGGATTTCTTAGCTTTTAAGGGAGACCTTATTGCAATTTGTGTTGGTTGGCTATGGTCCTTGTCTTTGAGCACATTGACCCATCACACTCAATGACACATGATCCACCTAAGTAGATAACAGTTGTTGAAATAGGTGGGTAAACATCCGACCCAAATATGGTCCCTACAATACAATAACACCTCTCTTTTATTTTAGTTGAAAAAAAAAGAAGAAAAAAATACGTGACTACCAAGACTATCGCTTGTGCACCATTTTTTCTAAGGTTGACTTCATTTTGCTGACTTGGTGAGCGATGACAATCATGGTTTAAAGTTTCATGGTCGGACTGGTTCGGATCTGGTACAAAAAAGATCGCTCAGTTTAAAAATAAAAATTGGATCGGCCAGACTGGCAATACTAGTTGCCAGATCATTGGTATATCCAGATCACTATCGGTCTGAATCGTTTAATTTCTAAATTAAAAAAAAAAAAAAAAAAATGGATCAGATGGACCAATCACTGGATCGGTTGTACCGGTATTGGTTGGACCGGTCCGATTCAAAGCCTTACGATACAACTATTGTATCGTGGCTTGGGATCATACCGATCCTACTACGGACCAGATCAATCCGATCCTTGAAACCTTGATGACAATGGGATGAGTCGGGTCTGTTCTTATTCAAAGGTTAGTAAATTGCTTATGATCATGGGTGCAACCAATCCAAAAGAATCCTGTACCTAAAAAAATGGGTTCGATCAAGAAATGTTGTTGCTCGTTATCAAGTAATAATAACGAAAACAAAAAATAGAGGATCAAGAACGTGCACACAGATATACGTGATTTGGCGTAACCAATGTCTACGAGAGAGAAGTTTTTGTTATATCAAATAATGAATTAGGGTTACAAATTATAGTCCTGCTTGATATCCTTGTCATACTACAGGGGTCATCACCCTTTGCACTCTTAACCTATGGTTCTATTCGACACCAACGAATTTTCCCGAATCATGATTAACTCATTTTCGATCTTTACTACGTTGAAATCTTCATAAATTTACAATTTTAAATTCTCTGATCCTTCACTAAAGCACTTAGTTGTTACTAATTACAATTGCTTTATACTTGTCAATTGTGACCATATCTTAAAAGTTTATCCACATGTTGAGGTGTGGAGCTTGATGGTTCATTAGATCTAACTTAATTGGTTGTTTTTGGAGTATATTTGTATTTTATTATAGATTTGTATTTTATCATTTATAATATTATTATAATCATAAATCGTGTACGATTAGCAATTGATAATTTGTACAAGTGAGAAAGCTTTGTAACTCATGGTCTTGTTTCTTGATTACAGTGGATTTTCTATTATATCGTATTTTTATTTCTTGATTATAGTGAATTTTTTATTGCTCCGTAGTATTTGCGAGTCACAAGGGTTTTCCAAGCGTTCTTGTTTTATTTCTATTAGCGCAAATTACACTTTGATCCCCTGAGGTTTCAACCACTTACACTTAGACTCCTTAAGATTTGTTAAATTATAATTACCTCTTTTTATATGAAACCTTACGGAGTCATGGACTGATTTGGGGTGGTGGGAGTGGTGGGGGAGGTAACGGTGGGGGTGGTGGATTTGAGAGAAATAATTTTATATTTTATTAGGGATAAATCAGTCCATGACATCTTGAGGTTTTATATAAAAATGAGGTAATTGTAATTTAACAAATCTCAGGTGTCGAAACCTCATGAGGTCAAAGTGTAATTTACCCTTTCTATTATTACTTGGTTTTCTATTCTTAAGCACCACATTCATTCGTTACGTTACACTGCCCTGGAAAAGACATTAATGTTACATGCACATCAGCTTGTTGGGGCTTTGAATAGGGTCCCATGCCCTTTACTTTGGTTTAAGTATATCTCTAACCCAATAATATTTGTTAGCAATTGTCCATCCAATGTGTTGTAAGCTCTAATCCGCTAATCACGCCAAAACAAATACAAACATAAAGATTTGGGGGAGCACATGGGAGCAAATTAAACACCTAACCCCATGTGCTTGGCAGCTTGGGTGACCAACCTTGCTCCCACCATCTTCTTAATTAAATCAATTTCTTTTTATTTGGTACCTATTGAGAGATTCCATTACCTCCTTTACAAACAACTCCATATACATAGAGTGGGGAGTAAGGGGTAAGGACCCTTTCCATGCTATTTATAACCCTGGTTTAAACATTGGGGTGGTTAAGCTTTCAATTCTTCTAAATATAACCCTAGTTCTTTATTATGTGGCCAATCTTTGTTCTTCTACTTCCTTGTCCATTTATTTTTCACTTATAGTCCTAGAAAATTAAAGGGTTGTGATCCAAATTCTGTAGGACTGGGATCCTATGTGCTAGGATTTTGTATGCTCGCCGTATGCTGTAGAGACAAACTCGAGGGTGGAGCTCACACTCGGGAGCAAAAATATTATTTTGCCTCTCGGGGTTTGTCTCTACAGCACACAAGATCTCAGCACATAAGATTCCGGCTCAATTTTATGTAATCTTCTATTATATATTAACATTGACAAAAAAATTAGAGCAAATGAATCATGTGACGCCACATGTACAAAGCCGATATCGATAACTGGTTGTTTCGGTTAAAGTAGAAGTGGATTTGAGGTTGATATGTATTTAGAAATAGTTGATCACCCGTTTTAATATTGCTTGCGTGGCATTGTCTGGTTAGTACTGCAGGAAACTTCGTAGCAAATATAGTAGACGATTTGCTGCCGGTTCGATGATGTTGTGTCATTGTCAAATGTTTTTATGCCTGTTTTTTATTATCTACACGAAGCAAAGACGAATAAATTAGTTATAGGCAAACATCAATGGTGTCAACGCATCAAGTTACTGACCTAACCCTATTTGAAAGGAACTAGTTACTAAGACTTCCAGATACAGATTGTTCTTGTTTTTCTGATGTGGGTTGATCCATTGCGACCCAAGATACTTTCAGGTCGGTTTACATTGGGTCAATGGGTTCATCACTGTGATCCAAAATGGACTTGGGTGTCCGGCTTCGCCGATTGAACCGGTTCAATCGATATCCAGTTGCATAACCGAGTCTGGTGAACTTTTAACTCACTAAGTATTGAAAACCAATGAGACTTAGCAATTTAACCGGTTTAACTAGTGACCCCACAGGTAATTAAGACGAGTTTTATAAAACCATCTGGGTGAATGATTGTTTAGTTTCATTTATAATGATTTATATTGGATATTTGAACTATTGATATATTTTTATTTTTGGTATTTGAAATATCGTTATATGGTGAATAATTTCTATTTGACACAACATTTTAATAAATTATAGTAGTAAATTCTTTATTCAACTATTATTGATTGGTTATTTCCAGTTTTTTCTTTCATATTCTGCGGCCTCTTGGACAATCCAAACGAGATTCCTCCGTGGGCAATCCGTGGAACTATGTCTGAGACGGAAGCTAGGCACATCGTCAACCAATTTCAAAGACGACAAATCCAGATTGTTTACAGAGATGCAAATATGGCTGCCGATGCCCTCACCAACTTTGGTCTGATTCTGAAAATCAAGCCTTTTTCTTCTCAATCAAATATTCAGCAAGTCTCCATCTTCTTGTTATGCCTTAATCTTGTACCTTGAGTTATGCCTTAATCTTGTGCATTGATTTTCTCTTGAAGAGATTCACCTCTTGAATGATATGGTGCAAAACACAACATGTACAATATCTAATATTCTCTATTAGATCCAAGTTGACCCATCAGTTGAACCGGTGTGACCCAAACCACTCCTTTTATTGGGTTAACGTCCGGACCAGGTTTTAAAACATTGGTTTTATGAGCAAACCAAGGCAAACAAAAAAGTCCATAAGCCAAGCCCATGAATAGATGGGAGGTAAGGGCCTTATACGGGTCGGATCCACTAGAAGAAAGAGGAATGCCACATGGCACATTTATAGTAGGACACGCTACTCGTTGGGTCAGCAACGACGTCCAGCCGCTCTCTTCCTTGCACAAAAAAATTGAAAGAAACGGAAAGACATGAGAGAAAATGGTACAAGAGAGAGAGAGAGAGAGAGAGATGCGTTTTTCCGAAATTTACTGATAAGCCTTAAAATATACGAAATCTTATAGTTGTTGTTGAAGATAGCTTGCTGTTGAAGAGTCTTGCACTCCAAGTTAACTTGCTAGCCAAGCTTCTTCCCTCCCTTGCAGCACAAGTATTTGCTGAAGAATCTTGCACTCCAAGTTAACTTGCTGGTCAAGCTTCTTCCCTAGCTTGCAGCACAAGTATTAAAAAACTTGTCTACCAAGTTTCCTCTCCTTAACCCCTACCTCTCTATTTCTATAAATATGTAATTGATGCTGCTGTAATAAAAAAGAAATAAGAAGAAAAAAAAAAGAAGAAAAGAAGTGAAGGATTATTGAAGAGTGGAGTAGGCACAATGCCGAAGCACTATATACATGTGTGTTCTTTCTTTGTTGCTTTTAACATGGTATCAGAGCAAGGTTTTTGAGTCCAGAAACAACCATGATGTCTGAAGCAACTTCTGAGTCCAGAGGCAGCACAAATCCTCTCACAATGACGGTTCCACATGATTCGATGAATTTACAGATCACTCCAATAAATTCAATGGCACAAACTACTCTGCCTGGTCGTAGTTTGTGAAGTTATATGCTACTGGAAAAGGAAAATTAGGTTTTTTGACAGGCAATAAGAAGGAACCTGTCATTACCGACCCGACCCATTCGACATGGGTGGAGGAAAACGCCATAATAATGTCATGGCTTCTCAACTCGATGACTCCTGAGGTGAATGTCAGTTTCTTGCGGCTTCCCACTACTCACGATATTTGGGATGCAGTGGCTCAAACATACTTTATTGGAGAGGATGCTTCACAAATCTATGAGTTACGGCGGAGAGCTCATGAGACATGTCAACAAGGTAAATCCCTGACAAGTTATTTTACTACTCTTCAGTCAATTTGGCAAGAACTCGATTTTCTCCATCCTTGTGAGATGGATTGTGCAAGTGATACAGTAAAAATGAAGAAAATGATTGAAGCTGAAAGGGTTTATGATTTCTTAGCCAGCCTAAACCCGGGTTTTGATCAAATTCGAGTCCAAGTCTTGGGGCTTGAGACTTTACCCAATTTGCGTGGTGCCTTTGCCTATGTCAGACGTGAAGAACTCCGACAAGCCAGTATGATGGCATCTACTACCCAAGACAGTTCAGCATTGAATATTGTTCCATCTGCTTTTGTTTCTTCAGGTCCTAGAAAATTTGAAAAGAAGGACAAGGAATCTCTCTTTTGTACCCATTGCAAGGGGACGAGACACACCCGAGAAACATGCTTTAAATTGAATGGATATCCGGATTGGTTCAT
>JAUPMG010000020.1:12909771-12934479 GCA_031762675.1 Pachysandra terminalis
AGCTGAGAGGAAGAACAAGCACCCATAGTGTTTAACCGCGGAAATCGGCTGAGACGGACCGGCTGCATTTAATTAAAAAAAAAAAAAAACCTTGGATCGTTCCGATCCCGAGTTGGATCGCCCGATCCAAGGTCTTGGGGGTTTTTCTCGGTTCGGAACCAACTCGGGGATCGTTCTCATCCGATCCCTTACACCATGTTCATAATGGCTAACCACCCTCAAATGGTCAATTCATACGGGCTAACCACCCTCATATGGTCAATTCATACGGGCTAACCACCATGAGATGGTCAATTCGTTATACGGCTAACCACCTTAAGATGGTCAATTCGTTATACGGCTAACCACCTTAAGATGGCTAATTCGTTATACGGCTAACCACCTCAAGATAGTCAATTCATTATTCGGCTAACCACCCCAAGATGGTCAATTCGTCAAGAGTTAGTCCCCCTTAAAGGACTAAGGGTTTGTCACCCTCACAAGACTAAGGATTTTTGTCCCCTTCGAATGATAAATATATGAGCCTATTACCCTTAACAAACTCTTACCGTACTGGCTTCGAAGGAAATCTCCAAGGAGAAGCCTTCGAAGGCATGTTTATAATCTCATCCCCAGGAAACACCTTCGGATGACAACCTTTATTCAGACTAGTGGTCTCTATCCTACTCAAGGGTTAGCTTCTTCATTAAGTAAACCCTCGAAGGAAAGAATAGTTACTGCATGTCTTACACGAGGCTAACCACCCTGAGATGGTCAATTCCTCAAAGGCTAACCACCCTAAGATGGTCAATTAGTCAGAGGCTAACCACCCAGAGATGGTTAATTCGTCAGAAACTAGCCACCCTGAGATGGTCAATTCGTCAAGGGTTAATCACCCTCAAAGGACTAAGGTATGGTCACCCTTCTCAAAGGACTAAGAGATGGTCACCCTTCTCAAAAGACTAAGGGCTTGTCACCCTTATAACAGTTTTGTCCCCCTTTGAAGGACAAAGATATGGGTCTGTCACTCTCACTAGACTTCACATTTACTAACTTCAAAGGAAATCCTCAGGGAGAGTCTTTCGATGTCATATTTACTCGTCTCCAGGAATCACCTTCGGATGACATACTTTACACAGACTTGTGGGATTTATTTATGCACTTTAATTAGAGAGCATTACGACGAGTTCAATTCAAGATCACTCAACTTGGTTATTTGACCTAGAACCTTTAAGGATTCTATGATAACTTTTCAATGCAAGAATGATTGATCATGAAAACCGAATCACCCGATGAGAACCTTATATTTAAAATCTCTATATGGATAAGTTCGTTAATATACTAGTCCCTTTGTAAGATGTATGAAGTTACTCTGACTTCCCTCGAAAGAATATAGATTAAACATACAAAAATGGGTTCTTTCGAAAATGAATAAAGACTTGAAGAAAATTTTATGAACTTCGAATGGCTTCTTTATTTAAAGGTGATTGCAATAAAACCCCAAAATAGTCATATAATGAAAAACCTTTGTAAATTATATAGTCATATATTGCAAAGTTATTTCAAGATACTTTAATATCTCTTAGCGGTGTTGATAGTTTATGTTTGCACCCTCTATATTTATCAGCAGCATTGATGCTTATGCTTGCAATCAGACTCACCACATCGACATGGTCAAATCGTCAACGGGTTTCTCATTCTCAAAAGACAATGGCTACGGGTTCATCCCCCTTAAAAGCCTTGATTACAAGTTTATTGAAATCATATGCATCGGCATTATTTTAATTTCATTTATTTCCCAAAGAAAGGAACTTCGAGGAATATACCAAACAAGAACAGTGGCTTCCGAGCCTTGTTTCCCTTATTCACATCATTCTCACTCGAGACCTAAGGATTTGTCATTTTAGCATTATCATCATCCTAGCTTAAGGACATCTAGTTTGAGTTCTTAGTCTCTACTTTGAGGACATCGATAACAATTTATCTTTTGAGAATTAGGGTCATGAAACCAATATTGTTCGCGAGGTCTTAGATCCAAGATCTCTTTGTTTGAATATTTGGCTATACTAGTCTCTTGATCGAATGTTATGCTTATTGCAGTTCATCAGTTATAGTATTGACTTTGGCTTAAAAAACGGTTCCTTCGTATGAGATTTTAGCTTCACAATAATATATGCCGTAATGGTTAGTTCTTCTGTTTGCCTGAAAAAGCTTATTTCTTGCACTTCGTCAGACAATGGGCTAATGATGATTCAGTAACTTAAGCAAATTGCACATGTCTACTTGTCACCTGCTTGACCTACTTGACATACTTGATGGGTCTAATTATCACATGAATCATGGGTCTAATGGATCACTTGACCCACCCAGTCCAAATACTTAAAACACTCAAGAGTCACTATATGCATAATGTGATTTGTATGACTCATATTCCATGTGTCACCTAATGGTACAAAGGTGACACATGGCATTCACTCCTTCACTTCCTTCATAGACAAGTTTACTTCAAGGGCAAGATTGCTTGAAAACCAAGTTTACTTGGCAGCTAAGAAAATGACAAAGTTCAATACAAGACAAAAGAGAGGAAGAAGACACAGAACACTACAAAAGGAATAGAAGGAGGAGAGAGAAGATTGTATTTGCTATTATGCTTGATACCTCTTGTATCCGAAGAAAACATCTCTTTCTTTCTATCTCTCTATCTCTTTCTCTCCCTCCTTTCTTTCTTATTTCCTTCTTTATCCCCGTATAACTGGGGTTATCATTGTATTCCCTATACTTCTAAATAGTAGAAAATCCCTCCTACGAGGCAACATTCGTGGACTAGGCATATTGCCGAACCATGTAAAATTCCGTGTTCTCTATTTGGCTCTCCCCCATTCCTTCTACATATATTTGTCAATGGTTGGTGTAGTGCCGTCCGAACGGCCGCGCGACGGTTTAGGCGGATGCTTGAAATGCCCCACGTGCCTAAACAAGACCTTATCCAATTCCAGGCAGTACAGGAACAACTGATACACGATATGTCCATTATCGATGTCGTCACATGCTTACGCTATTCAAGCAGCACAATTCCTGCATCACCAGTACTATTAATTGTATTTTAATTTTTAATTTATCAATTGTTATGACATGAATATCAATTGTTATTTTATTTTATTTTTATATATATAGAAGTATCCTATATTTTATTTATTATTTGTTTATTTATAAAAACATGTCTTGGGGCTTATACCTCACACTTTGGGTAAATGAAATGTCTCATATCACGCCTTTGTATCTTGAAACATTGATCCTTATCCTTCCACGAAAAGAAAAAAAAAAAATATATATATATATATATATATATATATGTCCAAGTCAATGCGCCTCTTAAGTCTGAGTGCCTAAACAAGATCCCAATAGGATTTATGAAAGTTCAAGGAAACTACATATTGTTGTGACCACAAATATTCTCTATTATTGGTTCAGAAAAAGAGAGAAACTAAGGAGTAAGCTTGAGCTTTGTTAGAAGCACAGTCACTAGAGACAAGATCTGCTTCCAAATTCCAGGAACTAAGTCAACTGTCCCTCAATTTGTCTTAGCAAAGTTACTCAGAACACTACTACATGAGAAAAGAAACATAGTTCATGAGCATATGTTACCTCCACTTGAATACCCTTGCATCTCCAGCAGAGGGACCTAAGAGCTTGAGTGATCTTCTCTCCACCAGCTTTTAGACGAGATATAATTTTGGCTGCCGAATGAGCAATGGCATCAGGTTGAGCTTTCTGGAAATCTTTTACATCCACAACGGTCTGTAGGGAAGTAGAATTAAAGCAAGAAAACGGTTATTGGACTTTAAAAGCTGCAATCATTACATGCAAAGGCATTTCCAAACAGATTTTAAAATTTGAAAGTCTGTACCTCATGGCATTAGAAGTAATTCATTATGCTGTGAACTTAATGAATTATAGGGAAAAAATTAAGTGCCATGCAACTACACTAATAAACAGCTCCCAAATGAAGGAGGGCTCCACAGGATTGATATAGTAGCACTTGGTACCCATTAAGATTTCTTTCTGTAATAAAATGTAAGTAACAAACACACACTTGAACGCATACATACATAGAGGGGGAGAAACAGAGACTTAGCAGTTTACCACTTATTGGATGGGTAGTTGTGGGATCACATTTGATGTCCCAGCTCATGAGAGCATGGAAAATCGGAAACCCTTTATAAGAGATGACCGAAACTCATTCTAAGGGCAGCTAGAACAAATTTCACTAGAAGGAACTCATGAGTCATGCAAATTGCAAGATAATCTCGTTTTGTTCTCGAGCAGATGGGAATTATATTGAAGATATGGAGGCAAGGACCTCACTTGATGCGAAAGGAGGCTCTGTTATAGTTGAGCTTCATATCACGGGACCTTAAATTCCACTAAACCTCACATCCCTCCTTTGATGACTGCACTTACAGCTTCAGAAGACTCAGCAACCCCTTACCCGATTAGAACATGGCAGGGACAAGTAACCAAAAATTGTCTGTAAAGCCTAACCTGTGAAACTGGGTGTAAATCCAAGAATTAAAGATTCCATTGCTACATTTTCATAAGTGTTCCACATTTCTTTGGAAATGTTACACTAATTAATAGGGTATATTTCTTTACCCAACTGATTGATATAAATCAAACAAAATCAGAATAGTCCTTCTCACCAACTGTTCCACTGTTCCATTGCATGAATGATACTGTTGGAGTCCAGTTTTCAGTAAAAGCAATCAAAATTATGGCATGGGCTGTTCTATATTGGTTTCTAGGATAACCACATCTACAACTAGCGTATAGTTGTAGTGTAAAAAAAAATGTATATGATGCCAAATAACCATTTGACAGAAAGTAACAAGTTAATTTCAAAAAGCACTTAACATTCAAAACATGCCTGGTGTCCATGCGTTGAAACCAGCTGAATCTTAATCATCTCCAGCTTGTAGAATGAGGTTCCAGTTCCTAAGCTTTCATCTTTTTCCAATTCCTCTGCCCAGATTGAACTATCTTTAGATGGCCCCTTGTGTTCATGACCATTAATCGTGCCAATATCTTCTAGCTTATCATCCATAATTTGCCCAACCTGATTTGTTTCGGAATCACTGCACTGCTGGCCTGATAAACGCTTCTGGATGACAGAGTGTTCCTCCACAAAAGCTGGTCTTAGGAGACCTTGGATAGCAAGACCAGCTGGTGGTTGATCCATCCAATCTATAGGATCATCTGATGCAACCTGAACAAAAGGATCTAATTTCAACTCATCTAGAAATATCATTGAATAAGTCAATTACATATACCCGAAAAAAAGTTGATACGAAAATACAAGCTGATAGAAATAAACATTATACAACAGAAAACGCCTAATACCAACTAGTTTGGTTCCACAACATGAACCCTGTTACACAGTCCCTATCTATCTAAAAACCAAAATTTTAATCAGATTATGTAGCTTCAAATCATTTATAACAAACTATATCCAGGTTTTTTTGGTCTATCCTTTAATGGATCCTTTGACATTTTCTCAACGACACCTCCCAGTCAAACATTTTATGAGTTCATGCCACCTTAACCTGCTTTCCTTTATCCAAACCCCTATTGAGGCTACTCCAAGACACTGTTGAATATGTTAATTCCTCATCTTATATCTCCTAGTCTTTCCACACATCAATCTCAGCGTCCTTAACATAGCTACACTCATCCTATGAATATGTTGTTTTTTGCTTGAGTTGTATTTATGTCCTTGAGATGAGCAAGGTTTGCAATGTCGATGTCGCAAGACATGTCGCAAACTGGTAAGACTTGCGACATGTCTCGACATCGGGGGAAAAAAGAAAACTATTTATTTATGTTTTCATAATTTTATAGGGTTTTTTAAAAAAATAAATAAAAATATAGTTTTTCTCTCATGTCACAGGGAAAAGGGAAATCTAGCGATTTCCCATAGATTTCATGAGGACATGAATTTAAGATGTGTTTTATCATAATTAGAATTAACAATCAACTTAGATAAGGAAAGGAACATTATCTAAGTCAATATTTAATTTAAGTTGTGCTAAAACAAATTTTGAACTTAGGTCTTCATCCACATGATACTGTAATATAATGGAACATTTTATAGTCAGCTACCTCAGCCATCTTCTTAGCGAAGTACATCGGATGAGAAGAACGCATTGTCTCCAATTTCGCCCAGTCACCTACTGTTTCATTGGAGTCCGATTCACCTTCCTCGTCATCAAGAATTGCAACCCAATCCTGCAAAAGAATGAATGTTTTGAACACAAGTCAGACATTAAATAGCTATATTTCCCCACCAAAACTAGCTTATATCAAGAACAGACGCTTAATCTCAGCAAACATATCCTTGCCTCTTCATAATTGTCTTCCTCATCATCATCATCATCATCAATATCACTATCTTCATCTTCAATCTCTTCAATACCAAAATCGATCTCCGATGGACCTGATAATTCCATCTCACTGAGCATTTCCGTAGAATCCCAGCCTATTATTACTTGCTGTATTGCACATAAAGTTTGGAATAAGCATTACAAATTTACAAGAACTAAAAACAACAAAATTACAATGTATAAAAGAGTGACCTAAAACACCAGTATTCATACCACAAAGTTGTTCTCAGAAGTTAACGATTTCAGAACATCTTCATCATTGTTCACCTGGAAGTAGATATCTAACAAAATTGCATAGCATTCAATACTTGAACAACATAGAAAAACTAAGCATAAGAATCCCAAGAGAAAAGAATATAACATAATATGTGATTGAAATATGTTAAGTGCGTAACCAAATGAGTTTCCATAAGTCCTGGGGCTTTGGGAGTAACGGTTAGGTCTGTAACAAATGGTATCAGAGCAGACACCACGTCACGAGTTCGAGTCACGGGGGGCGACCTATAGGCTGGATTAAAATGCCTTGGTATTATGTATGGGCGCGGTACTAAGTCATTGAATACTGATATGTGAGTGGAGCCACCAATAAAGAAAGGGCTACCGTGGACGTCGTGGACGTCGTCTACAGAAATGTTGTGGAATGTTATGATCCTATATGTTAAGTGCTTAACCAAACGAGTTTTCACAAGTCCTGGGGCTTTTGGAACAACAGCTAGGTCCATAACAAAATACATGTAATCTAAACGAAAAAACATCATTTGCTCAACTTACTCCCGTGTTCATCAGTCACGTAAGGTAACTCCGGCCAGAAAATGTTCTCGTGAACTTCGTCGTTGATCAATCCAGAAAACATTAGGGTTGATTTGCTATTTACCTGTACAAGAAGTGATGCATTCATATAAAGAGCTATTAAACTTTTCCATTTGCTTGGCAAACGATCGGTATAATACCTCAATTATCGTTCTAGTGATCTCGGCGGTTGTGAGTCTTGCATCTCCAGTTTCCTGTACTGCCGACTCTGCAATATCCTCAAACGGATGGTAGCTCGGCTTCCCGTTCCGATCTGGAGGATCCAACGCTGAGCCTGAATACTCTGCAGCAACCCTAACTCTGTTCCTGAGGAAATTACTTCTTTTTCTAAAAGAAGAACCATCAATCAGTTTCGAAACACTCGTCCTGCAAAAATCAAGATCAATATCCACGATAGAGATCGGCTGGACATGAAATCCTTTAAACTGAAAAGCTTGAAATAGAATTTCACAAAACTAGAATCAGTACCAAGTCATGTCAATACCGACAGCGTGGGATAAACGGCGGGAAGCGATCTGGACGCCGTCGAAGACATCGGAGCTAGATAAGTGGCGATAATCTGCGAAAATTGTCAGAAAGTGAAATCAAATAAACAAATATTATAGAAATGTTAGGTCGAAAGAAGAAGCATTAAGAAGAGCTACCCGATATGGCGACGGAGGAGCAAGAGCCGCCGCCGGTGCGAAATCCGAAGGCCAGAGCTGACTCAATCATCATCATTTTTCTCTCTCTATGTGTGATCTGTGATCGCCGGCGAGTTTCCTCGCCTTTTACTTTGAATTAGGTAGCAATTTGCAATCGGAAATCGAATATTCGGATGAGCGGTGCGTAGGCTTCCGTTTGGAGGTGAAGTTTTCTTTCTATGTGTTTGCATCAGATAGGATTGGATTGAGTCTGGCTATTCGTATTTCTCATTTCGTCCTTCTCTGTGTTAAGGAATAGATATTCTGGTCTGCCTCACCAGATTTAGTTGCCTGGTGAGCAAACTTTTTTTTGTCACATTGAAGAATGATCAATGATGTGGATAACTCCGATCCTAATCTAATAATGGACCCCTGCAATAGATGGGGTGCGCATACCGGTCCGGCCCGGCCCGAAATGATTTAGGTCGTGCCCAGACACAATATGCCTTATCGTGTCGTGTTGGGCCTGGGTCATGGCCTACGGCATGGCACGGCTCGACACGATTCATTTTTAGCAACTTTATAGGCAAAACGTGACACCTGGTTCGGCACGATAATAATCATACCTTATATCGTGTTGAGCCTCGGTTCGAAAATTAAGTTCATTTTTTGCCCACTTTATAGGCAAAACACGAAACCTGGTTGGGCACAATAATAATCGTGCCTAGTGTCATGTTGAGTCTAGGTTTGAAAATTAGGCACACACAGCCCAATAAATAATCTGGTCGTGTCGTACCCGGCACGAAGCGCACCCAACACAAAAAAACTTCATGCCTAACCAGCACGCACGACCCGATTTGTACATCCCTAGAATAGATCATATGCATAATACGAAAGCACATCGATTGGAACATAGCGATAGCATCAGATGGAGCGTGCATGTATGTGTGCCAAATGTCCACATATTCTCGTCCGGACATCTAGACTATGCAGACTCATGGTGCACACACGTAAGAAGGTACAAAAGCATGACACGCATGTGCCGACGACTCTAGCCAATGTTGAAACCACCATATTCAAGACAATCTGTTCTTGTATAATAGTCTATAGCTAACTTTTCTAATACTTTGAAGTTTTCTACAAGAAAAAAGACATTAAATTTAGGGACAGATCTTTTGCCAGGTGGGAAACACATTTAGAATTTGCCAAGTCACAAGAAATGTATGAAATTAGTGCTACTCCAGTGTTATAACCCAGGTTTGACTAACTAGAAAACTGTACCTCAAATGAAAAATGAAAATGTGGATGAAATTTAAAAGTAGTGCATGCTTTATATAGTGGGAGTCATCATGTGAGGGTCATGCCTTGTTTTGTGCGCTTGTTTTTCTCTTTTTTCCCGTAAGATGCCTTCTTCATGTGGGGGATCCATGATTTGGATGTATATAGGCCAGGCCCTAAAAGTTAACGGACCTTGCTTTTAACTTCAATGGGTCGGGCTTTGGATCAGAAAGCATAGCCCAGATCCTACCCCAGTAGTTAACGGACCTTAATTTTTACTTAAATGGGCCGGGCTTTCGGATCAGGCCTATTAAGAAAAAAATACGAAGCATAGCCCAGATCCTACCCATTTATGCTTGCAAATTAAGGTAATTAGGCACCTTGATAACTAGGGACGGGCTCGGACTCGACTCAAATGAGCTGAGCTTGAGCTCTATAATTAGGCTTGCCAGCCTTGAACCTAAAAAAAAGTTCATTATTTTAACGAGCTTGAGCTGAACTTGGGTAGACTCGGTTCAGCTCGGTTAAAGGTCGGCTCGATTTGTATATGAGATTATACATCATATTACCAAATTTATATTGTATATTAATATTAAACATACATGTTCATATGTTATATCATTTATAATATCAATGCATTTATACTAATCCAACCTTTTTTTGCGAGTTGAACCCTTTATGAGTCGAGCTTTTTACAAGTCATGTCTAAGTCCGAAATATTTTGATGAGCCTGAGCCCAATCCTTGCTCAAGGTTTACAAACCCAAATCGAATTGGACAAATTTCGGCTCAGCCCGTTTAAAGCCTTATTGAGAACAACTTACGCCGACACAATTCAATCAAGACATGTATTTCATATATGTGGATCTCACCAGTCATGCATATATGTTATTAAATATTTTATGATAAATGGTGTTCGAGTACATAACAAATACTCTATCTCAGCACACAGACTTTGTCATTTTGAAAACACAAATGGTAAGTGTTTTGGAAATTAAACTACTTTAAGGGAGGTCTTTGGAATTTATCCTTTAAACAATAATTTCTATTATAGTTTGGTAGATTTCATTATTGGCATCTTTTTAGGTAGCAAAGTCACGATAACTTGTAATGATGGAGGCACAAATGAAGGTCGAAAATGTCGGAAAATGGTTTACTAAAATTGCTACAAGCCTACAACCAAGTTGATAAATCATGGAATGATAAATGGAAAGTGATTGAGACACGTGGTAGTGGGGTGGTGGTGTGTGGGGGTGACTCTACTGCTCGCTCTCTAGTGTGGCACCTCCTCCTCCTTCCACTCTAACGTGCTTTCACTCTCTTTGGGATTTGGATAGAAAAAAGTGGATTGAGAGGTTGAGTTGCTCATAGATCTCACAATCTTTTCATTGATAGCAAAGGTATCTATCACGTTCACTCTTTGCCAAACTCACGAATCACGATCGTCTCTCCATCTTCTTGAAGTGGCCAATCTCTCTTTTTCTTTCTCTCTTTATCGCTTATGTATTACTTGCGATGCTGTGTCTATGACAAGCACCACTTCCATATGGATTGAGAGCATATATATATCTCATCTCTCTTCAAGTCTTTATCAATGGAAAACAAGAGATAAAGAAAGATTGAAGAGAAAAAGCATTTTTGAGTATAGATTTTAAGGTTGAGTTTGGAATTGTTTAATTAAGTGTTTATTGAAAAATATATAAATTATTAAAGTATTTTTTTTTAAGTTACAAGTGTGTTTACCAGTGATAAATGGGTAAGTTCTTATTCATAAGGAGAAGAGGAAGATAGCCCATTTAAAGAAATTATAAGTGTGTTTGACGTAAGTTCCTACCCATAAGTAAGTAGAAGAGGAAAATAGCCCATAAAAAAAAATTGCTTTCAAGAACTTCTCCTTCCCACTAATGTAAGAAGTGGTTTCTAAATATTAATGTCACTTCAAACCCTAAACACAATATTAAGTTTTTAGATATGATGGTGTATCCTTCAACTTTAAAAAAAAATTTATACAGTTTGTCTTATTAAGGTATGTAAGTTATCCGGTGTTTAAAAACTCGGATTGGGCTGGTAACTCGAGAATCCACCTATCTGAGTAATTGGATAACTTGGTCCTGGTTAGAAGCTGGTAACTACATACAAAAATATTAAATATTTTAAAGCCCCAACTCCTGAAAACTCTAAACAGAATATAAACAGTCCTAAATTAGATTTTCTTTAAAAAATTTGTTTTTATAGAGAAGGATTAAGTATGGAATTAGAGATTACTTACAAGATATTTTATCTAAAACCTAGTTAATCAGCTGAGTCAACAAAAAATTCGAATGAGTTTTACTAGTTACTTGACCGAGTTTTCTACTGAACAACTGGTTAACTGTTCATGGTTTTTAGAGCGAGTTAACTAGCGGAAAAAACCTATCTAAGTAACTCGGCCGAGTTTTCTGAGTTACTCGTGAGTTTTAAAACACTGAAGTTATCTGTATATCCAAATACATCTTTTTCAAAGCCATCACTTATTGATGCTGTGAATAAGTGTTCTCATTGAATCACTTATCGAGTGCTTATCGAAAAGCACAAGTTGTGCTAAACATAGCCTTCGGTTGTGTTTGGTCTAGCTTGTGCTTTTGGATAAGTGGCTCAATGGGAGCACTTATCCACAGCAACAATAAACTGCTTACTTGAAAAAAATAGTGTTTGGTAAATACATTTATTTAAGTGCTTATGAAAGTTTAGGATTAAAATAGATATTATGAAAATATTATTAAAGATTAGAAATAACAGTTATTTAAATGCTTATAAAAGTTTAGGGGTAAAATAGATATTATGAAAATATTACTAAAGTATAGAAATAGCTTCCCGCATAAGTGTCAAGACAAGTTATTCTTAACAGCTTCTCCTTATAGTTATAGCCTTCCTTTACTGTTTATGGGTAACCACTCACCCATTAGATGTTATCAAATACACGTTTAATTTTAAAAAGTGGTTTAATAAGCTATAAGCTGAAATAAGCACTTGTATAAACCGGGCAGAACGCAGCCTTCAATGTCTTTATCAACTTTCTTAGAGATAAAAATAATGAGAAAAACAAGAGAAAGAAAGATTGAACAGAAAAAGCACTTTTGAGTATATGCATATCTTAAAACTGGGAGAAGGTCTCTCAAAACAAGGTCCAAGTTCAAATTAAGAACTATCTCAATCAAAGATGTTGGTCAACCACTATATCTCTCCAATTCCAAACTTATGGTTTGAGACCCCTCTACATAGTGTCTATAAAAATGATAGCTAGAAGAGAAAAAACAATATTGTGTGAGAACCCATGACACACAAGGATTGTGATGGTAGAAACTAAGAATAGTAGTGGAGATAGTGCCATCATCAACTATAGCTTGTGCTTTTGTTTTCAACTTTTTTTCTTTTGGCCACCCTTCCTTTTTGACTTTTCAAACTTGGAATTTGGTAAGTTAACCATCAGACGTATAGTATGCAGATCGGATGGACGAGATCATATGACGCTATTCGGGTGTGGGTCACTTCCGTGTTTGCCACTGTTATGGCAATTGAACACAACACGCACTCATAAGACACGTGTCAAGTAGACAGCATCGTTGAACAGCACACGGCCACGTGTCGGCCTGCCATGTTCAATAAATCCTCTTTGAAAGACATGACCTCACGCGCTGGCAATTTAAAGCTTCGTGCCGTCTTTGAGCCGGTTGCATTAGTGTTGTTTGCGCCGTTACCAATTAATGCATCCGATAGGGTTGACTAGACTGTGTTGACTAACCATCCAACGGTTTGTATGCTCCAACACAGTATGGTTTGTAATACCAATCTGTAGTTAAGCAAAGTAGCTTAAGGTACGTTTGCAGCGCATGAATTCTAAGATATATGAGAATTGAAATGTATATGAATTGTAAATCTTACAATTTTGAAATTTTGTTGTTTGGTTGACATGTTACTCATAGCTTAATTTATTTAATTTATATAATTTGTATATTGTTATCCCTCATTATTTTTTATTTAACTCAAGTGATAGATTCTCTTACAAATGGGGATATTAACAAGGTTTAATATACTGGGATTGGGTATCGGATCGATCCCGGTCAAGTTCGAATTGACAGTACCGGATAATCCAAATTTAGTACAAAAAAAACACATTTTTAAATTAAAAAAATTAGACCACGTCGACAAACCCGATTATGCTTTACCCTTTTAAATCACTCCAACGAGATACTTAATTTACAAGGAAATTATAATAAACAGCCCAACAAAGTGTGAATTATAATTCTCATAAATTATAAAAATTTGGTCTTTTTTTTCACATGAATTTTAATTTTTGTGAAATTCACTTACCAATTCCAATTCTCACAGCTGAATTTCAGCGTCCCAAACAGGCCCTTTTAGAGTTCTGTTTGTGGAAAAGGGAAGAGGTGGGGTCCATGTAGTCACGCCACACTTAATCCTACGCACCCATTGGGTCTTGGGTCTTGGCCCACGCGGCTTACAGTGTGACCTGTCAGTTCAGTCGTTGGCCTTGCCTACTACCGGATAGCGTGAGAAGCAATGTAGGGAGGTGGTCCTGCTCCCGTTATAGCCTTTCAATTGGAGCTCCATTCACACGCGTACGTCATAGGATGAGGACGCTCTTCACGTCAATGATAGGTATTTTATTTTTTTATTTATTTATTTTTTTTTATTCAAGAAGACAGCGGTAAATAGGTATATATCTAGCGAGCTTTTTATTTTCTAGTTTTAATTTCACTTATAGCCCTTAAATATTTTCTTTTTTATAGCTACACATTTTTTTTATCTTTTGTCTTAATCACGTGGTGTCCCCACACCACATTGGGTGTGGGACTACTCCACGTTTGGTGCAGGAGCAATTACGGTAAATCTTTGGCCACAAGTGCTTTTAGTGGGATTCGAATTTCAAACTTACTTTTATAGACGCCCACTAAAACCTAGTTTGCTACCAACTGAGTCACACATCGATGGTTTTTTTAATTTTTTAATATTTTACTTACACCCCTTGAAAGTGGCGTCTTGAAGACTGTACCAAACTAACTTGACCTGGACTCGACTCAAATGAGTCAAGCTTGAGCTTTATACTTATAATTAAACAGTTAAGCTCGTAAATTGGGCTTGAACTTAGAAAAAAAAAAGCTCACTAACTTAATGAATTTGAGCTGAATTTGGGTAGGCTTTTCTTAATTAAAGCCCAATTTGATTTGTATACAAGATTCTTTATGTATATTATTATATCTTATATTATATATATTTTTAATATATTATAATAACAATTATTAACTATAATATTAATACATTTATATTAATATAGGTTTTTTTTATGAGTACGTCTTTTACGAGTAGAGCCAAAAATTATTAACGAGCTGAAGCCTTGTTCAAGGTTTACGAGTCAGAATTGAATTGGGCAAAGTTTGGCCCAGCTCGACTTATTTACAATCCTATCGTGGGAATGATGTTAACAAATTATGCTAATTTACCTTTTAAAATTATATTTATGTAACAAAAAATTATTTTTTATGAAAATAAAATTGGCTTCCTATCGTTTTTTACCTTTGAAAAATATTTTACCTTTCAAAAATACTAATAAAATAATAAAAATAAGTTTAAAATTATGTCAAACAAACATTGGGGATTTTATCTTTTATTGTTAAGTATATGACTTTAATTCAAGAGTAATACAGTCCATAGCAAAACCTAAAGGGTGTAAATGGGATATCAGAAAACACATTATGTATTTGCCGTTGTAAAAAACGTGAGGGAGAGTGAGTAGAATTAACCCTATTTTCTAAAATTTAATTACCGATAAGCCTTATTTTAAGAACTTATTCTCTTTTCACTCCTATATAATATAAAGATATAACGTATACTCTCTATTTATAATATATTTTTCAATTCACTTTACGTGATTCACGAGTCTGGATTCGTAGTGGGATTCAACAAAATGGAGGAGAGAGATAGATATGGTCTTTTGTGGACTTTTTAAAGCATTGGCAGAAATCGCCCTTGTATTACAAGAACTCCTTTGACATTATAACAAGTCAATGGAAAAGCAAAAGCCGGTTTTGGAAGATGCGTAATATCTCAAACCCCAACTCGTCTACTTCCGGAAAACTTCTCTCTCTAACATATATAAATAATAAACCGGGGATTGGCTTTCGTCTCATCTCATTCTCTGTATCTCTTAGCTTATAAAGTCAGCGCCGTTGCTTCTCTCTCTATCCCGTTTTGCTTAACGGCGGCAGCAACGGCAGAAGCAGAGACAGAGACAGAGACAAACCCAGTTTTGGTAATAATCGTCAGGGAGAGTTGCGCGAGTTTCAAGGCAAACACGAATATTTCGCGCCTATGGAAGACGACTGGGATCTCCAGGCGGTGGTGAGAGGCTTCACCACCGCCACCTCCACCACCAGGTCCACCACCACTAACATGGACGATCCTCTCTTTTGTTTTCCTCCTTTGAACATTGAAGACGAACAACTTTTTGGATTTACCGATCTCTTCGAAACAAGAGACGCTCTCGAGGAATTGGAGCAATTTTACAAGCCGTTTTTTCCCAACCCAGAGAGCATTTCTACTTCTACTTCCCCTGTTTCGGCTCTTGGAGGAATCAAAGAGCAACAACAACCACAAAAGCAATCTCTTGCTGGGTCTGCCATGGCTTCTGCTTCTTCTACTCAAGCTCAGACTCCTCGAACAAAAAGAAGGTTTGTGGGTTAATATCAGGACATACCCATCTCTTAAATTCTTCTTTGTTACTGAAATTTCCAAAAAAAATTACAGAAAGAACCAGCAGAAGAGAGTCGTTTGCCAGGTTCCTGCAGAAGGCCTTTCTTCGGATATGTGGGCTTGGCGTAAATATGGGCAGAAACCCATCAAGGGTTCTCCATATCCCAGGTTGGTTATTTCTTATTAGGGATTTGATTATTTCTTGTTCTGTAACTGGTTTTCTTTATTGATCTAAAGTTACTAAATTTGCTTTGGTTGTCCTTGGTTTTGGAAAAAAAAAAAAACAGGGGATACTACAGATGCAGCAGCTCCAAGGCGTGTTTGGCGAGGAAACAAGTGGAGCGGAGCAGCTCGGATCCGGCGATGTTCGTCATTACCTACACCGCCGATCACAACCACCCAATCCCAACGCACAGAAACTCCCTCGCCGGAAGCACCCGTCACAACAAGTTTTCTACACCTCAACAGACCAACGCCGGTGATCATCCTGACACACCAACCAGCAAACCCTCTTCTCCGATTTCAAGTATCGGTCTCTCTCCAACAACCCCTTTAACCGTATCCATGGAAGAGGAGATTTTACATCAGATAAAGCAGGAAAGCAAAGAAGAGGAAGAAGAAGAGATTGTTGCAGAGGATGATGAAGAAGAGGATCAGCTTCTCATCTCCGATGTGGTAACGACTGATGATTTATTCATGAGCTTAGAAGAACTCTCCGGATCCACATCCATGTCCACCACCACCACCACCACTAGAAGCAGCTCCGCCGCCGGTCCGGGATTCGACGACTACTTTCCCGATCACTTCAGGACAAGTCTACCTCATTCTTGGTTCTCCAACAACGCCACAACCGCCGGCAGCGGCAGCTAACTCTCCGGAGAAAACGCATCCGACATCGGATACCTAGATTTCCTAACTTTCCTGTTCAAACTTTTTGTCCGCCGAACCGAGAGAAAGAAAGAATCTCTTCTCGTCTTTATCCATATAAAAACCAAGGAGTACAGAAGAAGGAATTATTCCGTGCCTCTGGTCCCATTTTACTAAGAAGAGTGACCAGCATCTACATCTGTATTTTGCATGATGATGAACATCATCATCTCTCTCTCTGTATAATTGTGAGCCGCGATTCCTCTTAGCTTTTCTCCAATTGTACGTTTTTTTGTTTTTAAATATTTAAAATTTTGGACTCCATAAATGATTGACAGCTGTTGGTTCCCTATGTGGAAGCCCCACGACCGCTACCGACTCCGGTTCGGGCGCTTTGTCACGTTTACCACCGTGCTCGCGCATGCACACAAGATACCTGCTCATGCTTTGTTCTTTACTGTGGAAACATACATTTTTTAATGGAGAACAGATTAGCACGTGATTGAAAGATTTATGATCCATAGCCATGGTTTAAAATTGAGTAAATTAAGTGTTTCAGCTAAGGGCTGATAATAGGGTTGGGCCGGTTCTAATCAGTCCGGTCTGACTCAAATTAAAATCTATTGGTCCGAATGCAGCCCAATCCAAACTCAAATTAAACTTGTTGAGCCTGAACTAGGTGTGGAACCCGGCCGGGCTAGATCGGACTCGAGTTGGGCCATAATCTAAATGTAACTGCAATTATGTTGGTCCGAGCTCGTCTCGAGCTTCGGGCTTTACAATGTTTGTCAATTCCCATTATATCATTTGCCAAGCCCGAGTCTGTCCAAAGTCACAACATATAATTCTCACTACTAAGCTACAATCACAAGATGATGAGTTTAAGTGAAAGTTATATATTACTCAGTAATTCTGTTATTGGTCTTTCGAATCCTTGGGCTGAACCGAATCAGGCTAATCTAATTTTGATGATCTAGTGACCTAATTAAGCAGCCACGTGTCACTTACTTGAACTGCTTGACTTATAGACCAAGGGTCTAATGGGTCACTCGACCCAATTTGACCTGATCTAATCCGGCCAAATTGGTCCAACTTTGTTCAATTTGGTCTGACTCGGTCAAATCCAGTCTAACTGGTCCGACCCGATCTTACCCGGGCCAACTTGGCTGTTATAAGCTATCTACATGTGATTCACCTTCCATTAGAGCCCTCTCTCCTTGGAACCCTCTCCTTTGCGCAGATAGCCTTGGGGTGAGCTTCTTCCACTGGAATGATCCTTCTCATATACCTTGCTCCCGTATGTGTGATACTCATGGACCTGTTATAGCTAATTTGTTTTATACGACTAACCACCACAAAATGATCAATTTGTCATTCTTTCACGGCTAACCATCACAAGATGGTCAATTCATTATTTTTCACGGCTAACCACCACAAGATAGTCAATTCGTCATTTTTCACAGCTAACCACTACAAGATTGTCAATTCGTCATTTTTTTTCACGGCTAACCACCACAAGATGGTCAATTCGTCATTTTTCACAGCTAACCACCACAAGATGATTAATTCGTCATTTTTTCACTGCTAACCACCACAAGATGGTCAATTCGTCATTTTTCACGACTAACCACCACAAGATGGTCAATTCGTCATTTTTTCATGGCTAACCACCATAAGATGATAAATTCTTCATTTTTCACTACTAAGCACCGCAAGATTGTCAGTTCGTCATTTTTTCACGGCTAACCACCACAAGATGGTCAATTCGTCATTTTTCACAGCTAACCACCACAAGATGGTTAATTCGTCCTTTTTTTGACGGCTAACCACCACAAGATGGTCAATTCATTATTTTTTCAAGGCTAACCACCACAATATGGTCAATTCATTCATTTTTTTCACTGCTAACCACCACAAGATGGTCAATTCGTCATTATTCACGGCTAACCACCACAAGATAGTCAATTCATCATTTTTTTCACGGCTAACCACCACAAGATGATGAATTCGTCATTTTGTTTTACGGCTAACCACCACAAGATGGTCAATTCATCATTTTTCACGGCTAGCCACCACAAGATGGTCAATTTGTTATTTTTCACGGTCAACCACCACAAGATGGTCAATTTGTCATGACACAGGGGGCCAACCACTCTCAGATGACATCTCACATCATGCTTTGAAGGAAATCCTCAGAGGTAAGGCCTTCAAAGGCATGTTTACACTCTCACTCCCAAATGTCACCTTCGAATGATGTCATTAGCATAGACTTGTGGGACTTATTTATGCACTTTATTTAAAAGATCATTACGAATGAAACATATCTATTTCTGATTTCATTAAGTTCAATTCAAGATCACTCAAGTTGGTTATTTAACCTAGAACCTTTAGGGATTCTATGATGACTCTTCCTTATAAGGATGATTGATCATGAAAATGAATTTTTTGTTGAGAAACTTATATCTAAGGTTTCTATATGGGTAATTCGATAATAAATTGATCACCTTATGAGATGTATGTAGTTATTCTGACTTCCCTTGAAAGTGTATAGATTAATGTACCAAAAGAGGTTATCTTGAAAGTAAACAAAGGCTTGAAGAGTATTTTGTGGAATTCGAATGATTTCTTTAATTTATTGCAATAAATCCTCAAACAGTCACAAGATAACAACCTATAGATTGCCGTATATTATAAGGTTATTTCAAGGCTACTTCAATATCTCCTAACGGTGTTGATAGCTTATGCTTGCACCTTATTTATTCATAAGCAGCATTGATGTTTATACTTGCTATTAGGGTCACCACCTTGAGATGGTCAATTCATGAATGGGCTAGCCCCCCTCAAAAGACAATGGTTACGGATTCGTCCCCCTTAAAAGATTTGCTTACATTTTTGTCATATATGCATCATACATTATGTCAGCCTCATTTAGTCCTGAGAAAATAGACTTTAAGCAATATACCCTACAGAAACAGTGGCCTCCGAGCCCCGTCTTCCTTTTTTGATCACATCATTCTCATTCGAGACTTATGAAATTATCATTACGCCACTGTTATCTTCTTTATTTAAGGACGCTTACTTTGAGTTCTTAGTCTCTCTTTCAAGAACATCAATAACAATTTCTCTTTCGAGAATTATGGCCATGAAACCAATACTGTTCGCAAGGTCTTGAATCCAAGATCTCTTTGTTCGGACAGTCGGCTATATTGGTCCCTCGATCGAATGTTACACTTATTGCAATTCCTTGATTATAGACATTGACTTTGACTTAAGTAGTTCATTCACATGAGATTTTGGCTTCACAATGGTATATGGTCACTTCTTTAGTTTGCCTAACGAAGCTAATCTCTTGCACTTCATCAGGTAGGGGCTATTGATGATCCAGTGACCTAATTAAGCCGCCATGTGTCATCTGCTTGACCTGCTTGACTTATGGACAATGAGTCTAATGGGTCACTAAACCCGGTTTGACCTGGTCCCACCCGGCCCAACCAGTCCCACCCGGTCTAACTTGGTTCAATTCGATCTGATCCGGTCCAATCCGATCTAACTAGTCCGACTCGGTCTAACCCGGTCCGACCCGACTGTTATAAACTATCTGCATGTGACTCACCTTCCATTAGATATTTTTCATATAATCTATCTACGTGTGGCTCACCTGCATCAGATATTTCTCATAAACTATCTACATGTGACTCATCTTCTATCAAATATTTATATAAGCTATCTACATGGTGACTCATCATCCACATGTCACATCCGCATTCAAGACTTCTAGGCCAAGTCTACTTAGAGACCAAGTAAGACTAGGCTATAAAATGACCACTTCAGCACAAGAAAAAAGGATCTGGAGAATGAGAAAGGCTCTGAACATCAGAAAAAAGAAAGAATAACACTATAGAAGGAAACATCTCTCTATCTCTTCCACTCCCTCTTTTCTTTATTATTTCCTTCTTCGTCCCCGTATGATTGGGGTGTTCATTGTATTCTCTATACTTCTAAATAGTGGAAAAAACACCCTATGAGGCGACCTCCGTAGACTAGACATATTGCTGAATCACGTAAAAATTATGTGTATCTCTATATTGGCTCTCTCCCTTCTCCATTTTATTTTTTATGTTTGTCGAGCATAGGCGTAACGCCTTCCAAACGGCCGCGCGACAGTTGGGACATCCCGCGTGCCCAGACAAGGCCTTATCCAACCCCAGGCAGTGTGGAAACCACCGATACACGACGTCGCCACGTGCTCGCACGGTTTACGCCCCTTTAAGCAGCTCGATCCCGATTGGCGGTTTAAAGCGGGTCAAGCAGCACGAATTCCGCATCAACAATATAAACTTGAGCCCAACACTAAAAAGTAAAGCGAGCCTTAAATCTCAGACCGACCCATTCTTACGGGTTAGTAATCCTTGCCCAAGCCCGACCAAACATAAGTTGGGCTAATTGAGTCGGGCAAATCACTTGGCTCATTGTCACCCCTAGCTTGAACTCAATTCAAGGTTTAAAGCCTTGGGATCGGGGATCAAAATGGCCCCGACCGATCTCTATCCAGGCCGATGATACTGTCTAATCCAAATCCGATACAAAAATAGATTGCCTAGTTTAAAAAAAAAAAAGTTGGATCGATTGGTGGTACAATCAGTACCAAACCAATCCAGATCAATAATGATTTGGAACGTTCAATTTATAAATTAAAACAAAAGAAAAACATACGATCAGTTGGACTCGTCACTGGATCGATTGTATCAACTAGTCGTACCGGTATCGGTTGGATCGGTCCAATCCAAACCTTACAATATAACTATGGTATCGTGGCTTGGGATCAGACCGGTCTGGTCCTGGCCGATCTCAATACGGATTGGGCAATATAGACCGAATCGGTCCAATCTTTAAAACCTTGACTCAGGTTGTTGAGTTCGGGTTGGGTTCTGGTTGGCCCAATCCTTAAAACCTAGACTCAGTTTGTTGAGTTCGGGTTGGGTTTTGGTTGGCCCAAATAAAATTAAAAAAGGCTAAACAAATTAAAAAAAAAAACAGAAGAAGAAAATAACGATTATCTAATCAAGAAATAAATTGGACGGCCAAGATATTCACAAAAGGCAGACTATGAATGATCTTTCTTTGTGGGACATGGACAACACTTGAGTCGAAGCTCAAAGGAGTATCAAGTGTACGCGCGAGCGAGCACAGTCGCATGTATACACGCACACACAGAGAGCGAGGATGTTTCTACGGAGATTCGCTCGGCCATTTCTGGCGAAGGTGAAGGAGACGACGGGGATCGTGGGTCTGGATGTGGTTCCAAACGCAAGGGAGGTGTTGATCTCGCTGTATTCCAAAACCCTTGAAGAGATCAAGGCCGTCCCGGAGGACGAGGGCTACCGGAAGGCGGTGGAGAGCTTCACACGGCATCGGCTCAAGGTCTGCGAGGAGGAAGAGGATTGGGAGCAGATCGAGAAGCGCATCGGTTGTGGTCAGGTCGAGGAGCTCGTCGAAGAAGCACAGGACGAGCTCAAGCTCATTGGCAAGATGATCGGTCTGTATATTCCTACTCTCTCCTCATCTCTTTAATTGTATAAAGATAGATTGATAATCCATCATCATCATCATCATCATCATCAAATGATCCTCATTATCATAATCAACGAAAATAACTTCAAAATTTGCAATTTTGACAAATAAGATGCCCTAATTATGTTCACACTTCAGTTTCTGCCCTAAAACTCTGATCTGTTTGTTTAAAATTTAAAATCTGCGGGAGAAGTCTGAATTTTTTGATTGAAACCAAGCAATTGGAGTCTTCACTTCTGTTCGATTTCCTTTGAATGTGATTCTCCATTTCGAGAATCAGCACATATGTATTGAATTTTGTGTTAGTATTCATAGGAAGGTTGCTTCACTGTCAGCATCCCAGTAATGCCATCAGGCCTAGGATTGGCCAAGGAACATCCATAAATTTTGAGTTTGATTGTTAGTAGAGAGGAGAGGATCCTTTGACCACCAGATATTATAGCATAACGTTCCTCCAATTTCTCAGAATATAAAAAACCAAAATGTTGAACCATTTGATATACATTGTTGTTCCATTTTCTAAGCTTTTAGAGTAAGTGGTTCTCAACATGGTATCAGAGCAGGAGATCGAGCGCTCAAATCCCGGGGTATGTGTTTGTGTGTTTGTTCTCACCCGGATGTGTTGTGCGTTTGTTTTCCCATAGATGTGTTCCCGTGCGGGGTGTGTAGTGTGTTTGACTCGGTGCCCTGTGTTCTCCCATAGATGTGTTGTTCCTGTCCCAAGTCCGCATAGGGTGGGTGTTGAACCATTTGATATACATTGTTGTGCCGTTCTTTTACAGCTTATGAACCATTTGATAGACATTGTTGTGCTGTTCTTTAACAGCTTAAGCTTTTAGAATAAGTGGTTCTCAAGACAAAATGCCCCTGAACTCCCCAGAAGCATCAATCTATAAAAAAAATCAAGAACAAAGACTCCTCTATGTTCCTCAAGGTACTCGAAGCGGTATTCCAAAAAACCCTTATGATAACATAGTGTAGGCTTTTGAACAAAGACCTTAGTTTACCATTTTCTGATGTTTCATTTAACACGGATCCCATGGAAGAATTCAAAAATAGATTTATTGTGCAAGCTTTTAGTCAAGATCAACTGGTGAAAATTTTATTGTTAGGTGTTTCGATGTCTAGCAGCATATCTTCGGTTGAGGTGGCCAACAGTCTAGATTGTAAGTTATTAGAGAAACCTGACTGGGTTCTGTTTCCAATTTCCTGATCCCAGTCTGTTGTAGTTCCGGTGGAAATGTTTGATGGCAAGCTCAAAAAGTTAACAAGTCTTTTAACTTGATGATCGAGAGGCCATAACATACTAATAGTCCTCAGGTAATCGATTGCATGAATGTATACACTTCTGTTAAAAGTTTAACATCGTAACTACTAACTACAATATAGAATGTGATAAGACACTCTTTTTGTATGCATAATGTGCTAGATATTTAGAAATATATAAATAAGATAAATGTATATTACACAAAAGGAATATATAGGAATGTTCTAATCATTTGTTTGTATATATTAGAAATCCCATTCCTTTTATTTTGTATTCTTTCCTCTATCCAACACTGTCACTATATTTTGGCCATAACTGTGTCAAATCATATCAATGCACATTCTTGGTCTAGTAATACCCCATTCTGCATCATCTTTAATACCCCATCCTTGGTCTATTAATGTGGTTGAGAGATTTTTCATATTTCATATATATATATATACATATATCATTGTAAGTAGGGATGAAATGAAAAGTTGTATATAGTTTTTAATTTGATTGTTGTTAAGTGTTTGCTCCTGGTCTTCACTACACTCAGGGAATGCAAGAGATGACTTATATTAACATCATTGTGGAAGAATATTTATCTAATATTCATTAGATGGGGAGAGCCAAGTCCGGAGGTCCATCTAGTCTGATTCAAAAGATTGATCAGGAGTCTGTGGGGCGATAGGAAAACAGAGTGGACTCAAAAGATTCCTGGAGTTTCAGATCTCTAGGATTTCCAGATATTGGATTTGGAAGATGCGGCGATGAATCTCGATGGCGAGTTCAACGGTGAGATTGAAGCTGAGAAGCGAGGCAGTGAGCTGGTGAGGTTTTCGTCGAATGGTGCTAAGACGCCAGGTGGCGAGTTTTCTCAGCAAAAAACAGAGGTTTTGAAGGTGGTCGGAGATCTTTTGTTTGCTGATTATTCCGTGGACGAGGTGGTTGCAGCTTCTAAAATGGTAGCCCATTCTTCTCCTGGGCGTCTGGATGGCCAGGAGACGCTGAGCATTTGTGATTCCCATCAGCAACTGAGCTATTGTGGTGCTTTATTGCAGGGGAAGGCTGTGGAATCCTCAGCAGGGCGTGGTCTTGAGGGGCACGAGACTGGTAAGATCAGAATCAGAGTGGAACGGAAATAT
>JAUPMG010000020.1:12934579-12951506 GCA_031762675.1 Pachysandra terminalis
AAAATACAAGCTGATAGAAATAAACATTATACAACAGAAAACGCCTAATACCAACTAGTTTGGTTCCACAACATGAATCCTGTTAAACAGTCCCTATCTATCTAAAAACCAAAATTTTAATCAGATTATGTAGCTTCAAATCATTTATAACATACTACATCCAGGTTTTTTTGGTCTATCCTTTAATGGATCCTTTGACATTTTCTCAACGACACCTCCCAGTCGACATTTTATGAGTTCATCCCACCTTAACCTGCTTTCCTTTATCTTGTCCCCTATTGAGGCTACTCCAAGACACTGTCGAATATGTTAATACCTTTCCTTCTATCTCCTAGTCTTTCCCAGTCAACATGTTATGAGTTCATGCCACCTTAACCTGCTTTCCTTTATTTTATGCCCTATTGAGGCTACTCCAAGACACTGTCGAATATGTTAATTCCTTTCCTTATATTTCCTAGTCTTTCCACACATCCATCTCAGCGTCCTATAACATAGCTACACTCATCCTAAGAATATGTTGCTTTTTTACTTGAGTTGTATCTATGTCCTTGAGATGAGGACATGAATTTAAGATGTGTTTTATCATAACTAGAATTAACAATCAACTTGGATAAGGAAAGGAACATTGTCTAAGTCGATATTTAATTTAAGTTGTGATACAAACAAATTTTGAACTTATGTCCTCATCCACAGGATACTGTAATATAATGGAACATTTTATAGTCAGTTACCTCAGCCATCTTCTTAGCGAAGTACATTGGATGAGAAGAACGCATTGTTTCCAATTTCGCCCAGTCACCTACTGTTTCATTGGAGTCTGATTCACCTTCCTCATCATCAAGAATTGCAACCCAGTCCTGCAAAAGAATGTACGTTTGAACACAATTCAGAACATTAAATAGCTATATTTCCCCACCAAAACTAGCTTATATTAAGAACAGACGCTTAATCTCAGCAAACATATCCCTGCCTCTTCATAATTGTCTTCCTCATCATCCTCATCATCATCCATATCACTATCTTCATTTTCAATCTCTTCAATACCATAATCGATCTCTGATGGACCTGATAATTCCATCTCACTGAGCATTTCCGTAGAATCCCAACCTATTATTACTTGCTGTATTGCACATAAAGTGACAAATTTATAAGAACTAGAAACAACATAATTACAATGTATAAAGAGTGACCTAAAACTCCATTATTCATACCACAAAGTTGTTCTCGGAAGTTAACGATTTCAAAACATCTTCATCATTGTTCACCTGGAAGTAGATATCTAACCAAATAGCATAGCATTCAATACTTGAACAACATAGAAAAACTAAGCATAAGAATCCCGAGAGAAAAGAATTTAACATAATATGTGATTGAAATATGTTATGATCCTATATGTTAAGTGCTTAACCAAATGAGTTTCCATAAGTCCTACGGATTTTGGAACAACGGTTAGGTCCTTAACAAATGGAATCAAAGCAGACACCAAGTCACGAGTTCGAGTCACAGAGGGGGCAACTTATAGGCCGGATTAAAATGTCCTGGTATTATGTATGGGCATAGTGCTAAGTCACTGAATACTGATAGGTGAGTGGAGCCACCAATAAGAAAAGGGTTACCGACAGACAAGTGTTGATAGAGTGGGCCACCGTGGACATCGAATATGGAAGCGAAGCCGAATGTTTTTTTTTTTCTTTTGGTAGGGTAGCGTGACGAAATGTTACGATCCTATATGTTAAGTGCTTTACCAAATGAGTTTCAATATGTACTGAGGCTTTTAGAACAACGGATAGGTCCGTAACAAAAATACATGTAATCTAAACGAATTGTCCAACTTACTCCCGTGTTCATCAGTCACGTAAGGCAACTCCGGCCAGAAAATGTTCTCGTGAACTTCGTCATTGATCAATCCAGAAAGCATTAGGGTTGATTTGCTATTTACCTGTACAGGAGGTGTTCATTCAAATAAATAGCTATTAAACTTTTCCATGTTCTTCGCAAACGATACGGTATATTACCTCAATTATCGTTCTAGTTATCTCAGCGGCTGTGAGTCTTGCCTCTCCAGTTTCCTGTACTGCCGACTCTGCAATATCCTCAAACGGATGGTAGCTCGGCTTCCCGTTCCGATCTGGAGGATCCAACGCTGAGCCTGAATACTCTGCAGCAACCTTAACTCTGTTCCTGAGGAAATTACTTCTTTTTCTAAAAGAAGAACCATCAATCAGTTTCGAAACACTGGTCCTGCAAAAATCAAGATCAATATCCACGACAGAGATCGGCTGGACATGAAATCCTTTAAACTGAAAAGCTTGAAATAGAATTTCCCAAAACTAGAATCAGTACCAAGTCAAGTCGATACTGACGGCATGCGAAAAACGGCGGGAAACGATGTGGACGCCGGTGAAGTCATCGGAGCTCAATAAGTGGCGGTAATCTGCGAAAATTGTCAGAAAATGAAATCAAATAAACAAATATTATAGAAATGTTAGGTCGAAAGAAGAAACATTAAGAATGGCTACTCGATATGGCGACAGAGGAGTAAGAGCCGCCGCCGGTGCGAAATCCGACGGCCAGAGCTGACTCAATCATCATCATTTTTCTCTCTCTATGTGTGATCTGTGATCACCGGCGAGCTACCTCGCCTTTTACTTTGAGTTAGGTAAATCGGAAATCGGCTTATGGGATGAGCGGTGCGTAGGCTTCCGTTGGAGGTGAAGTTTTCTTTCTTTGTGTTTGCTTCAGATAGAATTGGATTGACTCACGATTTTCGTAATTCCCATTTCATCCTTTTCTGTGTTAAGGCGATAGGTATTCTGGTTTGCCTCTCCAGGTTTAGTTGCGTAATTCCCATTTCGTCCCTTTATGTAGTTAAGGCAATAAGTACTCTGGTCTGCCTCACCAGGTTTTGTTGCCTGGTGAGAACACAATTTTTTTTTCCCCATGGAAAAATGATCAATGATGTGAACAACTCGGATCCTAATCTAATAATGGACCCTTTTAGTAGATGGGGTGAGCATACCGGTTCGGCCCGGCCTGATATGATTTAGGTCGTGCCCAGACACGGCCCAGCAGGATATGCCTTATCATGTCGTGCTGGGCCTGGATCATGGCCCATGGCATGGCACACCCACACGAGCACGGTCCTATTTTTGCCCGTTTTATAGGCAAAACACGAAACCAGTTTTGCATGATAATAATTGTGCCTCATGTCATGTCGATCCTGGCTCCTAAAATTAGACATGACACGGCACAGCTTGATAAATAATTGGTCATTTGGTCGAACCGTGCTAGACACGAAGCACACCCACCACGAAAAATCAACATGCACGGCACAATTTGTACCTCCTTAGTAATAAATCATATGCATAATACAGAAACATATCATTTGAAACATAGCGATAGCATCAGATGGAGCATGCATGCATGTGTGCTAAATGTCCACATACTCCGACAGATGCACACTATACATCCAGACATTTGGAGTATGAGGACACATGATGCACATATGTAAGAAAATGCAAAAGCATGACACACGTGCCAACGCTGTAACCAATGTTGCAACCTCCATGTTTAGACAATCTGCTTCATACAATACTCTTTGTATCTATTTTCTAATATTTTCAGTTTTCTACAAGAAAAGACATTAGATTTAGGGACTGCTTTTTTGCCACGTGGGAAATATATTTGGAATTTGCCAAGTCACGTGAAATGTATGAAATTAGTGTTACTCCAGTGCACGGTTTATATAGTGGGAGTCATCATATGATGGTCATACATTAGCTTGGACGCTTGTTTTTCACTTTTTCCAGTAGTTGCCTGTTAACATGTGGGATCCATGATTTGGTTGTATATCGGCCAGGCCCTTAAAGTTAACGGACCTAAAATGTAAAAGTTATGGGCCGGCCTTTTGGATCAGGCCTATCCAAAAAAATAAAATAAGAAAGCATTGCCCAGATCCTACCCATTTATACTTGCAAGTTAAGGTAATGAGGCACCTTGATAACTAGGGACGGGCTCGGGCTTGGGTCGTATGAGCCGAGCTTGAGCTCTACAATTATGATTGCAAGTCAAGATTGAGCCTGAAAAAAAGCTCATTATTTTAACAAACTTGAGCTGAGCTTGTGTATGCTCGGCTCCATTTGTATACGAGATTATACATCATATTCCCATATCTTATATTATATATTAGGCTGCGTTTGTCCTGGCTTGTGCTTATGGATAAGTACTCATTGGATAAGTTGCTCAACGGGAGCACGTATCTACATCAACAATAAACTGCTTATTTGAAGAAAATAGCGTTTGGTAAATACATTTATTTAAGTACTTATGAAAGTTTAGGGGTAAAATAGGTATTATAATAATATTATTAAAGTTTAAAAATAACATTTATTTAAATACTTTTGAGAGATTAGGGATAAAATAAGTATTTTAAAAATATTATCAAAGTTGTGAAATAGCTTAACGCATAAAAGCTTCGGAGAAGCTGAGAGTAGCTTCTCCTTATGGGTAGCTTCCTCTAGTGCTTATGGGTAAGTACTTACCCATAAGTGCTACCAAACACATAATTAATTTTAAAAAGTGCTTATATAAGCTATAAGCTGCAATAAGTACTTATAGAACATGGTCAAACGCAGCCTTAATCTTAAACATACATGTTAATCTATTATATCAAATATAATAATATTAATAATAATATTATTAATGAATATATACTAAGCTAAGTTTTTTTTTGCTAATCAAGTCTGAGTCCAAAATATTTTAACGAGCTTGAGCCCAAATTTTTTTAACGAGTCTAGGTCGAACCAAATCCTTGCTTAAGATTTATGAGCCCAAGCCGAACTAGGCAAATCCCATATAGTTTACAGTAGGGGAAGCAATGGGCCGGGGTGACCTTCATGGCCCGAGTAGCTTGTCCCAATATTTGGGTGGCCTTGGGCAAGGGTTAGTAGCTCATAGGGTCAGGCCAGATTGAAAAATAAGGCCCAATTGGTTTTTTGGGGTGGGCTCGATTTTATATTAGATTAGTCCAGATTTCACTTAAATTCATTATCACCCTATAGTTGTGGTTTAGTGATTAGAACTTCACATTCTACCTGTGGAAACCTGGGTTCAATTCTTGGTAACAACAAATTAGTAGTACGTTTGTTCCATTTGAGCAAACATGGGAATGTTCGAGCTTGGCAAATAATACAATGGGCGGGCTTAAGCAAACATTGTTAAGTTCAACTCTCTCGCCAATAAAATTGTTCTTATATTTAAAGTATGGCCCAACCCGAAGCAGGTCTAGCCCAGCCCGTTGCCACCACTAGTATATAGGATACAGCCGTATTGATAATGTGTGCGGGCTTAATGCCATGGTTTCAAGGATCGGGCGATACCGGTCCGTACCGGTCGGTCGGGACCAGAATCGGACCATACCGATCTGGTTCCAACCGGCGATACAAAGGAAGTATCGCTGCATCATGGACCAACAGTCCGGCAACCGATACCGTCGGTCCGA
This sequence comes from Pachysandra terminalis, assembly GCA_031762675.1. Classification (NCBI taxonomy): domain Eukaryota; kingdom Viridiplantae; phylum Streptophyta; class Magnoliopsida; order Buxales; family Buxaceae; genus Pachysandra; species Pachysandra terminalis. The sequence continues at coordinate 12,940,080 of JAUPMG010000020.1, forward strand.
CGACCAGTCCCACTGGTACTGTCGGTCCGGCGTCTGGTGCCGCCGGTTGGGCGACCGATACAGCCGGTCCAGCAGTCAGGCAACCGGTCTCGCCGGTCCGACGACGGTCTGAAATTTTTTTCAATTTTTTTTTTCTGTATCGGATCCGGACAGGAACTGGACGGGATCGGTCCTGCGACTGTTCCGGTCTTTAAAACCTTGCTTAATGCACCCAAAATAAGGGTTCTTAACTTAACCCTAAAACCAAACAAGTAGAAGATATGCCATTAAATGTATCTAGTTTATGAGAATATCCTTACTAAATAACAGAATAATTGAAAAATATGTAAATATCCAATTTTGTCTGCATAAAGATTTTGAAATTTTGAAAACAACAATGATAAGTGTTTTGGATATTAAATTAATTTAAGGGAGAGGTCTATGGAATTTTATCCTTTAAACAATAATTTGACTAACAAACTTCTATTATAGTTTGGTACATTTCATTATCGGCATCTTTTTAGGTAGCAATGATGTGGGCACAAATGAAGGTCGAAAATGTCTTACTAAAATTGCTACTACCAAGTTGATAAATCATGAATGATAAATGGAAAGTGATTGAGACACGTGGTAGTGGGGTGGTGGTGTGTGGGGGTGACTCTATTGCTCGCTCTCTAGTGTGGCACCTCCTCCTCCCCCACTATAACGTGCTTTCACTCTCTTTGGTATGTGGATAGAAAGAGAAAAAGGTGGATTGAGGGGTTGAGTTGCTCATAGATCTCTCTTTTCATTGATAGCAAAGATATCTATTGAGGGGTTGAGTTGCTCATAGATCTCTCTTTTCATTGATAGCAAAGATATCTATCACGGTTTACTCTTAGCCAAACTCACGATCCTCTCTCTCTCTCATTCTTTAGTAGCCAATCTCTCTTTCTTTCTTTTTGTTTCTCTCTCTCTTTAGCGCTTATGCGCTGAAGAACTTTTACAGATTACTTGCGAGGCTATGAGTCTATGACAAGCCCCACTCCCACATATATCGATTAAGACCATATGTCATCTGTCTTCAAGTCTTTATCAACTTCCAATGAAATAAAAGCAATGAGAAAAACAAGAGAGAAAGAAAGATTGAATAGAAAAAGTGCTTTTGAGTATAGATTTTAAGGTTGCGTTTCATCAACCGGTTTGTGCTTTTGGGTAAACACTCGTTGGATAAGTGGCTTAACATGAGCATTTATTTATGTGCTTATAAAAGTAGCGTTTGGTAAGTACATTTATTTATGTGCTTATAAAAGTTTAGGAGTAAAATAAGTATTATTAAAGTTTAAAAATAACATTAATTTAAGTACTTAAGAAAGTTTAGAGGTAAAATAGGTATTATGAAAATATTATTAAAGTTTAGAAATAACTTCCCGCATAAGTGATAGGAGAAGCTACTCTCAACAGCTTCTCTTATGAGTAGTCTTCCTCTACTGCTTATGGGTTAAGCAAACACACTTTAAATGTTAAAAAGTGTTTTAATAAATTATAAAGCGAAATAAGTAATAATATAAGCCGGGCCAAACACAACCTAAGATTGAGTTTGACACTATTTAATTAAGTGCTTATTGGAACTTATAACTTATTAAAGTACTTTTTTAAGTTATAAGTGTGTTTGGCAATGATAAACGAGTAAGTTCCTATCCATAAACAGAAGTGGAAGATAGCCTATACGGAGAAGTTTTTTTTTTTGGGAAGTAATAATATAAATGAAAATGTTCAGTACAGGTCATTTACAATGCCAGTGGCATAACCATTCCCTAAAGGGAAGAAAATGCAGTAAAACTACAAACAACTCAAAAGACAAATAAAGGAAGCTACGACTTATGATAGAGTAGTTTCAATACAACAAAATACAGCCTTCAGTAGTATCAATGCATTAGCAACCTACCACCCTCAACAGGATCAGTTCCTCCAGTACAAAGACTGCAGCGCCTAGCAGGAGTCTCATCATATGATCCATGCATAGCAAACTGTACAGCATCAGATTACCGCCCTCAACACTAATCATGAATTATTCTGGTGTAACTGAATCCATTCATGTCCTTATCAAGAATATCAACAAGCTCCACAGAGAGATTAGCATCTTCATCCCATATGCAAAGGTTATTAAAAGTAAGAGCATAAAATGCTAACCAATCTGCAACACCATTGATTTTCCTATACACATGTTGTATTGACCACGACCTAAATCTATTAGCCTTATACGAAGAAGTTGCTCTCATTAGAAGTGTGTTTAACAACGATAAGCTGGTAAGTTCCTACTTATAAGCAAAAAAAGAAAAATAAGATAGCCCATAAGGAAAAGTTGCTCTCAACAACTTATCTTTATCACATATATGAAAAAGTGGTTTCTAAGCATTAGTGATACTTTGAAAATGACACTTCTAACCCTGAATACAATATTAAATTTTTAAAAATGGCATTTATATATTTCAATTTTAAGAAGATTTATACAACTTATCTTGTTAAAGTATTTAAGTTATCCGTATTACCAAACACATATTTTTCAAACCAAGCACTTATTGATACTGTGAAAATAAGTATTCTCATTGAGTCATTTATCCAACGAGTGCTTATCCAAAAAACACAAGCCGTCCCAAATGCAGCCTTTAAATCTTTATCAACCTCATTAGAGATAAAAGTAGTGAGAAAAACAAGAGAGAAAGATTGAAAAAAAAAAAAGGCACTTTTGAGTATAAATTTTAAGGTGGCGTTTGGCATTGCTTCTATAAGCACTTATTGTAGCTTATATCTTATATAAGTACTTATTGAATTTAAAAACATGTTGGCTGGGCTTAGTGGTAAGTGTGTATCCATAAACAATAGAGGAAGGCTACCCATAAGGAGAAGCTGTTGAGAGCAGCTTCTCCCAAGCTTTTATGCATTAAGCTATTCACAACTTTACTAATACTTTTAAAATACCTATTTTACCCCTAAACTTTCATAAGCACTTAAATACATGTTATTTTTAAACTTTAATAATATTTTTATAATACCTATTTTACCGCTAAACTTTCATAAGCACTTAAATAAATGTTTTTACCAAACGCAAATAAGCTCTTATTGTTACTGTAGATATATAAGTACTCCCATTAAGCCACTTATCCAATAAGTACTGATCCATAAGCACAAGCCGAGCCAAACGCCACCTAAAAATAGGAGATCAACTGGTTTGATCTATCTCAAAACAAAGTCCAACTTCAAATTAAGAACTATCTAAATCAAAGATATTGGTCAACCACTATCTCTATCCAATTTCAAGTTTGTGGTTTGTGACCCCTCTACATGTGTATAAAGTTGGTAGCTAGAAGAAAAAAAAATTGTGGGAACCACCCATGTGTGGCTCAGCTGGTAGTAAGCTGGGCTCTAGTGGGCGTCTCTGGAGATGAGTCTAGAGTTCGAATCCCACTAAAAGCACTTGTGGCTAGGTATTCACCATAAGTGCTCCCTCCCCGAACATGGATTAGTCCCACCCTAATAAGTGTGGGGACACCAAGTGGTTAAGACCAAAAAAAAAAAAAGAAACTAGGAATAGTAGTGGAAATGGTGCCATCGTCGACTATAGCTTGTGCTTTTGTTTTCAACGTTTTTTTTTTTTGGCCACCCTTCCTTTTACTTTTCAAACTTGGAATTTGGTAAGGATTAATCATCAGACTTATAGTATGCAGATCGGATGGACGAGATTGTTTTACGTTATTCTGGTTGTTGGTCACTTCCATGTTTCCACTGTTATGGCAATTGAACACAACACGCACTAACACGACACGTGTCAATTAGACATCATAGTTGAACAGCATGCAGCCACGTGTCGCCTGCCATGTTCAATGTATCCTCTTTGGAAGACATGACCTCACACGCTGGCAGTTTAAAGCCTCGTGCGGTCTTTTAGCCGGGAGAATTGTGAGTGCGGATCTTCTGTTATGAGGCCCTATATGGGTCTGATAAGCCAAATACACTCGAGGGCACCATTAAAATGATAATTTTGCTCACTTGCTGTATTTTGTGAGGGAAAAATACAGCAAGTGTATTTGGCATATCAGGTCCATATCGCCGGATTCATAACAGAGAATCCGCTTTCGTGCATTGTAGTTTTTGGCAGTGGGTCAGGTGCGGGTGGCCTTGCTGTGCGGGCGGCACTCTATTGACCACCCGCACATGTGAATGAAAGAAAAAAAAACATTAAATGCTTTTTTGTTTAATCATTCGAAATTTGCTGATATGGGTCAATAGAGTGCGGCCTGTACTCACCTGCACGGCAAGGTCCCCATCACAGGATCCGCTCTTGTAGTTTTTGCCTTTATCAATTAATGCATCCGATAGGGTTGACTAGCACAATTTTGACTAACCATCCAACGGTTTGTATACTCCAACACGGCACTGCAGTTAAGCAAGGTAGTATAGGGAGAATTAGGCTGCGTTTCGTCCAGCTTGTGCTTATGGATAAGCACTCATTGGATAAGTGCTCCCATTGAGCAACTTATCAGAACTTATCCACAACAACAATAAAATACTTATTTGAAGAAATAGCGTTTGTTAAATACATTTATTTCAATGCTTCTGAAAGTTTAGGGGTAAAATAGGTATTATAAAATTATTTTTAAAATTTTAAAAAAAATTATTTAAGTGTTTATAAAACTTTAGGAGTAAAATAGGTATTTTAAAAATATTACTAAAGTTGTAAAATAGTTTAACGCATAAGAGCTTGGGAGAAGCTGCCCTTCTCCTTATGGGTGTCCTCTAGTGCTTAAGCAGCTTCTCTTTATGGGTATCCTCTAGTGCGTATGGGTAAGCAACACATATTTAATTTTAAAAAGTGCTTATATAAATTATAAGCTGCATACTTATGGAAGCCAGGCCAAACGCAGCTTTAGAGTTCAATTTGTAGAAAAGAGAAATGGTGCACGTAGTCACACCATGCTTAATCCTACGCACCTATTGGGTCTTGGGTCTTGGCCCACGCGGCTTACGGTGTGATCTGTCAGCTCAGCCGTCGGCCTTGCCTACTGCCGGATAGCGTGCCTAAACGTTAAAGGCAGAAACAGAAGCAATATAATTTCACACAATAAAAAAAAAAAAAACAAGAGAGAGAAACAATGTCGGGAGGTGGTCCTCCTCCCGTTCTGGCCTTTCTAAGTGGAGCTCCATTCACACGCGCACGTAATAGGATGAGGACGCTCTTCACGTCTGTGTAGTTGCAAACAAAGACAGTGGTAGGTATTTTTTTATTTATTTATTTTTTCCAGGAAGACGGTGGTAGCGACCTTTATTATTTTCTCGGTTTAATTTCACTTACACGTCTCAAATTTTTTTTATAACTATATATATTTTTTAATATTTTATTTACATCCCTTGTTAGTAATGTTGTGAAAACTGTCCACAAGCCGAACTAACTCGACACTCAAATGAGCTCGTGAACTGAGCTTGAACCTGAAAAAAAAAAGTTCACTATTTTAATATGCTTGAGCCGAATTTGAGTAGGCTCATCTTTGTTACAGCTCGGTTTGATTTGTATACAAGATTATACAGCATATTCTTATATCTTATATTATAAATATTTTTAATATATTATAATAATAATAATATAATAATTATCAATTACAATATTAATACATTTATACTAATATAGGGTTTTTTACTAGTCTAGCCTTTTACAAGTCGAAGTTTTGCTAGTTGAGCTTGAACTCAAAATATTTTAATGAACTTGATCGGAGCTTGAGCCAAAATTTTTTAACAAGTTTGAGCCTTGTTCAAGGTTTGTGAGCCCAAACTAAACTGAGCAAAGTTTGGCCCGGCTCTACTCATTTACAATACTATCGTGTGAACGACATTAACAAAGTATGCTAATTTACCTTTTAAAATTATCTTAAAAATTATATTTAAATAACAAAAAACTATTTTTTTTAAAAATAAAATTTCCTTTTTATCGTTTTTTACCTTTGAAAAAAGAATTACCTCTCAAAAATACTAATAAAATAATAAAAATATGATAAAATTATGTCGAACAAACATTGAAAACTTTATCTTTTATATGACTTTAGTTTAGAATAATGCAGTTCATAACAAAATCTAAGGGGTGGGGTGTAAATGGGATATCAAAAAATACAGTGTATTTGAGGTTGTAAAAAATGTGATGGAATGTAAGTAAAATTAACCCTATTTTCTATTACATTTCTATTCACATCCCTTATTTCTTTTTTTTTTTTATATAGTTTTAATCTCTACGTGGTTCACGAGGCTCGATTCGTAGTGGGATTCAAAATGGTCTTTTGTGGACTTTTTAAAGCATTGGCAGAAATCGTCCTTATATTACGAAGGGGAAGCCCTTTGACATTATCACAAGTCAATGCCAAAGCAAAAGCCGTTTTTGAAGGAAGCGTTACGTCACAAACCCCAACTCGCCTACTTCCGGAAAACTTCTCTCTCACTGTCTAACATATATTTGATAAACCGGGGATTGGCTTTCGGCTCATCTCAATCTCTCTCTCTTACCTTATAAAGTCATCGCCGTCCCTTCTCTTTCTCTATCCCGTATTACTTAACGGCGGCAGCTACGGCAGAAGCAGAGACAGAGACAAACCCAGTTTTGATAATAATCGTCAGGGAGAGTTGCGCAAGTTTCAAGGCAAATCCGAATATTTCGCGGCTATGGAAGACGACTGGGATCTCCAGGCGGTGGTGAGAGGCTGCACCACCGTCACCGGCTCCTCCACCACCTCCACCTCCACCTCCACCAGCACCACCACTAACATGGACCATCCTCTCTTTTGCTTTCCTCCTTTGAATATCGAAGACGAACAACTTTTTGGATTTCCCGATCTCTTCGAAACAAGAGACGCTCTTGAGGAATTAGAGCAGTTTTACAAGCCGTTTTTCCCCAACCCACAGAGCATTTCTACTTCTACTTCCCCTGTTTCGGCTCTTGGAGGATTCAAAGAGCAACAACAGCCACAAAAGCAATCTCTTGCTGCTGCTTCTTCTACTCAAGCTCAGACTCCTCGAACAAAAAGAAGGTTTGTGGGTTAAAATCAAGACATACCCATCTCTTAAATCTTCTTTGTTACTGAAATTTCTAAAAAAATTTACAGAAAGAACCTGCAGAAGAGAGTCGTTTGCCAGGTTCCTGCAGAAGGTCTTTCTTCGGATATGTGGGCTTGGCGTAAATATGGGCAGAAACCCATCAAGGGTTCTCCTTATCCCAGGTTGGTTATTACTTATTAGGGTTTTGATAATTTCTTGTTCTGTAGCTGGTTTTCTTTATTAATCAATGTTACTAAATTTGGTTTGGTTGTTCTTGATTTTGAAAAAAAAAACAGGGGATACTACAGATGCAGCAGCTCAAAGGCGTGTTTGGCGAGGAAACAAGTGGAACGGAGCAGCTCGGATCCGGCAATGTTCGTCGTTACCTACACCGCCGATCACAACCACCCAATCCCAACACACAGAAACTCCCTCGCCGGAAGCACCCGACACAACAAGTATTCTACACCTCAACCGGCCAACGCCGGTGATCATCCTGACACACCTACCAGCACCAGCAGACCCTCTTACCCATCTTCTCCGATTTCAAGCACCGGTCTCTCTCCAACAACCCCTTTAACGGTATCCATGGAAGAGGAGATTTTACAGGAGATAAAGCAAGAAATCAAAGAAGAGGAAGAGGAAGAGATTGTTGCAGAGGATGATGAAGAAGATGATCAGCTTCTCATCTCCGATGTGGTAACGACTGATGATTTATTCATGAGCTTAGAAGAACTCTGCGGATCCACATCCATGTCCACGACCACCACCACCAGAAGCAGCTCCGCCGCCGGTCCGGCTTTCGACGACTGCTTTCCCGATCACTTCAGGACAAGTCTACCCCATTCTTGGTTCTCCAACAACGCCGCAACCGCCGGCAGCGGCAGCTAACTCTCCGGAGAAAACGCACCCGACATCGGATAACTAGATTTTCTAACTTTCCTGTTCAAACCTTTTGTCCGCCGAATAGAGAGAAAGAACTCGGGAATGAAAGAATCTCGTCTCGTCTTTCTCCATATAAAAACCGAGTATAGAAGAAAGAATTATTCCATGCTTCTGGTCTCATTTTACTAAGATGAGTGAGCTGATTGTACATCTGTATCTGGCATAATCATCATCTTGCGTGATTATCGTGATTCTCTCTCTGTGTATAATTGTGAGCCGCGATTCCTCTTAGCTTTTCAGCCTCTTCTCCATTTGTACTTTTTTTTTTTTAATATTTATAAATTTTGGACTCCATAAATGATTGACAGCTATTGGTTCCCTGTGTGGATGCTTCACGACCGCTACCCACTCCGGTTCAGGCGCTTTGTCACGCCTACCACCGTGCTCGCGCATGCACACAAGATACCTGCTCCTACTTTGTTCTGTACTGTCGAAACATATATGTTTTTAATGGAGAAAAGTTTAGCACGTGAGGGAAAGATTTATGATCTATCTTCGTGTTTTTAAATTTCCCCAAAATGTCCCTCAGCGATAGAAACGAAATATAAGAAGAATTCGCTTCCAACCGGACGAAATTTTGTCAAGTCGGCCAAATCTTTGGTGACATGGAAATATAAAATCTTGCTATCTCCATGATTTAAAATGGAGAAAATTAACAGTTTCAGCTTAGGGGCTGTAAATAAGGTTGGGTTCTACTCAGTTCGGGTTCAGCTCAAATTAAAATCAGTTGGCAAGGGATCGAACTTGAGCAGGCTCAGGTCAGGCATGCACCCTAATATAATACTACTTATATTGGTTCGAGTCTAATTCGGGCTCAGCGTCATGCTTAACAATGCTTGCCCAAACCCGCCCATGATTTCATTTGCCGAATCCAAACGCGATGATGGTGTCATTTGGTTATTACTTATTAGTTATTAGTTATTATTATTATTATTTTAAAAATAATATATGTTAACTTTTTATTTTTAAACCATCTTAAACTCTCCCAAGTCTATGAGTTGGGGATCTTCTAATCCCCTACCATTTTATATAACATCTTGTATATATATTGCATCGGTTGGAGGATCTTAAAATCTCTATGTCCGGTTGGGTCAGGTTAATCTAACATAAACCTGAGTTCAACCTAAAAAAACTAGTCAGGCCTTAAATTTTAGTTTGCACCGACCCTATGAACTACTAACCCTTACCCAAATCCATCCACACATAGGAACAAACTGATTGGGTCGGACGGATCACCCAATCCATTGCCACCATCCCTTGCTTGAACTAAACTTGTTGAGTTCGGATTGGGTTCGGGTCGGTCCAAATAAAATATAAAAAGGCTAAAAAAAAAAGGAAGAAAAAACGATTATTTAATCAAGAAATAAATTGGACGGCTAAGATCTTCACAAGAGGCAGACTTTCAATGATCTTTCTTTGTGGGACATAGTTATCTTGTTCGTGCATGTGTGTGCTAACTCTGCGAGTACAACACTTGAGTAGAGAAGCTTAAGGAAGGAGAATCGATTGTACGCGCGCGCGAGCACAGGCACATACACAGAGCGAAGATGTTTCTACGGAGGTTCGCCCGGCCATTTTTGGCGAAGGTGAAGGAGACGACCGGGATCGTGGGGCTAGATGTGGTTCCAAACGCAAGGGAGGTGTTGATATCTCTGTATTCCAAAACCCTTGAAGAGATCAAGGCTGTCCCGGAGGACGAGGGCTACCGGAAGGCGGTGGAGAGCTTCACACGGCATCGGCTCAAGGTCTGTCAGGAGGAAGAGGATTGGGAGAAGATCGAGAAACGCATCGGTTGTGGTCAGGTCGAGGAGCTCTTCGAAGAAGCACAGGACGAGCTCAAGCTCATTGGCAAGATGATCGGTCCGTATATTCCTACTCTCTCTTCATCTCTTGATTGTGTAAAGATAGATTGATAATCCATTATCATCGTCATCAGATGATGATCATCATAATCACAATCAACGAAAATAACTTCAAATTTTGCAGTTTTGATAAAGAAGATGCCCTAATTATGTTTACATTTCAGTTTCTGCCCTAAAAGTCTTATCTATTTGTTTAAAATTTAAAATCAGCGGGAGAAGTTCTGAATTTTTGAGCGAAATCAAGCAATTTGAGTCTTCAATTCTGTTTGCTTCTGCTCGATTTCCTTTGAATGTGATTCTCTGTTTCGGTCATCAGCACATTTGTATTGAGTTTCGTGTGATTATTCAGAGGAAGATTGTTTCACTGTGAGCATCCCACTAATATCAACAGGCCTAGGATTGGCCAAAGAACATCCTTAAGTTTAGAGTTTGATTGTCACAGCTTGGGGGAGAGGAGAGGATCCTTGGCCACCAGATATTATAGCATAACCTTCCTCAAATCTCTCAAAATATCAAACGCCTAAATGTTGAAGCATTTGATATACATTGTTGTGCCATTCTCTAAAAGCTTAGTAAGTGGTTCTCAACATGGTATCAGAGCAGGAACGTCGAGTGTTCGAATCTCATGGGTATTTATTTGTGTGTTTGTTTTCCCACGGATGTGTTGTCTCGTGCGGGGGTGTGTTGTGTGTGTTTGCCTCAATGCCCTGTGTTCTCCCATGAATATGTTATTCATGTGAGGAGTCCGCACACGTGCGAGAGGTGGGGGTGTGTAGAACCATTTGATATACATTGTTGTGCCATTCTCTAGCAGCTTAAGCTTTTAGAGTAAGTGGTTCTCAACACAAAGTCCCCCTGAACTCCCCAGAAGCAACAATCCATAAAAAAAAAAATCAAGAACAAAGCCTCCTCTTTGTTCCTCAAGGTACTCGAAGCGATATGCTGAAAAAAATCCTTCTATTCATGGGGTAGGCTTTTGCACAAAGACCTTAGTTTATCATTTTCTAATGTTTCATTTAACACGGACCCCATGGAAGAATTAAAAGAGAGATTTATTATGCAAGCTTTTAGTCAAGATCAACTGGTGAAAATTTTATTGTTAGGTGCTTCGATGTTGTTGATCAGGCGGGCTAATTTAACCCCACCTTACACGCGGCGTTTGCTCACAAGCACGTGTACGTGATTTGGGTATAGCCGCACATACTGAATCATTCATTAAAGTTGTAACGGCTGTACAACTGTCCCTATTACGTGCCAGCTGTCAGCAGTTGCGTACGGTGATTAGACCGTTTGGTGAAAAGGAAAGATTTGAAACGGCAGAGAGATATCTGACCGATCTTATCACCAAAAAAGGCAATAGCTTCTCAAGGAAGCTACCTTTTTGAATTTCAGCTTGTGGAGAGACGCCACGTGTCCCAAACCCAACAAACACGTCATTTCCTCCCTTTTGAAATGATCAAAAGACTAAGGACTTATGTTACAACACACTACCTTCTGGGGACCCGAGGGAATGAGCATCTTACTCTTCCCTCCCGACGGACTTCATTTTACTCGAAGGACATTTAGGGGCATGCCTAGATTTCCT
>JAUPMG010000020.1:12957011-12967611 GCA_031762675.1 Pachysandra terminalis
GTCTCACCCATTGCAGAAAGCCACTCCGTGAGGATCTCCATGGTTATATAGTCAGGATTACAAGCCTGTTCATTCATTCTATCCATCAGTTCATATGCTTTCTCCAACCAGTTCTTCTCCTCACGGCCTTTGAACATGGCGCTGTATGTGGTGATGTTTGGAAGCACCCCCGTAACTTGCATATCATCCATCAGAGAAAGTGCCGGTTCTATTTCCTTGTTCTTGCAGAGAGAATCGATTAGTATATTGTATATCAGTGTTTGGAGGGACCTTCGAAGTGGTACTCACGGCTCTAAAAGTCTTCATGGCTTCTTCAAGGTTGCCAGCTATGCAATACCCATGAATCACTGCACTGTAAGTTACTACAGTGGGTATAAGACCTTCATCAATCATCCTTGCCATAAGTTTATGGGCGCTGGCAAAATCCCCGGATTTGCTTGAAGCAGCAATCGTGATGTATGTAACCTCATCCGGTCGAATTCCAGCTTCTTCCATCTCCTTAACCATCTCAGTGGCCTTATCTACTCTCTTTTTCTTGCAGAAACCACTGATCAGGACATTGTAGCTTACTGCATTGAGGCAGAACCCAGCTTCTTTCATCTTTGACACAACAGCGCATGCATCATTCCACCTTCCAGCCTGGCTGAAGCCAGAGATCAAGGTATAGTACACAATTGAATCTGGAGAGCAACGAGCCTTCAACATCTCCTCAAACAGCGCCATCGCTTTAACCATATTGTTTACACTGCAGAAAGCACTGATCAAAGCGGTATATGTAACAGCATTCCCTTCCAGACCCTTCCGTTGCATATCAAGAAAGAACTTGATGGCACTACTGATCCTCCCATGCTTGCACATTCCATCAACCAGGGTATTAAGTGTGACCACATTGAGCTGGACACTCTCTTCACTCATCTGAAGAAATAGTTCTTGTGGCCTCTCAATCTCACCTGCCTTGCAGAATCCATCCATTAGGCAATTGTAGGTAACGGTATTTGGCACGCACCCATACTCTGACCTCATACGGTTCAGCAAACTCAGTCCCTCTTCCTGTCTCCCCCACTTTGCAGAGCCCATCAATCAGAGTATTGAAAGTGATTACATCAGGTTGAACTGTAACACCGTCACTTTGTCCATCCCAGTCATTTTCTCAAGCACCTGTAATGCCTCATCGTCATCGACCCTTCGTGACTTGCAAAGACGATTAATAAGAAATCCAAAAGTTACAATATTGGGTTGAATATCCATTTCCTTCATCTTAGCCAGGAGTAAGTTCATCCTCTGAAAATCCAATTCTCGGCCTAATCCAGTCAAGAGGGCACTGCAAGGCGGAGCCTCCACCTGACCTTCCATCTTCTTTATAACATGTAAAGCATCCCAAGCCTGGGCAGTTTTACCTTCCCTGCATAGCTTAGTAATCAATTGGGTAAGCTGCATTGAATCAGGGAAAACATCATGTTCACCCAACTCAGAAATTAACGGAATCACTTTCTCTTCATTCGTGATTCTCCCGGGCTGTCTCCTCTTCAAGAACGCGGAGAAAACAATGGACCCAGTGAGGTCATTGGGATGGGACACTGAATTGGGTTTAAGCATTTCGTCGAGTATGTGGTAAGCATCATCCATACTGTCCGATTTGCAGAGTACACCGAGGAGGGAATTGCAGATTCGAGTGTTTCGGTGAGAAGGGTCGAGTTCTTTAAATACTTGAAGCGATTCAGTGACCATGCGGGCTCTTCCAAAACAGCGAATAAGAAGGGATGCTGAGTTGGGGGTGAGGGAAACGCCATGATCGCTGGATGATTTGAGGAGTTCATATAGCTTGAGATGAGAGTTGGGTTTTCTACTGGCAAGCTCAAAGATCACCAGGTATGCGGACGAAGACGATGGCATAGCTTCCGATGATGATAATGAAGCGGATGAGTCATTTTGCATTGGAGCTGTTTCCCAAGCGGCGAATGACTTGGAGGATACGACGAGAAATGGAAGACGAATCAAGAGAGGAGAGAAGTCTCCAAAATTTGTCTTTGTTCCAATTATCATCTCTGCCTTGGAGTAGCTGTATAACCTCGGTTACAACGGCTGCATCATTTGGCTTTGATGTTGTAGGATGATCAACTTCGATGGATAAATTGCGAAGGAACGAAGGAAGTCTCTTCTCTGTTTGGTGTTTTTTCAGCAACAGAATCAGCTTTGCTGGCGCTGCGCTTCTCGTACTCATTTTTTCGATGAAGAGAGCTGTTTTTGAAATTTTGGTTTTACGTTTTGCCGGCTTTTGTTTTCAGTGGACGGGAGGTTCTTAAATAGCCACGCTACTGGACCGGGTTAATCTTGAACTTGGTTTGGACCACCATTGGACCGGTGTTTTTTTTTTTTTGCGCACCGGGTCATAATGCATGCACTTGCAGATTGTGATAGAACAATTAGACTGCTTTTGGCCAGGCTTGTGCTTTTGGATAAGCACTCATTGGATAAGTTACTAAACAGGAGCACTTGTTCATAGCAACAATAAGCTGCTTGCTTGAAGAAAATAGCGCTTGGTGAATACATTTATTTAAGTGCTTATGAAAGTTTAGGGGTAAAATAGGTATTATAAAAATATTATTAAAGGCTAAAATAACATTTATTTAAGTGTTTATGAAAGTTTACGGGTAAAATAGGTATTATGAAAATATTACTACAATGTAGAAATAACTTCCCTCATAAGTGATAAGAGAAGCTACTCTCGCAGCTTCTCCTTATGGGTAGCCTTCCTCTAGGGTAAGCCTTACCCATTTGGTGTTACCAAATACATTTTTAATTTTAAAAAGTGTTTTAATAAGTTATAAGCTGAAATAAGCATTTATATAAGACGGGCCAAACGCAGCCTTACAATGGACAAGGATGACCAAGGACCCCTACTTTCCCTTTGAAAGTTTGGGCAGCAAGGACATGAGCAAGGGGAAAACAGAGCTGTGGACTCAGAGATCTTAACCAAAGCACAATGCCTAAATGAACCCCTTGAAGGTATCAAGAGCTATGTTATATTATAGTTAGATGAATTCCCTCAAGTGTATTAGCAAGAGATGATGACATCAATGAGATTTCTGCCAAATGAAAACAAATACTATACCCATTTGAAACCATGTCTGTTTCATTCAACTAAGCCATGTAAGTTGATTCAATTATTAATGTTACTACTCAAAACTGATTGCATAATACCATTTCTCAAGTCTGACACAGAAAGAAGGAAAAGGAAAGACCAGAAGAAAACAAAACTTTGGGACCCCTCCCAAGAAGAAAGGAACTGTAGATTTAGGCAACTCATGGCCATATCCACTCCCCTTCACTAGGTCTCAGCCTCTGGCAGCCCAGCTGCCTCAGCCTTCTCAACTGCAGCAGCTGCAGCTGAAGCTGCCTTGTCCAAACCCAACTTTTGTAACTCATTCAAGAAACTGCCAATATCGGTAGCACTGATTCTGTATGGTGTGTGAGCAGCACCGGGGAACAATCTGTTTATCACATCTTCCTTGTAGTCCAAAAGAGCCTTGTTAATTGTGTCACCAACCTGCCCATACTGCTTACAGAACTTTGGGGTAACCTGCAAAAGGTGCAGATCGCCCTTTTGAGTAAACTGTAAACACATATCCTAGGGAAAAGCTAAATAAAAAAACTCAATTTTGTGAGGTATGTCGTGTATTAACCTTGGCATGATGAGGGTGCTGCATCATTCCTAACAGATCATGGTATACTAGCACCTGCATCAACAATTAGACCCTATTTTAGTGAAACAAAGATGATCTCCTGCAGTATAAGTTCAGTTAGCTGCCCTTTCCACGGATAAGAGATTAATAAATAAATGAAAAAAAAAAAAAAAGAACCAACTAGAGAAGCCAAGCAGGCATGTGTTTTTCCACTTATCCATGAATAGAGATACCAAGAAACAGTCCTAAAATTAAAGTTAGTTCCTACTTGGAAAAATATCACAACCTGACTGTAACGTAAGTGCCCATGAAAGAATATGGAAAAGGATTTTGTGTTCATGCAGCAAAAGATCACAAAAAATTAAAAAAACCACGTCACAGTTACATCAACACAGGAATCTAAGAGCAACATCTATTCCTTTATAAGTAGAAGGGGTTCATGAATTTTCTGCAAACTGATCTTTCCCTTCAAACTGGATCTCAGAAAAATTTGCATCTGTCCATATGCTTCTATATGAACTAAGTAGTGCGACTCTTAGGTGCATTGATAGGCACACTGAAATGTCATGAAAAAATCAAAATTTTGAGTTTAGATCTGGAGAGGAGTCATCTCACAAAGTAATTATCTTTTAGCGAAGAACCTTTGCTCCCCTTTTCAAGGTTCAGCAACAAGGACGTCACATGGGAAAACAAAAAGAACTGCATATGTTATGAAACTAAGGATGTGATTATATCCCTTAATAGAATCATGAACTATTTGAGCATCCCATGTTACAATGAGACTTTATTCCGAACAAGAAAAAGATATTACAGTGAAATGACATCCTCTTAACTCGACCACTATTGTGCTTGCCACAGACTTCCAGTCCCATGCCTGGAGTGTAAAGGGTTTATTATGGACTTTGACACATGTTTTATGATAACTCAGTATGGATGAAAAGGATTTGCATGGGCAGGCCAAGAGGCTCTAAACATGCATTCTAGATCGATTGATATATTAATTAAAATCTGAAGCATGACATACAGTAACTGTGGCTTTGACTATGTCCTTAATAATATCTTGATTTCCACAGTTGATGTGTGCAGTAATTTAGTTTCTATGAAACTAAGACTTATAAGGATAACATACAGAAAAAATGAACAAGAAAAGAGTTGATCGGGATCAAGCAATAATAATAAACACAGTAAAACGAAGATCAAAACAATGCACACAGATATACGTGGTTTGGCAAAGCCTACGTCCACGGGAGAGAAGAAGTTTCCACTATAACAAAAACAAATTAGGGTTACAACTTCTACTCCTACCCGATATATAGGGTAAATCCCCAATATACCCTTACCGTACCGCGGGGGGCTTTGCCCCCTTCAAACCCATGGTACTGACCCGGCACAAACGAGTTACCCGTGACCCGGTGAGGTCCCTCAGGTCCCTCCCCCTTGGATCTAGAAACTAGTGAATATGAGCCACCCACTATCTCTAACAAAAAGAGTACAAAATATACCAGGCTATTTGAAACAGATATCCTCTGTATTGTATTGCATTATGGATAGTTAATGGGTACTTAATGGGTATGAAACAGATTAGGGATCGGATCCAGAAAGAACATAACAATTTTTAACACTGTTGTTACAGAATTTGTCAGTATTAATTCGTCAGCATGCATCCGAACAATATAAGTGAGCTGTAAACCAAGAGCATATAACAGCACAAGTCAAGATAGTCTAATTGAAAAATGGTGGGGTTTGAGAACTTGGCTATTTGAAACAGATATCCTCTGTATTGTATTGCATTACTGAAGCCCGAATGTATTCATATTCCAAAATAGTAACAGAACCAGTAACTGGATATAGGTCGAGAAACATGCTGGGCATCAACCAATCCAAAGACGTAATTCAACATCCAACAAGACCATCCACATTGAAACCCTACATAGCATAGGCTATAACTCTTCCTCAACCATATATGCTGCTTAGGTGACTTCATTCACCGTGTATCTGATGCTGAACTAATATACTATGTTTTGGCAGTTTATGAGGCGTGTTGGCAATCTTTCTTCAAGTTTAGAGGTCCTTTCTTAGGAGAGCCATTATTTTTCTCTTGGGTAGGAGAAGCATGTCAGGGATAACTAAATGCTGCCATCTTGTATTTAGCTTACCAGCTACAACATACTCCAGGAAACACAGAAACAGAGAATTGTGTTTTTCATCTTTTCTGGCGCATCATAAATTATATTGCATATTAAACAATTCCTTGTAGGTAATAAAAAATGGCATAGTCGCACTAGTAATTCCTTAGGTTGTGTTTCATCAGTCAGAATTTGAAGGAAAGGAAAGAAAAAATTAACTTTCCTACAGAACTTTGTGTGTTTGGTCTGTTAGAAAACATGGGTGCATTGGAAAATACTTTTCCAATAAAACCTCATTTTCAGTCAAAATCTCCTCAAAACCAAGGCGAAACGATAGAAAGGAAAGGAAAGTGCTCTTTTAATTTCCTTTCCACCGTTTTCCAACTAACTAAACACAGTCCTAATGGCAAAAGGCAAAGAAAATTCTTCAGCTGTTATCAATTCAAGACTAAAATATTAGAATCAGAAAGATCAAAAGCAATGTAACTATAAGAAGCATCCACGGGATATAAGGCTGCATTTCTACTGATACAACTTGAATACCAAGTACAGTAAAACAGTTTACATGCACTTATAACTCTTAAAAATTTTCAAAAACACTCATTTATCCTTCTTTAAGCATGTCTATATTATATTGTACAAAGACTACTAATTCTTTAGAAATATCTCAATTTTCCTGTTAGTTGTTGACAACCATATTTCAAGTTACATCCTGACATCCAAAGGCAAAGGTGACCAAACCACAGATTCTTTTCCCTCAGTCCTCTTCTTTTGTATGGCTAAAAATGCAGTTATCAAGAAGCTCAAGTAAACACACTATCTTGGCTTAAAACATGGTTATCCCATTCCAATATATAGCAAGTATAGTAAAATTTCCAAATGCCGGGTACAAGCAGAAACAGAACTACAAGCTAATGAAACAAAATACCTGTCCACTGCAGTAAGGTCCAGCTCCAATGCCAATAGTTGGGATTTGGAGGGCAGAGGTCGCAGCCGCGGCCACAGGTGCAGGCACACACTCCAGAACAACCGAGAAGCACCCTACCTCCTGCAAAGCAAGAGCTGTCTTCACAACCTGCACATGAAAAATTATCAACCCAGTATACAAAACTAGAATTACACAGTGTGTGTGTGTGTGTGTGTGTGTGTGTGTGTGTGTGTGTGTGTGTGTGTGAATGCAAGTATGTATTTATAAAAGAGAGACCTTGACAGCACTTGAAACAGTTTTCCCTTGAGGTCTAAATCCCCCAAGAACACTGATTGCCTGAGGAGTAAGGCCAACATGCCCCATAACCGCAATCCCCACTTCAACAATAGCCTTGGCCGCCGTTATTCTCGAAGGAGCACCTCCTTCCAATTTGATTGCATCCATGCCCCCTTCCTTGAGCACTCTAACTGCCGTATCAACTGCCTGCCCATAATTGAAACTGCGCCATCACCGCCCAGAAACCCAAATTGGACCAATCAGGACTATAATTCTAAAGAAGACCCTCTGCAATGCAATTGTAAATGCAATACACACTGGAATTCATTTCTTGGATTAAGTTCTGTCTATAACCGTTGGTTTACCTGATGGGGGCTTGATTCGTAGGTGCCAAAGGGGAGGTCGCCGACGAGGAGGGGACGTTTGGCGCCACGAGCAACGGCACGGCAGTGGACAAGCATCTCATCGAGGGAGATGGGGAGGGTTGTGTCGTGGCCGTGGACGACCATGGAAGCGGAATCTCCGACGAGGCAGACGTCAATGCCGGCTTCGTCAACGTGGACAGCTGATGGGTAGTCATAGGCAGTTACGACGGTAATGGGTTGGCCCTTTCGGTGCTTCTGCTTGAGGTGGGTTAGTGTGATTCGGTGGTTAGGGTTTTGAGGCTTGGGTCCGCCGTAGACTGACTTCTCAGGAACGTTGCTCATGAGTCTATGTCTAAGGTGGAAGAGAAGTGAAGCAGTGGTTCTGGATATGGAGGAAGAAACTTTGGAGAGGGACGTAGGAACCATCGTCTTCTTTGAGGAAATGGAATATGAGGCAGAATGAAGGCTGAAAGACCAGAACTAATCAAGAGGGACTATACGGTCCGCTTTTGTAGGATTGAAGCGCAACATGCGTTTTGGCTGCGCCACCTGCAACTTGAGTGGGATTGGTGGCGCTGGCTATTTTGAGGCTCTGTTTGATTGTATCTTGAAAACCGTTTTTCTCGTTTGGAAGACGTCTCAATAGGAAAATAAATATCAGGCTGATTTTTAACTTCAATCCAGTTTCTTTTGGGTTCAAGAAATGATTTTATATAAAAAAAAAAAAAAAAAGGGATTTTAACTTTGGGAAAGTTTTTCATAGAAAAAGAAGTGGAACATCATTCTATTTTTCTTATAAAGATGGTCGCACATACCCATAAAATTCAAAGGCTGGACAGCTGTGTATAATTCAAAACGAAGTGCGTAAAAATTGAAAAGCTCAGTCCGACCTCCGAACCGACATATATAAAATATTTAATTATAATGTTATATTATTGTGGGCTTTCTACATCTATACTCCTAGATTATGGGGTATTGCTCAATAGCTAGATTTCTTCTCAAAGAGGCTCTTTTGAGTTACAAAACATAGTGTATATCATTAGACATCAACCTATTTTTTTGGAAGGAAAAGAGGAATTAAATCAGGAATGGAACAAATGGATGAACATGAACATCCTGCTATACTGATTTCAAATTGTTGATTTATCTTCGCTTGGGTATTGTTATTCAAACAATGTGGACTTCTATAGAGTTGGATCTATCCATTAATGCCTCGATTATCCTGTACAGATTGAGGTGGTGGATCTTTTGTCTAAAGAAACAAGTGGTGAAAAGCTGAGTTGGACTACATTGAGGAGATTTGATGCTGGGAGATCCAACCAACTGCAGCAACAGAAGAAGACAGTATTGCAATCAACAAAAGCAACAACAAAATGGTCAGAGAGCGTGTTATTTATTACTGCAACCAAGCTAAAATTACAGCTATTGGCTGCAAATGGTCAGAGAGCGTGTCTTTCTTCAGTTCTGGGTTGGAAAAAAAAATTAATAGAGAGGGTCTCACAGTTTAGGAGCTTCTGTAAGAGCACATTTTCAACTCCATGTGATCAATGGGTAGGGCAATTCATGCTTTCCCCAGCTCCCTTAGCAGGTAACAGAGAACACGGTTCCCCCAATGTCGGTGCAGCTCCATTGCAACTCCTTTGGCTTTGCTGACAACCCAATTGTCACATTAGAGATGCAGCAATGGTGACATTTTCGGCAACCATGTCGCTGTAATTGATGTCTTCGATTACAGGAAGTGTTTTTGGATCGTAATGATCATCCGGGTGGGAATGGAATCCATAATCACCTGACATCCATAACACATACTTCTTTTTCTTTTTGGTTACTCTCCATGCTGGTGGTCACTCGACCACTTCCCCATAGGGGAGACAGAATTAAACCCCCGATCCTCCCCACCCCATTCCTCTTTTGAGGGGATGTCTTACCAATGTCCCAAGGACAGAGGACCCAGAACACATACTCCAGTCTTCATGATCATCCTTCTTACATAGATGTCCTTAACATAAGCTCCCCTTCCAGGAGATGTTTTCATCCTCACTCCTGACTCTGAATTGATAGCCATAATATCTTCGGCCCTGACGTTCTTGATCATGCCAGACATCTCACTGCATAAGGCGATAACGTCGCTTTCAGGAGAAATACAAGTGAACCTTCTGATGATCAGATGCTTTGTTGGCATCCCAACAGCAATTCCATATTCATCCCAACCACTCTTTACAGCAATGCAGTCATCACCGGAGGCTACGGAACTATCCTCAATTCGAACGTTGGAGCAGGAAACTGAGGCAATCTCAATTAGACTTAGTAATAGCATGAGGAATCTGAGAGAATACTGGAGAAACACATAAAGATGTTATTAAGATGTCAAATTACAATAACTGAAAAATCACAAACCTTATTTATCCACAAACTCATTGGCCTCCGTTAGCTGCTGACTCCTGCATAAGTACATCTGGAATATTAACTAGGCAAATTGATGTGATAATGGTTATAAAGTTCAGCATACATCTTATTTACAAGATCTCCTTTTTCATATATGATAGATGGACCACAGACACAGCAGGTTCAGTCATCACAATTCATACCTCTCTAGCATTGATACCCAGAAAAATCAGGGATTGAGAGGATTGGCACATGATATTTACATTCATCTAATGATCTCGATAGTCTAATTACATTCCTTGTAGTTACAGATCATGAATATGCTCTCAACTGTAGGATGTATTAAGAATGGAAATAAATCAAGTGATACAAAAAACATAAAATTGTTACATAATGCAATAAAATGATGTCCTTCATTCTTTGAGTTTATTTATTTCAATATAATATCCCACAAAAGGTCTCACATCAGGCCCAACATTGATGGGCCTCAAGGTTATTTCTGCAGGGAGAAAATTGGCCAACAAGGCTATTAAGCCAACAACTCTAACACAAGTCCAGCAGGTATACATATCAATTGACATTCAAATTCAACAGCTGGACAGCTGTATATGATTCAAAACGAGCCCAGGAAGCAGTTAATCAGGGTTGCAAAGTAAAGAGAATAAAAAAAGATGAAGAATAATTTCAAACACCGTATATTTTAGTAGAACAAACCACAATGAGAAATCTCCTTGAAGAAACAAATTTTCAGTTCTTAATTAATTATTATTTTTTTTTTTTTTTGATAATTAACAACATTTCATTAATCATCAAAGTGGAAAAATATACAAGAACTGT
>JAUPMG010000020.1:12976036-12992007 GCA_031762675.1 Pachysandra terminalis
TTGAGTTTTGCCCCCAAAGGACTGAAACAAGTTCTCTTAACTGGAGGAATCCCACCAATTAGAAATGGATGCACTGCTGATGATGTATATAGAGTATGCTTTGAACAGATTTTTCATCAGAATGAGAAATACTACAAGAGATTTCCTCAGGATATTGACATTGTTCGTGAAGTGGTTAATTACTTGGCAGAATCTGAAGGAGTAAGCATCAAATTCTAACACGTAGGTCCTTGTCAAGTTTCTTTAAATGTTTTAATAAGGCATGTGAGGCTTATGAATTGGGGTAAAGCTCAAGGAAAACAGCTTGAGGCTGAACTTTTGAGGTTTAAACCCTTTCTCACAATATTGAAACCCAAAAAGTCATTCTACTTCTTTCTTCTTTGAAAAAATGTCAAATTAATATTTCATTCGATATGGTCAAAATAATCCCCAAGTGGCTCATTTTGACCATGTGGCAGCTCCTTTGGATCTGATTTTTCGCAGGTGGGATCAATACTTCATGGGATTGCATTCTTTTTTTTTTGATAGATTGAGATGGCGGAACAGAATTCATGTTCCGACCCAAGTAGTTGTGATAGGCAATTTTGTCGTAGTTGTTGTTGGGAGTTGGGACCATTACCTTGTGGCTAGGAACTGGGGAATTGGGTGGGGCCAATTGGTTTCATGTCAAAATATATAGCTTTAAACCTGCAATTTTAATATATTGAATTTTAGGGTTGTGTTGGTCAGGCCTAGGCCTACATGGGGGCTGTTATGTTGAGGTGTCAGCTCGTCCAATTGCCAGTCAACTATATCTGTGTTCTGTGCCCACAAATCACAGGTTTTGAAAACCTTTTGACGCTTTCATATTGAAGGAATTCTATGTCAAAAGATTTAAGGGATTCGGGGTCAACCATCCTGCAGTACAATTTCTTCTTTAATGGCATTTGTTATTTTTTACGTGATGGTTGAGTTATATCTATTCTTCAATGTTTTTCCAAGTTTTTCATCATTTTCTTATATAATTATTTTTAATGGAAAAGTGAGGTGCACATGAATTAAGCTTTAAGCTTTGAGGCTTGTGTCTCAAGCCCCCAACACTCTTACTGCCTCGCCTTTTAAAACAGTGGTGAAGTGTCAAGCTAAAAATCTGAACTAAATATATGACTTTCTCCTTGTTTTCTTCAGGTATCTCTTCCATCTGGAGGCATATTGACCCCAAAGGGATTGCAAACTCTTGGTCTTTCAGGTTTAGGAACGAGTACTGGTTTTGAACGCCTGCATTACATGTAAGACATGGTTTCTTTTAAGTGTTGCATTTTGACATTCTTCAAATTGAATCTTTTCTCCTGCTTACTTCAGGTTTGAGAGAGTCTGGGATCCTATACTAGTTCCAGGAGCACAGAAACGAATCAGCTATTTCTTCTTGAAGTCTGTAAGGAAACACTGTTTGTTTGAACTTTTCTTGTATCTCAGCTCTGTCTTCTTTATGTTTTACTAATTATTCAACTCAGAATGATAATTTTCAGCCATTCATATCATGTAATTGACCTTTTAGGAACTCGTTTGGGTTTAATTTAAGGTAATGTCTTGCCACTGAGTATTCATTCTTAGCAATTCCTTACAAGGAAAATTTTGCTGAAGGTTTGGAGGGGAAAAGAAACTGGGATCTATGTTAAAAACAATAAAAATAAGTTTTAGGAAGTAAATTATATATATACCAAAAATGTAATTGATAGATTTAGAAATGTTAAAATCTTTGAATGCTTTATCTAGATATTTCTTGCTTGAAAAGTTAAAACTTCTATTATGTTTCTTAGTTGGGCAATTTTGGAAAGCATTGGAATTTTTCAAAATTAAGATATCCTTGTTTTTCCTTTTATTGTTTTAAATATCAACTTTTTGATTTCTTGGAGGCAGGCTTCTTTTAAATTTATGTATTTCCCTTTTTTTCTGACACGCATGTATTAAGTGCTTGGTGTTCTGTAGATAAATTCAATGTTTGATTCAAATTTAATTTTCCATAGGCAAGGAGCTTGAGTTCCCAATATACTGACTTCATGTATTTTTGTTCTTGCAGTTTGAAAACTGGTTGTCGTTTGATACAAATCCACTTTATGCTCTCTTGCATGAGCCCATATACTGTCAAGTATTCTTCTTTGCTCTTAGGTGATTTATCAAATTTTGAAATTGTTAGTTATGGTGAAAGTCTCCAAGTCTTCACTTGCTTTCCACTTGAAGGGTTCGTCATCACAGTGGGCTGCTAACAGAATAAGGGCTGCTGAATATGGGAGCATGTTTGATGCAGTGAAGGCTGCAAAAGAAGGTCGCCCTGTACTGTTCACTGGAGAGGTAGGCACAAGTAGTAATAGTATAAAATGGTAATAATAATAATAAAAAAAATTCAAAAGTTGATCTATATTTCACTTCCAACTTGCTGAAGTATATTTGATGGACGAAAGAATATTGAAAAAGGTTGGGTATTTGTGTGTGTGTGTGTGTGTGGGGGGGGGGGTTGAAGACCAACTAGTGAAATCTCAGAATTTCAGGAAACGATGAACATAGTTTATTTGACCTCATTGCATGCATATAATCTGAAAAGTTGGCCTTTTTGATTATGTTCCGCGTACTCTAACGTTCTTCTGCTAATAACTTTGATGAAGTATACATAGATCAAAAATTGTGTTTTTTTTCTTCCTTCTAGGTTGATTTGCATAATTGCCTCTCTTGTTTATCATGCATTATAACAATATCAAAGCAAAAAATGAGGTGCTTTTTTCATCAATTAAATGGATATTTTCTATATTTTTTTTTTTCCTGATTTGGAGCATTTTATCATTACATAAATTTGACATGGTTGGTTGGTTGAGACGAGGAGAGCATACACATCTGATTTGGATCATTTTATCATTAGCTCCACTGGCAGGCTCTCCAGCTCAGGAACTGGAGGTCCCAGGTTCGAGTCCTCTGGCTCACCTGATATATGGTCCTTGTGGGTGGGCTCATATATCCGGGGTTTACCCTGTCCCCGCTAAGTGGGGTCGGGGGATCCACATCACAAAATAAATTATTGCCTTCAACCTGCATCTTTTTTATTTCTATCAATCAATTCTTAAGTGGTGTAGATATATATTTGTTTGCATATGAGCATCACCAACAATCCTAAGTTTGACATTTCTAATAAAATCCTTAAACATGGAAATAGCATGATGCCATATATAGCTAATGCATTCAGTCCCTGGTTTGTTACTACAGATGATATTCCCATGGATGTTTGATGAAACGCAAGCCTTGAAACCACTCAAAGAAGCTGCTCATTTGTTGGCTGAGAAGAAGGATTGGTCTCCACTTTATGACGTTGCTGCTTTGAATAATAACAAGGTTTGTTGCCCTTATTCTGTACTAGGTTTTTTTTTTCTAAAATCTTAATATGTTTGAGATGAATTCGAAGTCTGAGATTGCAACTACTTTGGTTGCACAATTTTCTTTTGAAGTTCAATTTTTTTTCTTCCAAATTTTGCTAAATTAATCCTTGATGGTGCACAGGTACCTGTTGCTGCTGCTGTTTATTACGAAGACATGTTTGTTAACTTCAAGCTGGCTACGGAGACAGCATCTGAGATTGCAGGTATAAGGTTGTGGATAACCAATGAATTCATGCACTCTGGTCTGCGTGATGGAGGGAGTCAAGTTTTGGATCAATTGATGGGAATGTTAAACGGAAAGAAGCCCTTGTTCTGAAGGGGTGGTTGCTTTTCTAAAGCCCTTTAGGCCTTTTCAGTTCCGGGCTTGATAGTGTTTTTTCCACTTTTTTTTTTTTTATTATTATTATTTGTTTCTTGAATATATTGAGAAAAAAAAAAGTTGGTAAGAGTATGAAACTCTTAGTACAAGTTAGCAAATAAAAGATAATAAACACAAATTCTTTTATGGTATATAGATTCTTAAACGAATTGAGGAAAAAAAAAAAGTTGGAAGAGTAGCCCAATTACAGTCATGCTACTGGGTAATGCCACGGAGGATTTGGAAGCCTTTAAGAGATCCCTGTAATATATTTGTGACATCATATGATATGGGTTGGGATGTACAAATGGGCCGCGTGTGCCGGCCCATCATGATAAGATCGTGCCGTGGATCGGTACTGCACAGCCTGATTTATTTAATGGGCCCTAAGCCTAGCACGGCTATGGATATGATTATTATTGTGCCAGGCGGGGCTTTGGGCTTTGTTTATAATTTAGTTAAAAACTTTATCGGAATCGTGCTGTGTTTAGGCACGGATGAAATCGTGCCGGACTGGGCCAACACGCGTGTCCCACCCATTGCACATCCCTAGGTATTGGCTATGACACAATTGCGTGTTATTTTGTTTCACAGCCACGTCGTTTCTCCATTTAAGGAACGTGTGTGCCAAGTCATTTTCAAACCATTTTCACGAGTCATTTATTTATTCATGTTTGCCATGGCTGTGGTTACCAATGGCCATTAGAAGCCAAGCAAGAGCACGCAAAGAGGTGCCCATGCTTTGGTGATAACGATACATGTTGAGCACGTCTCATTTCAACAAGGCAGTTGAACAGAAGTAGGTAAGATGTAGTTGGCTTTACCTTGGGTGCAAGAGAGAGAGACCACCCCCTCGCTCCTCTTTCATCTCTCTCTAGACTAACTTCCCTCTCTCTCTCTCTAGAATAACCTCTCTCGCTCTCGTGAGTCTGTCCAACCTCTTCTCACCTTCCACTACCTTTCAGCTTCAAATATAAATTCTCAATCATTCTCATCTCCTCCTCTCTTTGTCATCAAACTCTTCTCCCATCTTTTCAAAGTGGAGGAGGCCCATGGAGGAAGGAGAAACCCCACCATTAATATTACCACCTCATCAAAATCATTCTTACTTCTTTCCACCCACACTTCTTTCCTCTACCTCACTGCAGCCTCCTTCTTTACTACAACAACAAACCGCACAAGAGTCTCAAACTGCTCCAGACATAGACTGGGTTAGCTTCCTTTCCAGTCATCAGTTTGGCTTTGCTGATGATCCAAATAAGCTTACAACAGCTACTGCAGCTCTAACAACTGCAGGGAATGGCAGTGAAGAAGAAAAGGGTCGTAAAAATAAAGGCAAAGCAATTAGTAGGATGAAGAAAGTAAGTAAGCCCCGATTTGCCTTTCAGACCAGGAGTGACGATGATATTCTCGACGATGGGTATCGATGGAGAAAGTATGGCCAGAAATCTGTGAAGAACAGCATCCATCCCAGGTTAACTTTTTAATAAACTACCCGATCTTCACTCCTAATTTATATTGCATTGCATGCTTCTTTGATTCATGCCTATGATGGTTGATATTATGTCCTTACTATATTATCGCACTAATTAATTAGCTCATAGATGTTGGTTGTTGATCGGGATCGAGCAATGATAATAAACACAATATAAACGAATATTAAAACAATGTAAAACCTACGTCCACGGGAAAAGAAGTTTTTACTATATCCAAAAAGCGAATTAGGGTTACAACTGGTTTGATAAAGAATCTATGATGCCAAAAAAGCAAATTAGGGTTACGACTTATACTCATATCCGATATACCGGACAAAACCCCCAATATACCCTTATCGTGTTGTGAAGGATCTGACCCTATACCATCTCGTCCTATGGTTCTATCCGACACAAATAAGTTACCCGTCGCTCTGTCCCTACACTCCCTCACCCTATGGTTCTATCCGACACCAATGAATTACCTGCGGCCGCTTTGCTCTGCCTCATGGGACCCCTCAGGTCCCTTCCTCTGGATCTAGAGACTAGTGAATATGAACCAGTACTAGCTCTAAAACACTGGTGGTAGCAGTTCTATATGTTGAGATTAAGAGAACAAACTATCCATATAATAACTTAATTTTGTCATTAAATGATAATTTACCATTTTATTAGATTTGAATAACCACATGATCCTTCGTTTGCTATTTTCCTTTCCTTGTTAAATTATTAAAACCTCTTCTTTTTGCTGATGATGATCTTTTTCTCTTATTCGTTCACGACCAAATTAATGAAGAAGCTACTATCGCTGCACGCATCACACATGCAACGTGAAGAAACAGGTTCAACGACTGTCCAAGGACACCGGCGTCGTTGTGACAACGTACGAGGGCATTCACAATCATCCCTGCGAGAAACTCATGGAGTGCTTAGCCCCTCTTCTCAAGCAGATGCAATTCCTCTCCAGATTTTAAGCAAATTAAGATCCACTGCTCTAAGCTATCAAAGGATATATATATATATATTTGTGGATGTGTATGTATGCATGTTACTCTCTCTATATAATTGTGTATAATAATGTAAAGAAAATTAAGGCTAAGAGGGTTGGTGGCTTAATGTTGTATAGTGTTGGATCGTAAACGAACCGATCAACATGATCATATGTTTTTATGTTAACAATCTTAATTATATCTACTTTTTTTGCACAAAATCCTAACCTTTATTAATTTAAAGTACACAATATTATCATTGTGAATGCATTTGATTTGGGATGCAAATCTTCTGCCATATTTGTACGATTTTTTCTATAATATCAATTCGATAGCGTCATATAAACAGCAATAAAATGGGTGACCGATCACTTTTAAAACCTTAAGGCTGCATTTCGCCCAGCTTGTGCTTTTGGATAAGTGGCTCAATGGGAGCACTTATCCACAGCAACAATAAACTGCTTCCGTGAAGAAATAGAGTTTGGTAATTAGTACATTTATTTAAGGGTAAAATAGGTATTATGAAAATATTATTAAAGTTTAGAAATAATATTTATGTAAGTGTGTAGGAAAGTTTAGGGGTAAAATAGGTATTATGAAAATATTACTAAAGTTTAAAAATAGCTTCTGCATAAGTGATAAGAGATGTTCTCAACAACTTCTCCTTATGGGTAGTCTTCCTCTACTGCTTATGAGTAAGCACTTACGCATTTGGTGTTACCACACACTTTTTTAATTTTACAAAATACTTTAATAAGTTATAAGCTGAAATAAGCACTTATATAAGCCAGGCCAAATACAACCTCAAATCGACTTCGACTTTACTAGCAACGTCGAGACGTTTAATACTATAAAAAAAATCGTAGCAAAATATCGCAGACGATTTTCTTTCATCTAATCCATGAAATCATATCCACGTTAACAATAAACTTCAGTCATCCATTTAATGCCCATATGACCAATATACAACAATAAACTTAAACCTGATCAAATTATCCATTTAATCCCCATAGATGCTCATTTTTCTTACACCACTCTCTCGGGATGTACAAAAGGGTTGGCCCGCAAGTGTTGGCCCGGCCTGATGATTTGATCCGTGCCCAAGCATTATATGATAGGTCTTATAGTATTGGGCTTGGGGACATGGGCCGTGACATGGCACGGCCCAAACACGATTAGGCACGAGCTTAATTAGGTCTTTAGTCAAATTATAGGCAAAGCACATAGCTTGGTCCACACGGTATGGCCCGGCACGATAATAATCGTACCCGACCCATAGGGCTTGAAATTCGGTACGTAATGACACGAAAGGCACGCACGCGTGTTATCACTAGTTAAATCACTACAATCCAAACCCTTCATTTTACATAAATATTCACACCTATAAATTTCAATTCTTATCGATTATTGTGATGCAAACGTAACCTTGCTAGAAAAGGGCTTTGTTAAGAATTCTCGGTTGGCGCCAGCTTAGATACTTTTCTTTACTTTATCAGTGCATTAAAAACAATTATTCTTTTCTTTCGCCTCATAAATTTGATAGGATAAATTACATTTACACCACCTAAGTATGTTAGAATGACACCAAATATCGCTAAAACTTTTGGCCATTACAATCAATATCTTTATGTACCAAACCAGAGGTAGCCTAACCATCCCTAATATAAATTAATCATTTGATCATAATACCCGTCATCAATAAATAAACATTGTTGATCTGAAAATTGTGCTGCTTGACTTGTTTTAAGCCGTTAATCGAAATCAAGTTGCTTAGAGGGACGTAAATCGTGCAAGCATATAACTGGTTGCGTCTCTTTATAGACACAATATTAACATTGGATAAGGTCTTTGTTTAGGTAAGTGGGACATCTCAACCATTCGCCTAAACTGTAGCGCGATCATTCGGACGGCACTATGCCGATCATAGACAAACATGAGAAAGAAGATTGGAGGGGGGTATATATATAAAAAGAAGAGGAGGGAGAGTCGATATAGATAACACAGTTTTTTACGTGGTTCGACAATATACTTAGTCTACGAATGTCGCTTCATAAGAGGTTTTTTTTATTATTTAGAAGTACAGAGAATACAATGAAACACCCCAATCATATGGAGATGAAGAAGGAAATATGAAAGAAATGATAGAGATAGAGAGATGGAAGGAAATAGATGTTTCTTTTAGATACAAGAGGTTTCCAGCATAATAGCAAATACAATCTTCCATCTCCTCCTTTTATAGTGATCCGTGTCTTCTTCCTCCATTTTTTCTGATCCTTCTAGATATTTCAGATCCTTCCAGATATTTTCGATCTATCTTTATTTTGTTCTGAACCAGTCTTTTGATAGCTTTATTTTTACTTGGCCTCCAAGTAGACTTAGACTTCATGTAGACTTAGCCCAGAAAGAATGACGAAAATGAGTTAAAAAATATTTGTTGCAAGTAGATAACTCAAATAATCGAGTCGGAACTGGTAAAATCGGGTCGGGTGAACCATTAAACCCATAGTCCATAGATCAAACAAGTAACAAGTAGGTCAAGTAGGTGACACGTGACAGTTTTATTAAGTCATTGAATCATCACAGCCCCCTGCCTGACAAAGTATATAAACTATTTTTTAGTTATTTTTATGTTTAATTAATTTATTTTTATTTTTTATTTTTATCCTATAATTATAAGAGAGATGGGGTTTTCACAATTTTCATTATTAAAAAGTTTTTTTTTTGTTTTTTGATATGTTTGCGCAGATGGTCACTTAACCAGTGACCCTCCGCACCCCCACCCCCGATGTCCTACCAACGTACCTAAGGATGGGAGGACAGCTTCTTTCTTCTTCCATATAAAACACCTATGTTGTTTTAAGATCAATCATTAAACAAGGTATGTAAGGGTATTTTCGTCCTTAAAATATATTGCATTAAGTACCTATTTTCACCATTACTAACGGAAGAGGGCGGTTTATGATTGACAAGATTTGAGGGGTACTTGTTGCCATTATGCCAAACCCAAGGGGATGTAAATGTAATATAAGCTATTTGATATTTAACAAAACAAACGCAATGACAACTGTGCCTCCGAAATTAAATAAAAATAAAATAATAATGGCGCCTGTTGAGTTGACTCCACTGGTTTTTTCCTATCGTTTCAAAAGAAGTGTGGGGAAGGTTGAGAGAGCCTTTGGTGTTTCTTCTATCCTACTAACTCTTCCTCTCTCCTCTCTCTAAAAGTCTACGGATTCCTGTTCGTTTCTTCTCTCTTCACGCTCCTTTTGAAAGTACTTCACGGAGAGAACATTCGTTTCTCGATCTGCAATTGATCCTTTTGAATCACTGTTTCTTGAAAAGCTCTGTAATGGCGGCAGATCTCGAAAATAGGGCTAAAGAGGCCTTTGTCGACGATAATTTCGATCTTGCAGTTGATCTCTACACGCAGGCTATCGAAATTGATCCGAAAAGTGCAGATCCTTTCGCGGATCGTGCACAGGCGAATCTCAAGCTCAAGAACTACACTGGTATTCAGTTCAATCTGAGCTCTCTTTCTATTTCTGTTTTCAATTATAAGGTTTTCGATATATTATTCCTCTGTTAACATTCTTGTTCAAGTATAACAGATTTCAGTTTGTTTTGTAGTTCAGTTTGTTGCTTTTGTGGTTAGTTAGCTTAGATCTTCTTATGATGTTGATGAAATAATGTTTTTTTGCATTAGTTTTGTAGTAATTAATGTTAGATATCTGACTTCGTAAGTCAATTCATATCTGATTGCATTTCTTTTTGGTGTAGTAGTATCAAATTTGTGTTCGTTATTAATGTTGTTGTTCTTGTTCTTGTTGTTGAATTTCTGAGATCCAGTGGTGGAATTCAAAGCCGTCTGGATTAGAAGTTTGTGATTGTTGATCGCCTAAAACATAAGCACATGCTTACAGTTAAGTAGATAGTTTGGAAGATATTTGTTCTTCAACAGCCGGGAGAGAGTCGTATAACTGAAGAGTGGCCTGTTTACAAATTCATGAATTCCTAGTTACCATGTTTCTCTTTTTTATTTTCTTTCTTTGGAAATTAACATTTTGAATCTTGATTTTACATGTTCGAATTTTGAATCAAGAATTTGAGTTCTCAGAATTGAAGTACATTTCATGCATAACATGGAAGGAGTTCCTTCATATGGCACATTTCAGGCTGTACTTTGTGAAGTTTTGGCATTGAGATTTGGAATTTTAGGAAAAATAAGGAAAAAAGTATTGGAGATAGCAATAAATGATTTGTTCTATTTCTGCTCAAAACTCTTCTTCAATTTTTTTTTCTCCTTTTTTTTGGGTGTGTGTGTCTGTGTCCAACTTATCCAAAAGTTCAATGCATATTCTAGTGAATGATTTTGTTATTTCTCTGAATAATCCAAGTTTCTTCTTTTTCTTTTTTGGGTTTTGTCGAATTTGTGTTCAAATTTCAATCTTGGCTTTTGGAAATTAAGTTTTGCATAATACTCAAGCTTGTTCGTTTACTAGTCCCATTCTTTAGTTCTGGCTCTTATTCATGAATTTGATGGTTGATCTATACTCGTTATATGAGCTAGAGGCTGTTGCTGATGCAAATAGAGCAATTGAGTTGGATCCTTTGATGGCGAAGGCATACTTGCGTAAAGGGTGAGTATATTATTCTTTTCTAGTGATGTATTCATTCTAATATAAAGTGAGAGTACCTTTACTTCTTTATTGTTTTGTATTTATGCTTTTTGTTTGCAGTATTGATTGATTTATTTTTTCTACTGATATCTAAGTATAAGATTCTAAACGATTGGTTATTATTGCTTATGGAATTCAGGCATGTTGATATGTGATGTCACAAGGATGCAACTTTATTTTGTTATTGTACAGCAGTTGCAGTTGATAACTCACAGGAATGATCTTTGAACTGTGTTTGCATTGGATGATGTACATTATATTTATTACTTGTAGTGCTATTTAGGCTTCAAATTTTATCTGCTTTCTCTACTCTAAATATGCTAGTGTTGAGTAATTCATTGAAACTTTTTTTTGTGTGTGTGTGTGTGTGTGTGTGAGTACACAGTTCTGCAAGTTCAGTTTTCTGTTCTCTTTCGTCGCATGACTTTCAAGCATTAAACTTTGATATCTGGGTTTTTGATAGTCCAAAAAATTATCATGCCAACTTCCTGAGTCAAAAAAGTGAAATTGACAACATTCACAGAATTGGGTGAGTTTGTTCATTGGAAAAATATGGTTTTCTTAGTAATCTCCATCGCTTATTGATTCATTGGTCAATTTTGTTTGCAGGACTATATATTTGTTTTTTGACCTTTATTCAAATCCATTAGAAGCTTGCTACTATCCAAATGGAATTCTTTAAGGGTAATTTGGGGTGGCTGGTCCAGGCAACTTAATGTTAACTTTCTTCTTTTTCCTTGAATGATACCTGCTTATTTGCTTATCTTGGGGAAATACCTGAAATTTTGAGTATTTTAGCTATTGTAGATTGGAATTCAAACTCACAAGATACACATTCAAGCAAGAGAAGAAAGGAGTTAGTTGGAATTTTATTTCGTTACATCAAACATTCTTATGAAAATTCTTTGTGATAAGAGCTTAGGGTTTTAATGATAATTATATTAAGTTGAAGGAAGAGCAATTACGAATTCCTCTGTCAAGGCATATGTCGTAGGCTGCATGTTACTCTGCTGCACGGACTGATGATGCCTCGGTGGGAGAATGTCACAGTACGTTCACATGTTGTATTCTGGTTGTTTCCATGTTTCTGTTAGGATGGTTTCTAGCATTTATGAAAAATTGCAGAACAGGACATCTTTCTTGCAATGGATTAGTCTACTGTGCTATGAAGTTATGAATTTAATGTCATCCTTCCCTCAATTTATTTTTTTCCCCCTTTGTTCCCCCGCCCCCTAAATGTTCATCCTTATTTCACTTATGATCCTATAATGTGCTATTTGCAGGGTTATTGTTTTTGGTTGTACTTGGTTTAAATATGACTTTGTTGTTAGCTGCTAAACTAATATTAACACAAATTTGCCATTCAGCTTGTTCTTTGCCTGGGGTCATTGTGACTCATATTTTATCATCGTCCTTATCTCGGAGTGTTTCTTTTGATAGCATTTCCTTCGGTAACCTTGCTAATTATTTATTATTTATTATTACTATTTTTTTTTTTTGGTTTGCAGTACTGCTTGCATTAAGCTTGAGGAATACCAAACTGCAAAGGCCGCCCTTGAAACAGGATATTCTTTGGCACAGGATGATTCAAGATTTGCTAATATGATCAAAGAATGTGATGAACATATCACAGGTATGGAGCTGGTTGTGAGATACCTTCATGGTGACAATGTTTAGGATCTTTTTTTTTTTTTATAATCAAGTGGAGACCGCAATATGCTCCACAAGTGTTAGAACTAAACAGAATTATTTGCCATTTGCATCCTATTTGTGTAAATCTGTAAAAATTTTACATTTTGAAATTTCTACTGATTTTTGCTTATGGGATTTTGAAGAAATTTATTGAAATTCCAAATCCTGGGATTTCGATGTTGGTGGGTTGGAAGTTAGTGCTAAAACGAATATTTAAATCCTTGCTTGTTAGGAAGTGGCATATATAAATTGATAATGTAGTGGTTGTAGTTCTTGTATCCATCTTCAGTAACTTTTCTTATAAGATAGTAAATATCTAATGTACTATTTTTCGTAAGATAGAAAATATCTGTGTATTTGTATCCATCTTCAGTAACTTTTCTCATAAGATAGAAAATATCTATGTACTTTCTGTAATGAATGAAAATTTTCTAATATAAATAGCGTATATGGTTTCATTCCAGTGAAAATGCTTTAGGTTTGATAGCGAAAAGTCTATTTGATGAATTTTCTTTTATATTGTCGAACATCATATGCTTGTGCACATTTTGCATACATAAGGGATTCTCCTTTTATGCGTTTTCTTTTGATAAGATAGTTCTCCTTTTACCTTTTTTGACTAAACAAACAAGTGGGCAATATATATACCTCGTAGATCTAATATGGCAGAATGGAGGAAGTAGAAAGACTTATTGGAAGTTGGCCTTTCCAGCTGATTTATGGTCAAAGTTGAGTTTCCATCCGTGAAAAAATTTCATTTTGTTTAGTTAGCATTCCATTATGCGTTCATGTTGTTCTCAATTATCTTTGTGGGAATCCTTGAGAATCTTTTTTTTTTTTTGAATAATATTCTTTTCTTGGTAGTGAGAGGATTTGCCAATTAAAAAGTGAAGGACTCTAGTTTCATTTGTTCAAGTTTCTACTTACAATTTTGTTATTTTATTTTTGTTGCATACTATGTTTATTCGTGAGGATGATTTTTCCTTTTTTTAATGTTTATTCAGAGGAAACCGGAGACCCACCAGTTTCTGTATCTCCACCTGTTGGATCTCAGTCATCAGATGCTGTAGAAAGTGACATAAATGCTGGGACAGGACATGCCATGTCCCAACAGTCGACTGCATTATCATTGGCTAAACCAAAATATAGGTAATTGCAACTTTCATGCTTGTTATGGCCATCATAACTTACCATAATTCAGAAAGGAAAAAAAGTAAAGGAGGAAAATACAAACAAACCTTGTAACATGTTCTCTTATCAAGTGTTCGAATCTGGCATGGGTACCTGTGTTGATTGGGAAATCCGACCTCATTAGGGTTAAAAAGAAAAAATAAATGAAAAAAAAAATTGATTATTTGGGGACTTGACTGGTGACGCTATTATATTTATACGAAGAATATACTGCATTAAGTCATTGGATATCTCGTGAATAGTGTTATTCACCAGTGTAATAGGATTTATGTAACAATCTAAGAGTCTTCACATATTTTTAATGTTCGTAATGTATTAACAGCACCAATCTAACATGGAATTGGATTTTTTTTTTTTATTGTTATTTTTTTTGTGACGTGGAACCAACCCCCGACCCCACTTAGTGGGGACAGGGTAAACCCCGGATACATGACCCCACCCAATTGGATATTTGGTGCATGGGAAAATGAAAAATTGGCTGTGTTCTTTGTGCTGTTGTGTCAATTGTTTGGTGTCTCTAACCAAAATAGCTAAACAGACATGGATACTACCAGAAGCCGGAAGAAGTGGTTGTGACAATATTTGCCAAGGGTGTGCAAGCTAATAATGTGGTGATTGATTTTGGGGAACAAATAGTATGTCTCCCAAACCACATCTCTCTTATAGTGCTAATTTTCGCACCTGTTGATTTTACAGTTACGTCTTTGAATCTTTGGGGGAATAGTTCATGGAAGAGTCATTTTTTAATTATTATATTATGTGGCAGCTAAGTGTTTCTATTGATGTCCCTGGTGAAGAGGAGTATCATTTTCGACCTCGTTTATTTGGAAAGGTACTGCGTATTGTGGAAAATTGATTTGAGTTCACAAATGACTGTTCATATTCGAATACTAGTGAAGTGCACATCATGGATATTTCACCCTATCATGGAAACTTCATACATACCACTCATGATTGCCTTACCATAGAGTATTCAAAGGCTTTGTATGTCATCATATTTTTTTTCTGTCTTAACCTGTCTACTTGTTAACCTGAGTTCCTAATCTGGTTTATGTTTTGGTTGCTAAATCATTTTACATTTTGTGCCGGGCTGTGTGACGAACAGATAATCCCCGAGAAATGCAGATATGTGATATTGTCCACCAAAATTGAAATCCGACTTGCAAAAGTTGAAGCAATCAAGTGGCCATCTTTGGAATTTAGTAAGGCAAATACGATTGCCCAGAAGATAAACGTATCATCAGGTAGGTAGTTTACCTGTTTTAACTCATGAGCCCTAGAAAATAAATGAATGCTAGTTTAAACAATTGCAGATAGAGCTTGAACTACATACCAGTATCAGTGTGTCTATAAGAGATTTCATCTGTCACATATTTGATCTCTACTAGCCCTTTGCAGTTTGCATAATTATGCTTACTTCCTCCTTTTGGACTTGCAGCTCATGGATCCCAAAAACCAACATACCCATCTTCAAAATCAAGAGCAGTAGATTGGGATAAATTGGAGGCCCAAGTCAAGAAGGAGGTTTGTCAGTAACCTTGTTGCTTTCATACAAACTTTTGTTTTCCAATTTGATGTACTTAGCGATGACCTCTTTTTCAATATATATATATATACATGACTGTGTTGTGGTCTAACTTTTAGGAGAAAGAAGAGAAGCTAGATGGTGATGCAGCTTTAAACAAACTTTTCCAAGACATATTCCGAGATGGAGATGAGGACATGAGACGAGCCATGAGCAAGTCTTATGTAAGACAACTACCCTTGAGCATCAAATGAATGCATCTGTTTCTAGTAGATTTTTATTGCCCCGGAGTAATGCATCCGATATGCTCACTGGGGTCTATAATTGATTAAAGTCGACTTTCTTTACCCTACTCTGCTTGCATAGTTACTAGGGGTGTAATTTGGTCGGCTTGGTTCGGTTTAGTAGCCAAACGAAACTGAAAATATAGTGAACTAAACCGAACTGAATTGAAATAAAACCAAAAACCGAATCGAACTACAGTGGCCTAAACCGAATACTGAACCAAACCGAAATAGATTCAGTTTCTTGGTTAGTTTGGTTCGATTTGATAAAATCAATGCTATTTTATGTACTAAATACACACAAAACACACGTAAACATACACATGCATACATATATATATATATATATATATATATATATATATATATATATATATATA
>JAUPMG010000020.1:12995989-13012781 GCA_031762675.1 Pachysandra terminalis
GGAACGGTCTTTCTTTGATTTAGGCCAGTGAAAGCAAGTATTTCGAACCTTCGATTGCTCAAACATCAAAGTAAATTAACATTTTTGATTATGTACCGGTTTGTGCATCACCAGTACCGCCCGGTCCATACTGGGATTGGTCAAGACTGGTCTAATCCTAAGCCACGATATAACTATTGTATCAAGTAGCTTTGGATCGGACCGGTCCAACTGATACCAATACGGACTGACCAATACAACCGGTCCAGTAACTGGTAAAACCGGTCCAGTCGATCCAAAGTTTTTTTTTAATGGAACGGTCCAACAGGTTGACGGTCCCAACCGATACCGTCAATTTAGTGACCGATACCATTCCGGCAAGGTATTGTTGTTCCAGCGATCGATCGTTAGCCGGCAATTGGTATTGCTGTTCCAACGATCGGCCTAACGACCGATTGATTTTTTTTTTTTTTTTTTTAAACAGGGGATCCAACTTTTGTACCAGATTTAGATCGGTCAGTATTTCCGGTTCAGGATTGGCTGGGACCGATTTGATCCGTGATCCCGAGACTTAAAAGCTTGTTTAGCCTGCAATTGAAAGGTTGGGACGCCTCATGTCCTGCCGTGGGTCCTGAACCCAAGACACAGATCAAAGCTCTAGCCAGTTCAGTCTTCGGCTCAACCAGTTACCTCAGGGGAGTCGAGACTTGTTAATTGTACCAATCCCCCGCTCGAATGGTCTTGATTCTGGTAGCGACCGGTTCACTATAGACTCTCTCCAAAATAAAAAAATAAAAAATAGTCTTATTTTTCTCCGTTTTAACGTTTGGATGTTCAAAGCCACGTGGAAAGACAAGCAGACAATTACAATAGTCTTTTTTAGACAGTTACAATAGTCTTCACAAACACAAACAGATAGGCAGATAATATTGACGGAAAACTTGCCGGAATATTCGTCCTTGACGGAGATTTTTCGAGCAACAGTTTGCCTTTCCCGAAAACTATATATACTTCTCAATCTCCCCCTTTTCCAAGCCCTAGACCCTATTTTTTCGATCTCTTGCGCCTCCCTTCGCCGTGCGTTGCTAATTACAGCGAAATGAACCTCTGAAACGCCACAGAAACCCTAGTTTCACCAAATTTTATCTCTTGAAACCAGATCGGAAGCCATGGATTCGTTGTATTCGGGAGAGTCAGAGCTGCTTGTGATCTCTATTGTCTTTACTGATTTGTTGAAACACGTTTTGGATCGGAGATAGTAGCAGCTAAGCTTTGGTTCTTGTGATTCCTTTTCATGTTTGGTTTTGATTTCCGGCGATGGATGCGGTGAAGTTGTCTTTTCCGGCGGCTGTTGCAGTGTCGAAGCTTTTGACTTCCGATGGTTTCAGTACAGTTGATAAAGCTGAAGCTCCGAGTCCTGAGAGTGTTTGCATCCTTGTGAGCCCTTCGGTTACTGGCTGCAGCTCTTCTCGCAGTCACAAAGGTTGATCTGTTTTGCTTTGTCCCCTATGGTTTCTTGTTTTGCTATTTCTGTTGTTTTCTCTCTTTTTACTTTGTTTCACTAAGAGATAGTAGCACAAGGAAGCACATTATTCAGTGTTTTTTGCCACATACGCTCTGAAAGCTTAGAAAAATCTATGATTCTGCTTTTACTTTTTAGGGCTACCATTACTACTTGTAGATGGCATATCCATATATCTGATTCACATGCAATAGAGAGTTATTAGGCATGTTCCAATTAGGTGATCTTTTGGGATAAGGTTGTTCTTTTTGGTTGATTGTATTAATTTCAACTTATTTTTTGGCTGATTCTTGAATATTTCATTAATGCTGGTTACATTTGGCTCGGGTTGAGTGGAAGTTGGTTTAGGAGGCAATAGGTTATCTTGTCATAATACCTTATACATTATTTCACCATCTCAGACTGTGTTTGGAACCTTGGATTTGGGAAACAGGAAACGAAAATGCTGAAGAAAGCAATTTCCCCTATTTGGTTGAAGAAAGAAAGTGTTGGGGATAGAGATTTGGAAAGAAAATAAATTGATTTTTTTTCTCTTTTTAATGACCAAAACCTTTATACTCAAAACGTTAGAGATTTTGAAAGAGAAGAAAAGAAAGGATGGAGAGTACTCTCCAATACTCCAACCTAACTCACAACATCTCCTACGGTGTGCTTTGTTTGGTTAAAACTTGGAAATTCTTGAGTTTTATTCAAATTGGATTCTAAAGACTTGTTGAAGAGAAATTAAAGCAGTTCTGTGAAGCCCGAAGAGAATCTAAATCTTCTGTACAAATCATTCCTTGTCCATTAATATGGCTTTTGGGTACTAGGAATGACAAAGTCTGACTCACTAATCTATGGGCACTAAGTTTGATGGATTTTGAGAATTTAAGCTTTATATATATATATTAAATTTGGAGCTTATCCTTCTCAGTAGAAAGACTTTCATCGTTCTTGCAGGTTCTCTAGATTACTTTAACTGATGCTATAAGTTGTGTTCATGGCAGATGTATCATGTCAAGTTATTACTCAGGAAGAAAATTCAGTTTCCATCAACAGAAAGGCAGATGATGAACTTTGTAGGAATGGGAGTCAGCTCCCCAACTCTCAGGGTGATAACATTGCTGATCAACTTTATTATAGAGGTACAAATATCTTGTTACCCAAATGTACTAGTGAACAATTGCATCGAAAAGGTGAAAAAATGTCAAGAAGTAGTAGCCCTTGTTCTAAAAGACTGCGAACAGAACAAGTGGAAGATTTCATAAGCAATACTGGTACTGACGATAAAAGCATTATATCTGAGAAATTTGGATCCGATCTTACAAAATGCACCTTTGCAGGTAATTCCTTTTTTCGGTACTGAAATTTGTTCTGAAAAAATTGAGTAATGTACTTGCATACTTTGAACTCCATTCATTGAGAATATGATAATGCACCTGAAAGCATCTCGAAAGGCACAAGATTAATCGTACAATTAATATTTCCACGACATGCTGCATCAGTATTGGGATGACATGTCTGAAATGTTGGATTGAGAAACTTATGGAAAAAAGAGTACGGTCTTAGACTTTGCAGTTTATTTAAGTAATATAGCAGAAAAAAAATAATTTTGTGCAGTGTTAAGCAGCGGAACTTTTTCTTAAGTTGTTTGATATACCTAGAAAAGACATAGATGAGCTTATGAATGTTACATTTTCCACCTGGAATTTTTTCATAGAATTAAATAGAATTCATTTGCTATTTCAGATGTTAATTAATATTGTGCAAATAAAAGAATTGAAATCTTAGTGTGCTGCACAAGAATTTGTGGATATTCATCTCCAGGTTGCCTTACTTATCCTCACTCCCTTGATAGTATAAGCCATCTTGGTGTGTGGCAAGTGGGGTATAATTGTACATCTTTGTAAATAATAGTAATCCTTGAAATGCTTGCCTAAAATGCTTTACATGCATACATGTTATTCATCATAAAATATGGAAAGAAGTTATATTAATAGTTATTATGGTATGCTGATCCTCAGTTTTGCCAGAATACCCCTTATCCTGAAGTGGCGTTTAAATTTTGTGCAGAATAGAACCATTCTCAAACTGCATCTTATTTATTTAATTTTTTGAAACAGTTCTCGGTCAAGTTTAGATCAAAGGGACAAAATGTGTGTGCGTGCATCATGTATTACTAGAACAGTTCTAAAGGCCTCATCCTTGTTAACATGAGGCATTGACCTCATAAGATGATGAGGAAGCTCCAAGCATTAGGAAGCTAGGCACCAAATAAAATTAGTGAGGCATTTTCAATGGATGAAGTATTCCATCCATCTGTGATGTCATTCGTGATGGATACTTTCATAATAACATCATTGTTGATATAGTGGTGATACTTGTTTGGATTACAAAGTTACCCTCCATTTGTTTCAGAGATAACTAGTTTCTCATGGATAAAGCTAGGATGGAAATCTCTTCATATAAGGGGTCCTAACTATTGTTCCAGTTGATCTTTTATTATGTTATAGGCCTTTTTTTTTAATGTTGTTACCGATATATAATTCACAAAAGTGGTTGATAGATGTGTAGGCCTAACGTGATTTTTCAGATCTGTTTTCAACTTCAAAGTATGAGGGTCTTTAGATGAGAGTATGCGTAGCATTGTGGTATCTTGTACGCATGGTTTAAATATCTCCTAAATGTAGTACAACTTCCCTTTTTGAAGGGCACCAAAATTTCCTTTACATCGATATTTTGAAATTTTATATAAAATGCCCTAAGGGAAATATTGTGAAAAAGCAAATGTCCTGCAGAATTTCCCTCAGACACGAAATTTAAAACCATATTCATGTGTATACCCTTGTCATGACATGCTGCATTCTATTAAGTTTTTCTCTATCCCAATCAGTCATGTATTAGTGGGATCTGACATGAATTAAATTGATTCAGAATCCCCAGTTATTGTAGATTTGTAGGTTTATAGAAATCTATGTCAAATATGGTCAGGACGGTGCTAATAGGTTTGTTCGCAAAGATAAGTTGAACCATCTGGAGTAGGAGAAATGTGGAAAAGAAGATGGTATAACCTTCTTTAACAAGTTAGTTTAACATTTTAGGTTGATATGGGACTCTAGCTATATAATGGTTGTTTTATGTTGTTGACATGGAATATGGAAGACTAAATAGCTATAAGAAGTGGAGGACTATCTTGCTGTCAGCCTCATTTCTACAAATTTCATGATGACCCTCTTACATTTTGCATCTGCTTCTCATGTCCTGTTGACAGCATTGAAAATATATCATACAAGGTTGTTTCAAGTACGATATTTCTATATGTTCTTCCAATAATCAATTCGGAACAAATACAGATATGCTATGTTTCCAGTAAGGCACATTGTTTTCAATGGAATTTTGGTATTTTATGTAGTTAATTTGTCATTTAACAGTTACTGATCATGTCGACATAAATGATGTTCGTTCCAGAGAATACCCGAGTGATTAAACAAAGGCGTGGCCTAGATGGAAAACGAGGTGATAAAAGAAATTCTAAAGCACCTGTGAAGACAAAACTTGATACTTTCTCTTTTAAGGCTGGTTACTTGAGCTCTAATTCATCTGCTGGAGGAAACAATATTCTTGGTATACCATCATTCATATATATACTGTTCTTGTGTTTTTGTTTTGGTTCTTTTGGGCACTTTCTGTTATTTTTCTTCATTGTATATTCTGCTGTAGTAAAATGTTGGCATTTGATAACTCACGGCCAGGCATAGAACTGATACGAGCTTAAGTTTTTGGCCTCAGGGAACTTGGTAAACTCGGTATGAAAGTGCTTATTTATGTATTGTTTGTGATTGACTTACCTAACTAGTAAAAAAATGACCAAGTTACGTAAAGGTACAGAATATATTGAAAACGACAGCCAAATTTGATCATACTAGAAAGAAGATATTACTACAGTTATTTCATTTAGTTATGTTGACAAATGACCAAACTCACTTAAATAGTAGGCAGTCTACGAATTGTTATTTTATTTTACATAATGTCGCTGCTAGCTTTAACCTAATCTGCATTTTTAACTTTTCTGTAACACCCATCAGTTCTTTACTAGTTATTAGCGCACTATTGTCTAGTTTTGTCTAGCGCACTATTGTCTAGTTTTGTCTAGCGCACTATTGTCTAGTTTTGTAAGAGCTATTAGTTCAGGGAGCAAATTCACTTAAACTACATGCAAGGTTGTAAAACTGTGAACTATTGTCTAGTTTTGTAAGAGCTATTAGTTCAGGGAGCAAATTCACTTACACTACATGCAAGGTTGTCAAACTGTGAATCGAACCAGAAATCATCCGGGCCACATAGAATCGAATTGTAATTTTGAACCGTAAATAGTAAGATTCATAGCAATTTTAGTAGAAGTTGGATTTGGTATCTAAGTTTTGGGATTTCTATTAGGAATGTAAAATAAGTAGCTATGTTTCTTTATATATATTTACTCATTTTAGAGTGATTCTATATAGAAAGATTAAACGAAACAGTTGAAAAAGAAATTGGCCTTTTTTTTAGTGTTGCAGAGTTGAATTGATTGAATCCTAAGAACCAATGTATAGATCATGTGATTCAAACATAAAACAATTTTTTCACACAATTTGATTCGACCTAGATCAAATTGAATCATCGATTTGTACAATTAATGTATGGTTTTAACAACAGAAAACATGAACATGTGGGATTTCTAGCATATTTTTCTGAAGAAGCATGCATAACCAATATGTATGTGATATTGGTAGCCTTGTTACTTCACACATAAGGGTTGGTGGTAGCATCCAAATGATATCATCTCTTCAACGTGCCTTTGTCTTATCATTTGAGTGTGGATGATAATTCAATGTGGTGACACCAAACATTTGGAGTCACCTTACATCAGCTTTGGGAAAATTCAAAGCTGATGTGGCACATATCAGACCCTGAACTTTTGGCGTCACCAAATTGAATTTTTCGCTTCGAGTATATCAGAAGACTGAATGATGTGGTGGTGATATCAATAATTTTTTGCCTTGTGAGGGAGAACTATGAAGCGTACATTTGTGTGGTGGACTCTATAAATTATGTAGACCAGGAATTGGTAATGCATAAATCATTATGCATTACTGTGGTGGACTGTAGAATTTCCTTGTCTATTCTTGTGAGAAAAAAAGAAAAAGAAAA
The DNA here is from genome assembly GCA_031762675.1 of Pachysandra terminalis. NCBI lineage: Eukaryota > Viridiplantae > Streptophyta > Magnoliopsida > Buxales > Buxaceae > Pachysandra > Pachysandra terminalis. The sequence continues at coordinate 13,002,660 of JAUPMG010000020.1, forward strand.
AAAAGTCTTCACATAAAGTATAATGCTTTAATCATCTAAATATGTAATCGTCTAAATATGTTTCCAATTTTGTTTGAAGGAGGGCTTGAGAGGGAGCGTCAGTGGTTGGATAGATGAATCCTCAACTTCTTGTTTTGATGGGTAAAGAGAATTCTTTATTAATATTAAATAGAAGAACAGTGTGTGCAAAGAGTGTATATTGGCTAATTACAACTTTACCTCTAGAAACACTTGAGGTGCATGCTTTGAGATTAATTCAGATGTTGTATCTGACTTACAATTCAGAAAAAGCTTAGTCCTAATTCCTATCTATGTTCTCCCTATGACTTTCTTAATTTATCTTCAGGTAAAAATATTTCATAATCACTTTGTTGAATGCTATAACTTCTCTTCATAGTAAGCATTTCTGTCACGTAATGGTCAATCTCTTGAATCTCTTGAATGCTATTGGTTTTTACATACATTTCATGCTTTTACCGTATTTTCTCTTTTGCAAATCTGAAATCATGGTTTGGCACTGTCTGTTACATGTTATATGGTCATTTTTTTTTTAGTTAATTCCTTTTGTCTGATGAAGAGAATATAATATTCCTGTGCTACTTATTTTTTCCGTTTGGTCATTTATCAATTTCCTTTATTAAGCTGTGATTGTTTGAAGTTGCACTTACCCGAAATTCATAATTCTACCGGGGGTATCTTATATCAGGAATATATGGTCTCAAGTCAGATATTCATGATGTTGCAAAGCATGTAGACGATCTGTCATTGAATGAACTCCTCGATGGCAGTTATCGGTGTCCTAATTTATGCCAAAATAAAGGGAGAAAAGCTGCCAATACAAATGAAAACATTCTGCTTTCAATTCAAAAGGCTTGCTCTATTATTCAGAGACCTGTACGGTCCCAAGATGTCATTGACCTCAATAGCTTTTGGAGCAGAAGACTACTTACTGGCCTACCAAGTTCCTGTTCGTGTGTAACAAGCAGTATGGACCGTGACAAGGGGAGTAACTGTGTTATAGCTCTAGCTTCATCTAGCAAGGTAAGTTAATTTCAAAAGGACATCTAAGGAACATCTACAAAAAGGTGTTCAGTAAATATGAAACGTGCTCAAATTACTGAAATTGGGAATGATGGATCACTTGGAATCATTTGAGCTCAACTTTTCCCCTTGACTGTTCACAATATATTATCTTTTTTTCCTGACATTTGAATATAATTTCACAATTTATAAAAAGATTGGTCATTCAACTAAGTTATTCAGGAGATTATGCAAGTGGGATCAGACTAAAACTTGGGCACGTGCACTTACATGCATGCCACATGTAAGGCTGTGCTATTGCATAAAGATGTTCCCTCGGCTGAACTGAACAGACCTTGGATTTACTGTAGACCAAGATTTTAAATTTCGATATCGCCAGACATTTGGCTAGATTTTTTCTGGCGAAATTTCGCCGACCTGGTGGAATATTTCACCAGGTTGGAGAAATATTGGGGAAATATTTTGCTATATTTCGCCGAAATTTTGACAAAATGGGAGAAAGGGGGGAATCGGCGAATTCCCCCTACATTTCATTTCGCCGGGGGCCATTTTGGTGAAATTTCGCCGGAATTTAAAACCTTGCTGTAGACAAAACTTGTTTAAGTGGTGGTTTTGACAATTAATGGCTAACATGTATTTTTCCTCTGTCATTGTATCTAAAGGTTTGCAATTCCTGTAGCAAGACTGGAGCTAGTGCCCATACCAGTGAAGCCCTATTGCAACCTAAAGATATCCTAGAATGCTTAGCACTTCCACCAGCCAAGGATTTGGATTTTCTCCTCCTGGATACAGCCAAGCATGCAGCATCTTCAAGGAATGCCCCTGAACTACGTTCAGGCCAATCAATACCGCGCAGGGGTAGATTGCCGCCTTTTCCTTGGTCAAACTCTCTTGATTGGCCTTCTAAAGTCAGTAATGATGCTAGCAAGTTTTCTTCAAATAGAAGCACATGCCAAAGTAAATGGGTAAAAATAGGAAACACGATCAACTCTCTTGGGGCTGTGCCTGGCTGTTTTTCAGAGTTGGACTCACTGACTTACGATCAGAGTCTAGTTCCTTTAGGGGATGTAAAGTTGGGTATATCTGATAATAGAAAAGACACTTCACTTGTCGGACTTCCCTCATGTGAGCAGGTGTCCTCATCAGTTGTGACATGTCCTACAGCTTTTCATGTTCCTTCAGGTAAGACCATGTTTCACGGGTGGGTCTGTGAGTTTTCATCATTTTTTGGCGCTAAATTTGTTGTAATGATGCTTTGATTCCTTGGATTGCCCTCTTAAAATTTGACTTATGACTCGGTTCTTTCTCAAAACACCAGAAGCCGAAGACAATCTGAAGTTTCAGGGAAATGGTACAATTCTAAATGATTTATTGCAAAATAATCTTATTTCTCAAGAGAATGAAGATAGTTATTTGGATAAAGAGCAGAGAAAAAATGATGCTTGCAACAAGGGTAGCCATTACTTCCCGCTGAAATCTGCTATTGGTGAACGTGATCAACTTCTATCACAGACGCATACGGGTTACTCAGAAATAGGTAATGTATTTTTTTCCGATCAATTGATATATATTTTCTTCTAATTGATGCTTGTTGATTTATTTATTCATCATGTTTTACCTTCTGAAGTATGATATACACAAGTCAGCGATAGAGTTTATTTTTGTGATCGTCTTTGTTCTTGACAGATGGGCATTCTCCAAGACTGCTGGCTGCTGCTCAAACACTTTATGAGATTGCAAGCCATTCTACAAAACAAAATCAGATCAGTGTGATGATTAGGTGGCCCAAGAAACCTTCACAAAAGGTCATGAAAGCCCGCAAGTCGAGGTCTTCAACAGGGAAATCTGAAGTTACGGGTCCTGGAGTTTTGGTGAAAATCACAGATTCGACAATACCCTCAAAGAAACCTAAGGTGTTAGTGATCGACAAGAAAAAGGATCCCGGTCACAGAAACAATTCAGGCAGAGGACCAATACAATGGTCAGTTCCCACATCAAGTAGATCAGAGAGGGACTCGTTCGCAGATACAAAGCAGTCTAAAGTTGGTATCGTAAAACTATTAGGTATGATGCCGCCGTCATCTACAAGGATGTCGGACAAGGCCTGCAGCAGTCAGCAGAAGCTACGGAAACCCCCCGTGGCATTTGATTGGATCAGAGGAAGGAACAAGAAAGAGTGATGGATATTATTGTCAGAGGCTGAATCCTCCTTTGTCTTTGCTATATGCTTGTATAGCATCAACAGAGGCTGGTTTGTATATTATCCTGCAGCTAGAATACGTTGTTCTTTATTGTAGATTTTAGCTGTCAATGTTGCAAATGTAAATTGAAGAATAGGTGTAATCTTACACGAGGGGATAGGGAGATATCTGTTTTAAGTGTATTTGCCTTGTGTAGATCATTGAATGGCAAAGGTAAATTTCCAGTTTCTCCTCAATATCGAAGCATGCATGTATTATTTATACTGATGAGGATTTGAAAATGGCAGGGTAATGTCAAAGTTACTGAAGACAGTTAATTTGGGTCTCACTTGATACACCACCATCAGCCGATCTGAACGTGCCAAGCTTCAACCTAATGTTGTATGCAACTGCGTTTTGAAAAGAAGTGAAAATGAGAAGATTGCTCCTACGACAATGGAAGTGATGACATAGTTTCAGGTATGTCATGGCTTGAGCACCATAGTGTTTAAATTCAGTTATCCAAAACATGGCCAAAATTTTTTATTTTTATTTTTTAAAAAGAAGGGGTGCTGGATGATCCATATTGGATTGTCTGATTTAAATTGTCCGAAACCGATGAAACAGAGTCAGAGAAATTTTACTAAATTAAGGATCGGCCTTGGATCACGACTTGTCCCAAGCGGATCCCGAGTTGGATCGGCCGATCCTTTAAACCATGAGCACCATTGTTTAATAGTTCGCTACGTTTAATTGAAAGTCAGAAACAGGGCCAAACGTTTCTTACTTAGAAAGTTTTAAATACCCATTGTTTAATCACCAACTTGTGTTTCACCAAGTTGCTTTGTCCGGAGTGTTTCATCAGGCAACCTGGACTTCTAAAATATTTCATACATAAAATTATATATATTTTTAATAAAAAACAAAAAATCATATATATATATATATATATTAACAAATTTAAAATAAAAATATAAGAAAATATAGAATTATGGAGTCTGACCGAGCTGGGCTTAATCCACCCACCTCCTCTAATCCCACTCCTAGCAAAAACGACTAGAATGGGCGGGTTACTCGATCCCGCTACCCCGCCATGGAATTCTTTTTCCTCTTTCTTAAACTTATTTCTTTTCTTTTTTTTTTTTAAAAAAAAATTTAAAATTGTGGTGAAAATGGATTTCACGTGTTAGGATTAGACTGATAGAGGTACCCGTGAGCAAGCATCGATTTCAAGCGAAACAAACAAACAAACGAACACAACCCCACCTCTTTCCAACAAGCCCCATCATGCAACAGCGACGATACCTTGGTTCCCTTCCTCCATTATTTTGTAGTTTATACACAACTAGGGATTACTTAAAATGTCCAAATCTATTCCCAAATTCCAACCTCATCTGCAACCCTATTTATTAATTCTTTCCAACTTCAATCCTGATTCCTAATCAAAGAAAAAAAAAAAAAAAAGTCTGTTCCAAATTTATTAAAGTGGAATACAAAAAAAAAATATCGAAAGTAAACACAAGGTGTCTTGAATTGTTCGATCATGCATAGAAAGCTCTTTACTTGAGCTTTTTAATCCTAGTAAGCAAATAAAGATGAAGTAACCATTAATAACTAACCTGATCATGAAACTATTTTTTTGATCTTGAAGCCCTTCTGATCAAAACCACCAAACAAAGAACACGATAGAACACAAAGAAGCCTATCAGTATATACACGTTGGTCCACTTCTGCCCCTCATGGAGCCCTCTCTTCTCCAACACATCACGACCGGTCATCATGCATACCTTTTCCTCCTCGTACCATATCATGCACCTTGAAACAAGGCAACTGTACTCGTTGATGAGGAGAGCATCAAGGGCATACTTGTACATAGACAAAAAGTGCATGAAGAACCAGTACTTGGGCAAGCTATCCTTCGAGATGAAGTAGCCTGAGAAGAGGAAGAAACCACCCAGACATATCGTTACAAGTGATGTTCCGGCGATGTAATTCGGAGCTAATGAGCTCAAGAAGAGAACAAACGAATTCGCCATTAGAACTATTACCCAAATCACCATTACGAAGTAGGCGAAAGCTTGCCAAGTTGCACATAGACCCACTACGAAATAGACTGAAACAGAGTAGACTATAGCGATTGATAGCAAGTAAGGCAAGAAGACTAGAGTATTTGCTATCAGATGAGATGAAAGCCTGTAAACCCCACTTGAAGTTTCTCTGATCAGAATTGGTCTTTCGTTGATGAAGATTGGTAGGGTTTCGGTTGTGGAGGAGAGAAGGAAGGTGAGTGTGAAGGCAAAGAACCCTAATCTCTTCTCAATCCCTTGTTTGTCAAACCCCAGATGGATATAGATTGTTCCCAAGACGAGACCAACACCGAGAGCTTCTAATGTGTTTGTAAGAAGAAGCTGTTTGGTTCTGTAGATTATCTTCCAGAACCTGTTGTAGAGAGTTAGTATCTCGTGGAGTCTTGAACTCTTGTATCTGATGTTCTCTGAAGAGTTCATCGGAGGTGGTGGTGGTGATGGGATCATCCGTGAAGGTGGTGACATGGGTTGGGTTTGTTCTTGAAGCTGGTTTAGTATTTCCATGGCGTATTCCAGCGGGTTGAGCTGTGGAGGGACTGTGAAGCCATTGGAGAGTAAGAAGGTTTCAAGTGAAGGAAGTGTTCCGTGATGTACAACTGTTCCTTTTGATAGTAAGAGGATGGTATCAATGGTGGAAAGGATCTTGAAGCTGGGTTGGTGGATGGAGAGGATAACGGTTCGCCGGTGTGAGGCGGCGATGGATCGGAGAGTCTGCATCACGTTTAAAGCCGAAGTACTGTCGAGGCCCGACGTGGGTTCGTCGAGGATAAGAACTCCGGGGTTGTGGAGTAGGCTTAGGCCGATCGAGATGCGCCGCCGCTCCCCGCCTGATAAGGCGTGGGCGAGGCGAGTGTTTGCGAGGTGGGATAGCCGGAGCTCGGTGAGGAGAGAGGCGACAGTGGAGGCGATTTGGGAGGGGTTGTTGGGGATGAGGAGGAGGTTGGCGGCGAAGGTGAAGGTCTCGGAGACGGTGAGTAATGGAAGGCAAGCGTCATGTTGAGGGACGTAAGCTGAAAGCTTTCGGAAAGAGGAAGGGTTGAGAGGGGATGAGTTGAGTAGAAGTGAGCCATGAGTGGGTGAAGTTCGAGCTGCTAGTATGTCGAGGAGAGTGGATTTTCCGGCACCGCTTGGACCGACAATGGCGAGGATCTCTGATGGGTTTGCGGTGAAGGAGACATCACGAAGGATGAAAGTGGGTTGGGATGGGTTGCAAGGTTTAAATAGAAAAGTGGTGGATTTGGTGTAGGAGATTGAGCAAGCTGTTATCATATAGGTTTTCAGATGTGGTGGTGGTGATGGATCTTCCATGGAGGTGGTGGTGGTGGGTGTGATGGGTAGAGGGAGAGGAATTGGGGTAGAGGGAGGAGGATGTGGAGGGATATGTTGATGATTATTTGCATGATTTTGGAATGTAATGCTGTGTGAGGATAGGAGCTGTGGGGAATTTAAAAAGTTGTGTAGTTCAAATAATTAAAAATACATTTGTAAAATCTAAAAACTAATGCCAGGATTAGCTGAGAAAATAACATAATAATTAAAAGGTTAATTTAGTCTATAACTTAATTAATCGGTCGAGTCAATAAAAAATTCGAATGACTTTTATGACTTATTAGACCGGGTTTTCTGACAACAGTTGGTTAACCGCCCCTTGATTTTTAGGGCGAGTTAACTAGCAGAATCACCTATTCAAATAACTCGATCAAGTTTTTCGAGTTACTCGTGAGTTTTAGAACACTGGATCCAAGATGCTACAAATTAAATTAAAGTGTTTAATTTGTCAAGAATCCGGTTTAGGCCGATCGAGGATGACAATGGGCGAGTTAAACGCCAATCCTATTGTCTAGGTTTTGACATAATGTATAAATCGGATTCGGGTTTGGTTCTAATCCAATTTTAACCCACCTTATTACCATTCAAGTATATGTTAATCTTATATATTTCTATAGATTTTTTAATGAATAATAAAATTTTGGACATTTACCCTAAAATTGTACAATTAGGGTTTGCCAAAATCTACTCTGAACCCACCCTGTTATGTTGCTCTCTATCCCTAGACTAGCTCATGAGAGTGATACTTCGAGAAATGAAAATGGAAGATAATAACTTATAGAAATGCCATCCCTATCCCTATGCCAGCTCATGACGAAACTAAGCGAGGGGAGCGGATCTTTTGTTAGCAAGCTAATAAGATCCTCCTGTTGGCGTAAGGCAAAATTATAATTTTATTTAGAACTGGCAAAACACGACCCAACCCGTCAACCCAATCCGACTAAACGGGTTAGGGTTGATCCGCTTATTAAATAGGTTGGGTCAGGTTGAGGTTTTTTTGACCCGATGGTAAATGAGTCAAACTCGATCCAACCCGCTAAATCCGTGTGACCTATTTATTATTATTTTATTAATTATAAATTTATAATTAATAATTAATTAATTAATTTCTAAACAGGCTCGTGGATTCGACCCGTTTATGAGTGGGTTGGATTCGAGTTGAGATTTTTTGACCCGTTGATAAACGGGTTAAATCCGACTCAACTCGTTTAAGCCCCGATCTGACCCAACACGACCCATTGCCACCTCTAATTTTATCCTCATAAAGCAATTTTCAAGTGAGCACAAAATTATAATTTTTCCCTCGAAATGTTTCAGCTAAAAGATCCTCCTTTAAGTGAGACGTGAAAATGGAACAACTTATAGAAATGACGACAAAATGCTAATATCGAAGAAATGTAAGAGAATCAATTCCTAGCAACCAACCCTATCACGAGTTTACTGTACCTCTAAAATCTGAATCAATTTCGATCCATCTCATAGATGGGAGTTTTTATGTCAAAGTCTCTGGTTTTGTCGTTCTGTTCCAGCTTTGTATCTAATGAAAACCCAATCCGTCATTCCCTTCCTCCACATATTGATATAATACAAATACAATTATTTGTTCCTTTGTGAACTGATCATATAAGGAGAATAGCAAGAAGGAACAGCCCTCTCTTTCTCTCTATTGGCCTCTTTGGGTATATAGCGTCGTTAAGAGTGGTGGTGGTCCCTCGCTAGCTCGCACTTCCACATGATTAGATCTAAATCGGGAGCCCATTGACTATGACTATTGGATCTTAAATGACTAAGTATGAATTCTAAGTGACTAGAATGCCGAGCGGTTGCGGGAGCGGGAGCAAGAGCATCAAATTTGAAAATAATTTGTGGTTCAGAGCTCCCACAGAGCGTCTGCATATATACATACAAGCCATATTTAAATGTATAAGGACATTTCAATTTTCATTTTTATACTCAAATCACATGTATCATAAAAAAGACATAATTCATAAAATATCTCAATTTAACATTTTATCAGTATAATTTAATCTCTTTTTAAAATAAAATTTATATATTTTTTTAATTTTATAAAAAAGAACCCCAAAACGTTACAAGAAAACTATGTTTTTTAATATTTTTTTCAAAATAAAACTCATTTTTTTTTTAAAGTTTTTATAAAACCCCCCAACAATTTATAAAAAAACTTATATTTTTTATGTTTTTACGCTAATCCACGAATTTGAATTTCAAAATCCTTACCTTAGGGACGCTCTGACACTCAAAATACAGCAACATTCACCATTACTTCCCGTGACCATTGGATAGCTGGTTAGGTGGGCTTCAGCTTACATAAGTCCTATTATGGACCAGACATGTTTTATTTCAGACATGTAAATCAGCTGAGATCAGCCCATCTTTATCTTTAATTTCTTTGAGATGGGCCTCGATCCGTAAACTCTTGTGAACTTGGGGTCAGTTTGACATATTGAATTGAGTTTGATGAAAGCTTTGGGCCTTTTGGACACTGGCTTGGGTACATAGCAAGCAATGTACACACCCATCTACTTACTAGTCCTAGGCCTCTGGAGGTGCGGCTACTAAGTGGGACCTGTGAGCCATTCACATAGAGAACTCGAGCGACTTCAAGACGTTTTGACTGGAGACAAATTGTCGAGCAAACTCCTATAGGTGGAGTTTACATAATGTGAGGTGGGGACTCAGTGATTAGTAGGAGGGATAGAGCATACTCAAAGGATCCTGAGAGGACAGGAGAGGGATTTTCGGGTGTGTAGAGGCATTAAGTTTCTCCATAATATTCTTACCTTCGAGAATGAGGATATATATATTAGTGAAAAAGTTACCGTTTTTTATGACTCCGTTAGTTGTTATAACGGTTAAGCGTTCAAAATCCTCTTTTGAGTGAGGTTGCTCTGTCGGAAGGCAAAGCCCGAGCAACAGGTCTCTAACTCAGTCCTCCAACCCACATGCTTATGGTGTTCCCCCAAAATCACCCCATCGTAGAATCAGGAGCAGTTTTCGCCACGTGGCATAAAGTTGACCGTCCATCTAGTCAGTCTTTTTAGGCCCCTGTATGATTGGTTACGACATGTTTCAAACATCTCATTTACTGCTTAAAAGCAACGTTTTCGTCATGTATCCTGTATTGGCTTATCTTGTCTCTGGATCAACTTAGAAAAATTCGCTCGTCAAAATATTTATTAAGATGCCTTTTGAAATTTCAAACCTTCAATCCAATTGCTCAGATTACAAGCAGTCATCCTTTTGAATTTGAATCTTAGAGACAGATTACAAGCAGTCATCCTTCTTTGAATTTGAATCTTTGAGTACACTTTTCTTTTGATCACCATTTTGCCATGTAGTAACCCACCTACCACTAGGGGTATGTCACGCCTCGGATCTCGGTGGCTCAGATCCCAAGGTGGAATAGCACGGATCATTAGGTGAGACTTTCGAGATCTATTGCTAGACCGCAGATTGTCATATCA
>JAUPMG010000020.1:13012881-13044740 GCA_031762675.1 Pachysandra terminalis
TAACCGAGCCGAGCCTACCTAAGCTCGGCTCAGGCTCGTTAAAATAATGAGCTTTTTTTTGGGCTCAGGCTCGGCTCGCGGGCCTAAATGTTGAGCTCAAGCTCGGCTCATTGACAGCCCTAATCTTATCCAAACACGTGAAAAGAAACAGTTCCTTCTTTTTTTTCCACTTCTTTTTCCGTTTTTTTTTCCTTTTATTTTCTTCTAAAATCCAAGATTCTAAATACAGCCTTGACCTCTGCCTCCATAGCCTATGAAGAGGAAGATCCTTGGACTCATGGATAGAGATAGAGAAATGTTGTCCTTGAGGTGTGTTTTGTTTGGTTAAAACTTACAAATTATTGAGTTTTAGTCAAATTGGATTCTAAAGACTTGCTGAGAGAAATTAAAAGTGGTTCTGTGAAGCCCGAAGCGAATCTAAATCTTCTGTATAAGTCATTCCTTTTCCATTAATATGGCTTTTGGGTAATAAGAATGACGAAGTCAGACTCACTAATCTTATGAGCACTACTCTAAGTTTGGTGATTTTTGTGAATTTAAGATTTTTTAATCAAAAGTACAAATCATGGAAACTCCATCTAAAAATGAACATCTGCCATGAGAGACAGAACTTCAAGTATCAGCTATAAAATTTGTAGCTTATCCTTCTCAGTAGAAAGACTTCCATCATTTTCTTATTGTTTATACTCTTGCAGGTTTCTCTAGATTACTTTAACTGATGATATAAGTTGTGTTCACGACAGATGTAGCATGTGAAGTTATTGCTCTGGAAGAAAATCCAGATTCCATCGACAGAAAGGCAGATGCTGAACTTTGTAGGAATGGGAGTCAGCTCCCCAACTTTCAGGGTGATAATATTGCTGATCAACTTTATTATAGAGGTACAAATATTTTGTTGCCCAAATTTGCTAGTGAACAATTACATCGAAAAGGTGAAAAAATGTCAAGAAGTGGTAGCCCTTGTTCTAAAAGACTGCGAACAGAACAAGTGGAAGATTTCACAAGTAATACTGGAACTGACAATAGAAACATTACATCTGAGAATTTTGGATCCAATCTTACAAAATGCACCTTTGCAGGTAATTCCTTTTTTCGGTACTGAAACTTGTTCTGAAAAAACTGAGTAATGTACTTGCATACTTCGAATTCCATCCATTGAGAAATGTTAATGCACCTGAAAAGCATCTCGAAAGGCACAAGATTAATCATACAATTAATATTTCCACGACATGCTGCATCGGTGTTGGGATGACATGTCTGAAATGTTGGATTGGGAAACTTAGTGAAAAAAAAGTAAGGTCTTAGACTTCGCAGTTTATTTAAGTAATATAGCAGAAAGAAATTATTTTGTGCAGTGTTGAGAAGCGAAACTTTTTCTTAAGTTGTCCAATATACCTAGAGAAAACATAGATGAGCTTATGAATGTTACATTTTCCACCTGGAATATTTTCATAGAATTAAATAGAAGTCATTTGCTATTTCAGTTGTTACTTAATATTGTGCAAATAAAAGAAAAAGAAATCTAAGTGTGCTACTCAAGAATCTGTGGATCTTCATATCCGGGATGCATCACTTATCCTCACTCCCTTGATATTATAAGCTACCTTGGTGTGTGGCAAGTGGGGTTAATTGTACATCTTTGTAAATAATAGTAATCCTTGAAATGCATGCCTACAATACTTTACATGCATACATGTTTTTCATCATAAAATCTGGAAGGAAGGTTTATTGATAGTTATTATGGTATGCTGGTCCTCAGTTTTGCCAAAATTCCCCTTAACACGAAGTGGCATTTAAATTTTGTGCAGAGTAAAACCATTCTCAAACTGCATCTTATTTATTTAATTTTTTTTAAACAGCTCTCGGTCAAGTTTAGATCAAAAGGAGAAAATGTGTGTGTGTATCATGTATTATTAGGACAGTTCTAAAGGCCTCATCCTTGTTAACATGAGGCATTGACCTCATAAGATGATGAGGAAGCTCCAAGCATTAGGAAGCTAGGCAACAAATAAAATTAGGGAGGCATTTTTGATGGATGAAGTATTCCATCCATCTGTGATGTCATTCGTGATGGTAATTTCATAATAGCGTCATTGTTGACATAGTGGTGATACTTGTTTTGATTACAAAGTAGCCCTCCATTTGTTTCAGAGATAACTAATTTCTCATGGATAGAGCTAGGATAGAAATCTCTTCATATAAGGGGTCCTGACTATTATTCCAGTTCATTTTTAATTATTTCATTGGCTGATTTTTTTTTCCTATGTTGTTACTGATATATAATTCACAAAATGGTTGATAGATGTGTAGGCTTAACATGATTTTTATGATCTGTTTTGAACTTCAAAGTATGAGGGTCTTTAGTCTTGATGATATTATGCATAGCATTGTGGTATCTTGTACGCATGGTTTAAATATCTTCTAAATATAGTGAAACTTCCCTTTTTGAAGGGGACCAATATTTCCTTTACATTGATATTTTGAAATTTTGTATATAATGTCCTAAGGGAAATATTGCGAAGAAGCAAATTTGTAGAGTTGCAGAAATTTCATCTAGTGAAGTGGTCTAAAGTGTGTTTGAAGAAAGAAGAAGGTAGTTTGGGGTTGAGAAGCCTTACTAGATTCAACATGGCTTTATTGGCTAAGTGGCTTTGGAGATTTGGGATAGAGGAGGGTGCGTTATGACGGATAGTGATCAGTGCAAAGTATGGGGTTGAGGGAGGGGGTTGGTGCACACAAAGAGGTAGAGAACCATTTGGAGTGGGGTTTCGAAAGCAATATGTTCAGTTTCAGATATTTTCGATAAAAGAGTTAGCTTTAATGTGGGGGAAGGAGATAGAATTAAGTTTTGGAAGGATATTTGGAGTGGAAGTGAATCTCTTATGCAGACATTCCCGAGGGTTGCAGCACTAGTTTCAAACTTGAACGACTGGCTTAAGGATCATTTAATTAGACAAGGAGGAGGGGGGGTTTGGGATCTGAAATTAAGAAGAAATATTCTTGATTGGGAAGTGGAAGAGGTGGCAGAATTGGTGGAAAGAATTTATAAGGTTAAGGTGAGGGAATAAGGAGATAGTAGAGTGTGGAGAGGGAAGATGGAGAGGTATTTTTGGTTAAAGCATGTACAATTTGTTGTCTGTTGATGTTAGTCGGGAGGGACCTTGGAAGTTAATTTGGAAAGCAGGTATTCCCTCAAAGGTGTCATTTTTTCTTTGGAATGCTTCGCTGAATAAAATCCTTGTGATAATCTCAAGAAAAGAGGGTGGTTCTTGGCCCCGAGGTGCAGTTTATGTAAAAAAGAGGAGGAAAATGCTTCTCATCTACTTCTCCATTATGAGGTTACTAGAGGGATCGGGGTCTCTTTCATTAAAAGATTCAAGGTAGATTGGGTTCAGCAAGAACAGATTAAGGCAGAACTTAGCAGTTGAGGTTGGGGGAAGACGAAGAGGGACAGGAGAAGAAGTTGTATATTATGGACCTTATGCCCGGCAGCACTTTTGTGGACTGTTTGGTGTGAAAGAAATCAGAGGATCTTCAGAGATCAGTAAAAGGACACTCATAAATTGATAGAAAATACTTTACATCTACTATTTTTGTGGATATCTAACTTTACAGAGTTTGAGGAGGTTAATTTTACAGATTTTGATGGTATATGAGGGATGAGACGGGATACTCATAGCTAATCTGTTTTATATTGTAGTGGGTATGTAACCTTTGCTTCATCTAGTGGGTATGTCACCTGTACATACACAATCTTCTTGTATAGGTTTTTGGCCTCCGGGCTATACTAATAGAGACTACTTTGCCGATAAAAAAAATTGCGAAGAAGCAAATATCCTGCAGAATTTTCCTCAAAACTTAAAATTTAAAAACATATTCATGTGTATGCCCTTGTCATGACATATTGCATTCTATTAAGTTTTCTCTATCCCAATCAGTCATGTATTAGTGGGATCTGACATGAATTAAATTGATTCGGAATCCCAATGTATTGCAGGTTTATAGAAATCTCTGTCAAATATGGTCAGGATAGTGCTAATAGATTTGTTCACAAAGATAAGTTGAACTATCTGGAGTAGGAGAAATGTGGAAAAGCAGATGGTATAACCTTCATTAACAAGTTAGTTTGACATTTTAGGTTGATATGGGACTCTAGCTATATGATGGTTGTTTTGTGTTGTTGACATGGAATATGGAATACTAAATGGCTATAAAAAGTGGAGGATTATCTTGCTGTCAGCCTCATTTCTACATATTTCATGATGACCCTCTTACATTTCGCATCTGCTTCTCATGTCTGGATGACGGCATTGATAATATACCATACAATGTTGTTTCAACTTTCAAGTACAATATTTCTATATGTTCTTCCAATAATCAATTCGGAACAAATATAGATATGTTATGTTTCCAGTAAGTCGCATAATTTTTTTCAATGGAATTTTGATATTTTATTTAGTTAATTTTTCATTTAACAGAGTTACTGATTATGTCGACATAAATGGTATTCGTTCCAGAGAAAACTCGAGTGATTAAACAAAAGCATGGCCTAGATGGAAAACAAGGTGATAAAAGAAATTCTAAAGCACCTGTGAAGAAAAAAGTTGATTCTTTCTCTTTTAAGGCTGGTTACTTGAGCTCTAATTCATCTGCTGGAGGAAACAATATTCTTGGTATGCCATCATTCATATATATACTGTTCTTGTGTTTTTGTTTTGGTTCTTTTGGACACTTTCTCTTATTTTGTTTTCATTGCAAATTCTGCTTTAGAAAAAATTTGGCATTTAATAACGCGTGGCCAGCCATATAACTGATACAAGCTTAAGTTTTTGCCCTCAGGGAACTTGGTAAACTCGGTATGCTGACATTTGTTTGCATATGTGAACGTGCTTATTTATGTATTGTTTCTGATTGACTTACCTTACTAGTAAAAAAAGACCGAGTTACGTAAAGGTACAGAATATATTGAAAATGGCAGCCAAATTTGATCATACTAGAAAGAAGATATTACTACAGTTATTTAATATATTTATGTTGACAAATGACCAAACTCGCTTAAATAGTACGCAGTCTAAGATTTTTTATTTTTATTTTTATTGTTATTTTATTGATTTTTTTTACATAATGTTGCTGCTAGCTTTAACCTAATCTGCATTTTTAACTTGTCTCTAACACCCATCAGTCCTTTACTAGTTATTAGCGTATTATTGCCTAGTTTTGTGAGATCTATTAGTTCAGGGAAAAAATTCACTTACACTACATGCAAGGTTGTCAAACTGTGAATTGAACCAGATCATACGGGCCACAGAGAATTGAATTGTAATTTTGAACCATAAATCGTAAGATTCATAGCAATTTTAGTCGAAGTAGGATTTGGTATCTAAGTTTTGGGATTTCTATTAGGAATGTAAAATAAGTAACTATGTTTCTTTATATATATTTACTCATTTTAGAGTGATTCTAAAATGAGTAAATAAACTTGTTATTTCACACAAGTTTAGTGGTGCAGAGTTGAATTGATTGAATCCTAAGAACCAATGTATGGATCATGTGATTCAAACATAAACTGATTTTTTCACACAATTTGAATCGACCTAGATCAAATTGAATCATAGATTTGTAAAATTAATGTATGGTTTTAACAACAGTTAACATGAACATATGGGATTTCTAGCATATTTTTCTGAGGAAGCATGCATAACCAATATTTATGTGATATTGGTAGCCTTGTTACTTCACACATAAGAGTTGGTGATAGCATCCAAGTGATATCATCTCTTCAATGTGTCTTTATCTTATCATTTGAGTGTGGATGATAATTCAATGTGGTGACACCAAACATTTGGAGTCACCTTTATGCACGCTACATCAGCTTTGGGAAAAATCAAAGCTGATGTGCCACATATCAGACCCTGAACTTTCGGCGTCACCAAATTGAATTTTTTCGCTTCGAGTATATTAGAAGACTGAATATGTTGTGGTGATATCAATAATTTTTTGACTTGTGAGGGAGAACTATGAAGCTTACATTTGTGCGGTGGACTCTATAAATTATGTAGACCAGGAATTGGTAATGCATAAATCATTATGCGTTACTGTGGTGGATTCTATATTTTCCTTTTCTTGTGAGAAAAATGAGGAAAAAAAAAGTCTTCACAGAAAGTATAATTCCTTAATCATTTAATTGATCTGGTATTCATGCAAGGACCTTATTGGGCTTGGTGGGTTTTCTCCTAAATATGTTTCCAACTTTGTTTGAAGGAGGGCCTGAGAGGAGGGATCTTCAGTGGTTGGATAGATGAATCCTCAACTTCTTGTTTTGATGGGTAAAGAGAATTCTTTATTAATAGTAAATAGAAGAACAGTGTGTGCAAAGAGTGTACATTGGCCAATTACAACTTTACCTCTAGAAGCACTTGAGGTGCATGCTTTGAGATTGTCAGATGTGGTATCTGACTTACAAGTCAGAAAAAGCTTAGACCTAACTCCTAACTACGTTCTCCCTATGACTTTCTTAATTTATCTTCAGGTAAAATCATTTCATAATCACTTTGTTGAATGTTATAACTTCTCTTCATAGTAAGCATTTCTGTCACATAATGGTCAATCTCTTGAATGCTATTGGTTTTTACGTACATTTCATGCTTTTACCATATTTCCTCTTTCGCAAATCTGAAATAATGGTACATGTTATATGGTCCTTATTATATTTTTTTTAAGTTAATTCCTTTCGTCTGATGAAGAAAATAGAATACTCCTGTGCTACTTATTTCTTCTGTTTGGTCATTTATCAATTTCCTTTATTAAGCTGTGATTGTTTGAAGTTGCACTTACTTGAAATTCATAATTGCACTGGGGTTATCTTATATCAGGAATATATGGTCTCAAGTCAGACATTCATGATGTTGCAAAGCATGTAGATGAGCTATCATTGAATGAACTCCTTGATGGCAGTTATCGGTGTCCTAATTTATGCCAAGATAAAGGGAGAAAAGCAGCTAACAATACAAATGAAAACATTCTGCTTTCAATTCAAAAGGCTTGCTCTCTTAGTCAGAGACCTGTACAGTCCCAAGATGTCATTGACCTCAATAGCTTTTGGAGCAGAAGACTACTTACTGGCCTACCAAGTTCCTGTTCGTGTGTAACAAGCAGTATGGACTGTGACAAGGGGAGTAACTGTGTTATAGCTCTAGCTTCATCTAGCAAGGTAAGTTAATCTCAAAAGGACATCTAAGATACTGGCCATTTAGACCCTAAGAAAAATCTGCAAAAAGGTGTTCAGTAAATATGAAACGTGCTCAAATTACTAAAAATGAGTATGATTGATCACTTGGAATCATTTGAGCTCAACTTTTCCCCTTGACTGTTCACAACAGATTTTTTTTTTTTTTTCATAACATTAGAGTATAATTTCACGATTTATAAAATGATTACAGTCATTCAACTAAGTTTTTCAGGAAATTATGCAAGTGGGTTCAGACTAAAAGTTGGGCACGTGTACTTATATGCATGCCACGTGTAATGCTATGCTATTGCATAAAGATGGTCCTTAGGCTCAACTGAATAGACCTTGGATTTTCTGTAGACTAAGGTTTTAAATTTCGATATCGCCAAACATTTGGCTAGATTTTTTCTGGCGAAATTTTGTGATATTTCGCCAACCTGGCAGAATATTTTACCAGGTTGGAGAAATAGTTTGCTATATTTCGCCGAAATTTTGACAAAATGGGAGAAAGGGGGGAATTCACTGAATTCCCCCTACATTTCGTTTCGTTGGGGGCCATTTTGGTGAAATTTCGCCGGAATTTAAAACCTTGCTGTAGACAAAACTTGTTTAAGTGGTGGTTTTGACAATTAATGGCTAACATGTATTTTTCCTCTGTCATTGTATCTAAAGGTTTGCAATTCCTGTAGCAAGACTGGAGCTAGTGCCCATACCAGTGAAGCCCTATTGCAACCTAAAGATATCCTAGAATGCTTAGCACTTCCACCAGCCAAGGATTTGGATTTTCTCCTCCTGGATACAGCCAAGCATGCAGCATCTTCAAGGAATGCCCCTGAACTACGTTCAGGCCAATCAGTACCGCGCAGAGGTAGATTGCCGCCTTTTCCTTGGTCAAACTCTCCTGGTTGGCCTTTTAAAGTCAGTAATGATGCTGGCAAGTTTTCTACAAATAGAAGCACGTGCCAAAGTAAATGGGTAAGAATAGGAAGCACGATTGATTCTCTTGGGGGTGTGCCTGGCTGTTTTTCAGATTTGGACTCACTGACTTACAGTCAGAGTCTAGCTCCTTTAGGGGATGTAAAGTTGGGTATATCTGATAATAGAAAAGACACTTCACCTGTCGGACTTCCCTCATGCGAGCAGGTGTCCTTGTCCGTTGTGACATGTCCTACAGCTTTCCATGTTCCTTCAGGTAAGACCATGTTTCAGGGGTGGGTCTGTGAGTTTTCACCAAATTTTGGCACTAAATTTGTTGTAATGGTGCTTTGATTATTTGTACGACCCTCTTAATATTTGGCTTATAACTCGGTTGTTTCTCAAAACACCAGTAGCTGAAGACAATCTGAAGTTTCAACGAAATGGTACGATTCTAAATGGTTTATCGCAAAATAATTTGTTTTCTCAAGAGAATGAAGATAGTTATATGGATAAAGAGCAAATAAAAGACGATGCTTGCAACAAGGGTAGCCATTACTTCCCATTGAAATCTGCCATTGGTGAACATGATCAACTTCTATCACGGGCGCATCTGGAGTACTCAGAAATAGGTAATGTATACCTATCTAGACAAATATTTTTGTATTTTTTCCCGATTGATTGCTATATATTTTTCTTCTAATTGATGCTTGTTAATTTATTTAATTCATCATGTTTTACCTGCTGAAGTATGATATACACAAGTCAGCGATAGAGTTGGCATAGAATAGCTCTGGTTGCAATATAGGTTAGAATGGCTGTTCTCTAGATCTGCATGGAATCTCTCCTTTTTCCTGTTTCTCTTTAAATGTGTGTAATACCAACTGCCATGTATAAGAGGGGGGAAAAAGAGAAAGAAAAAAGAATGAGTAGTGGAAAATATAGAAGAAGAAGAAGAAGAAGAGATCCATTATCCGCATGGACCAAAATCATATATTAGCGGGTGGCCTTTTGGAGGGGGCATGGGCTAGAAGCACACTGACTTCTTTATGTAATTATGCTGGATGTATGGAGACTTTTGCCTGATCAACAATTAGTTGCTAAACTTTCAGCTCTAGATATGAATGTTCTTTGTTCAGTCTGATTGTTGAGATATGTCCATGGTGTAAAGGATCGGCCAATCCAACTCGGGATCGGCTCGGGACGTGTCACGATCCCAAGCCAATCCCTAATTTATTAAAAATTCTCTGACTCGGTCTCGGACCGAGTCAGATCGTCTGATCCAGATGATCTGACTCATTTTCGGATGAGTTGGACGATCCAATATGTATCATCCGGCTTTTTAAAAAAGGAAATTGGGCCATGTTTTGGATTGGTCGATGCTTGATCTGATACCGAGTTTAAACACATATGGACCGTGTCAGAAATAGAGCTCAAACAGATTGCACTTGATGCTAATCCCTCATCTATTGTTGTTTTTGTGCTTGTCTTTTGTTCTTGACAGATGGGCATTCTCCAAGATTGCTGGCTGCTGCTCAAACACTTTATGAGATTGCAAGCCATTCTACAAAACAAAATCAGATCAGTGGGATGATTAGGTGGCCCAAGAAACCTTCACAAAAGGTCATGAAAGCCCGCAAGTCGAGGTCTTCAACGGGGAAATCCGAAGTTTTGGGTCCTGGAGTTTCGATGAAAATCACAGATTCGACAATCCGTTCAAAGAAACCCAAGGTGTTGGTGTTCGACAAGAAAAAGGATCCCGGTCACAGAAGCAATTCAGGAAGAGGACCAATACAATGGTCAGTTCCCACATCAAGTAGATCAGAGAGGGACTCATTTGCAGATACAAAGCAGTCTAAAGCCGGCATCGTAAAACTATTAGGTATGATGCCGCCTTCATCTACAAGGATGTCGGACAAGGCCTGCAGCAGTCAACAGAAGCTACGGAAACCCCCCGTGGCATTAGACTGGATCAGAGGAAGGAACAAGAAAGAGTGATCGGATAGTGTTTTCAAGGCTGAATCCTGTCTTCGCTATAATGCTTGTATCCCATCAACAGAGAGGCTGGTTTGTATATTATCCTGCAGCTAGAATACGTTGTCTTCTTTATTGTAGATTTTAGCTATCAATGTTGCAAATGTAAATTGAAGAATAGGTGCAATCTTACATGAGGGGATGTATTTGCTTTGTGTAGATCATTGAATGAGGCAAAGGTAAATTTCCAGTTTCTCCTCAATATCGCATATATATTTTATGCTGACGAGGATTTGAAAATGACAGGGCAATGTCCTAGTTACTGAAGGCAGTCAATTTGGGTCCCACTTGATACACCACCATCACCCATATGCAACTGCGTTTTGAAAAGAAGCGAAAATGAGAAGATTTCTCCTACGACATAGTTGCAGGTATGTCATGACTTGATCACCATTGTTACTTGAAAGTCAGAAACAGGTCGAAACGTTTCTTAATTGAAAGTTTAACACCAAGTGATTTAAGGCTGTGTTCGGTCCGGCTTGTGCCTATGGATCAGCACTTATCGGATAAGTGGCTCAATGGGAGCACATATCCACAGCAGCAACACGCTACTTACTTGATGCAAATAGTTTGGTAAATATATTTATTTAAGTGATTATGAAAGTTTAGGGGTAAAATAGGCATATAAACATTTGCATTTTCAAAGTGGGAACGTCTCCTCCCAATACATTTCGAAGTGGAACAGATAAGAGCTTGGGAGAAGCCGCTCTCAGTAGCTTCTCCTTATGTAGCATTCCTCTAGTGCGAATGGGTAAGCACTTATTCATAAGCACTGGTGATGCGGGTTTCGTAATGGACAATATATTATAAAAGACCTTTGACAAATAATATAAATGAATCAATACAACCATCCTTCCAAAGAAATAGGTACAGAGAGCCTGTCTCAAGATAACCTAAACCGTCGCGCAGTCGTTCTATCTAGAGCATTCTTTCTCAAATATGAGTTGTGAATAAGACAAAGAGAAGGGACAAAGTGGGAAGGATATTGAGATAACTGATAAGTCAGATAGAATGTATATCTCAGAGCAAAAAAACCTCAGAGTTTGAATGATTTGGAGTTTATAACATGTATTGAGAAATACACATGTATTGGACTGACTATCCCCTTTCTCTTTCAGTGCCTTTACTCACTACTGTCTTCTGCCTCTTAAATTCTCAGATTTTTAGAGATTCTCTAGATTCTTGATATTGCCTTTAATGGAGGATATGTTCTGTTATTTATAGGGAGTTTATCCTCTCAAATTATGACAAATGTCACTCAGTCAAGTGTCCACCAACGTGCTTTAAAATATCCCAATGCATTAAAACATATCCTAAATGTCACGTGTATTTCAACACGCCAAAGTTATTTTCAGAAAGTAGGATGAGTCATTCAAACTTCAAAACTTGCTCTGTGATAGGTTGCTTTAGATCTAGAAGAACACGGATTGAATGGCACGTGTTGTATGCATACAAATTTAAAAGCAATGTTTCCATTCTTGCTGTCATTCTAGATAAGACAAAACCCCCTCTAGATAAGTTAAAAAACAGATATTATAAGTAGTTGAGGTTTTATGACGTGATGTCCATTCTGAGGAATCTATCTCAATCAACTTTAAAGTAAATCGGTCACTTCAATGTCATAAATATCTTTCTAGACTTCATATATCTCGAGGGATTCCCTATGGCCACTATCTTCCTTTGAAGGAAGCCAAAAATAACTCCATATATTTACAAGGTGACCAGTGTATTTTCGAGTTACCTATATAGAGAACTCGGAGTTGAGTTTCTCAGCAGAAAACTCGTTTTCATGATCAATAGTCCCCATAAAGAGGAGCTTATAAGTTTTGTAGCTCAAGTAACCAATTCGAATGCCATCAACTTTAATGACATCAGAAGTAAATATGTTCCCTTGCAAAGTTTTTTAAAGTAAAGTTGGAGAAAGTCTCTCAAAGTACGTAGGAAACCATCTTCAGGAAATACTTCTGGAGATGGCATGAATTCGACTTCTGAAGCTCTTTCCCACTAGGGATCTGCTTTAGAAGTCAAATAATTTTATCCAAAACAATTTCTAAGGATGAATAAGAGTGACTTCGAACTCTACTTTGTAGTTTGAGTGCATTCGAATGTGGTAATCCATATCTTTGTCTTTCGAATGGGACAAAATCCTTAAGTCTTTTTTAGGGCGACAGACCCTTAGTCCTTTGAAGGTGACTAACCCTTGAGGATTTGACCATCTCAAGGTGGTTAGCCTTCGAGTTCATCTAAATATGAGGAAATATACCTCCTTCGAATTCACCATCTGGATGTGGTATACCTCCTTTGCAATTCTTTCAAAACAAAATATAATAAATGATCATTCGAAAGCTATGGATATAATCCAAGGGCGACTTCTGAGATAGAAGGCATAAAAAGTGCCATCGGAGATCTCTCTTAAAGGGAATTACCTTTGAATCATGAAGGTAAAGTAATAAAATTATTCGAAGTCTCTTCTTGAGAATGAATAAATGTGACTTCGAGATTTTATTTGAAGTTTCATATATTTGAAGAGTTCATTAGGGTAATATACCCTTGTATCTGTCATTCGAGTGGGATAATATCCTTAGAAGGAATGGAGAAATCCATAATCCATTGATTATTTCAAGGCCAATCATCCTGCTTTACAAGGAATGTAAATCCTCATCTCTTTGGTCATTCCAAGGGCAGTTAGCCCGTATAGCTTTCCTTTTTGGTTATAAGGACGGTCAGATATCTCTAAGCCATTTCAAATATCACATTTTTACCAAACGGTCTAATCAACGTGCAATTGCTATTAACAGCTGGCACGTGAAAGACGACTGTGTAACAAGTAACAGCTTTATTGAATGACTCATTATATGCTGCGATACCCATTAAACGTATACGGGCGCATTCTAGATAGCGCCACATGTTTAGTGGAATTAATTAACCACCTGATCACCAACACTACCAAACATATATTTAGTTTTAAAAGTGCTTATATAAGCTAAAGGCTGAAATAAGTACTTATATAATTCGGGCGAAACGCAGCCCAAGTCGTTTTTGCTTGAACACTACCAACTTGTGTTGCACCAAGTTGGATTGTACGGAGTGTTTCATCAGGCAACCTGGACTCGTCTAAAGTATTACATACATAAAATTATGTATATTTTTAATAGAAAGCAAAAAAATCATATGTATAGATGTATGTATTATATTCACAAATTTAACATAAAAATTATAAGAAATATAGAATTATGGTGTCTGACCAAGCTGGGCTTAATTCACCGGCCTTTTCTAATCCCACTCATAGTCCAATGGGCCGTATAATGCCGTACCTAATCCCAGGCCCGACACGGTTCTTTTGCCTACAATCAGACCAATAACCCAATCGTATCCGTACCTAATCATTCTTGTGTCGTGCCGTTGGCCATGAACCCAATGCTCGGCCTGACACTATAAGCTTCATGCTCGTGTCGCGCCGTAACCCACTATCAGCTTGTCGTACCGTGCCTGGGCATGGATCAAATCATGATGGGCTGGTCTCATACATACAGCCCGACCCATTTGTACACCCCTCCTACATAAGATCACCCTAATACTAGCGTGGTCGGGCTACCCTGCCATACAATTCTTTTTCCTCTCTTATTCTACTTCTTTTTCTTTTTTTTTTCTTTTTAATTTAAAATTGTGGTGAAAAAGCAATTCACGTGTTAGCACAAGACCTGATAGAGAAACCCGTGAGCAAGCATCGACTTCAAGCGAAACAAACAAACAAACAATCACAACCCCACCCGTTTCCAACAAGCCCCATCATGCAATAGCGACGATACCTTGCCTCCCTTCCTCCACTCTTTTGTAGTTTATACACAACTAGGGATTACTTAAAATGTCCGAATCTATTCCCAAATTCCAACTTCATCTGCAACCGTTCCTAATGAAAGAAAAAAAAAATAAGTCTGTTCCAACTTTATTAAAGTGGAATTAAAAAAAAAATGATCGAAAATAAACACAAGGTGTCTTGAATTGTTCGATCATATCAAGCATAGAAAGCCCTTTACTTGAGCTTTTTTAATCTTATTAAGCAAATAAAGATGAAGTAACCATTAATAACTAACTTGATAATGACCCTATTTCTTTGATCTTGAGGCTCTTCTGATCAAAACCACCAAACAAAGAACACGATAGAACACAAAGAAGCCGATCAGTATATACACGTTGGTCCACTTCTGCCCCTCATGGAGCCCTCTCTTCTCCAATACATCACGACCGGTCATCATGCATATCTTGTCCTTCTCGTACCATATCATGCACCTTGAAAGAAGGCAACTGTATTCGTTGATGAGGAGTGCATCAAGGGCATACTTGTACATGGACAAGAAGTGCATGAATAGCCAGTACTTGGGTAAGCTATCCTTCGAGATAAAGTAGCCGGAGAAGAGAAAGAAACCACCCAGACATATCGTTACTAGCGATGTTCCGGCGATGTAGTTCGGAGCTAATGAGCTCAAGAAGAGAACGAACGAATTCGCCATTAGAACTATTACCCAAATCACCATTACGAAGTAGGCGAAAGCTTGCCAAGTAGCACATAGACCCACCAAGAAATAGACTGAAACTGAGTAGACTATAGCTATTGCTAGCAAGTAAGGCAAGAAGACTAAAGTATTTGCTATCAGATGAGATGAAAGCCTGTAAACCCCACTTGAAGTTTCTCTGAACAGAATTGGTCTTTCGTTGATGAAGATTGGAAGGGTTTCGGTTGTGGAGGAGAGAAGGAACGTGAGTGTGAAGGCAAAGAACCCTAATCTCTTCTCAATCCCTTGTTTATCGAACCCCAAATGGATATAGATTGTTCCCAAGACAAGACCAACACCAAGAGCTTCTAATGTGTTTGTCAGAAGAAGCTGTTTGGTTCTGTAGATAATCTTCCAGAACCTGTTGTAGAGAGTTAGTATCTCATGGAGTCTTGAACTCCTGTATCTGACGTTCTCTGAAGAGTTCATTGGACTTAGTGGTGGTGGGAGGATCAGTGAAGATGGTGTGATGGGTTGGCTTTGTTCTTGAAGCTGGTTTAGTATCTCCATGGCGTATTCTAGAGGGTTGAGCTGTGGAGGAACTGTGAAGCCATTGGAGAGTAAGAAGGTTTGGAGTGAAGGAAGCGTTCCGTGATGTACAACTGTTCCTTTTGATAGTAAGAGGATGGAATCAATGGTGGAAAGGATCTTGAAGCTGGGTTGGTGGATGGAGAGGATAATTGTTCGCCGACATGAGGCGGCGATGGATCGGAGAGTCTGCATCACGTTTAAAGCCGACGTACTGTCGAGTCCCGATGTGGGTTCGTCAAGGATAAGAACTCCGGGGTCGTGAAGTAGGCTGAGGCCGATCGAGACGCGCCGCCGCTCACCACCTGATAAGGCGTGGGCGAGGCGAGTGTGTGCGAGGTGGGATAGCCGGAGCTCGGTGAGGAGAGAGGCGACGGTGGAGGCGATTTGGGAAGGGTTATTGGGGATGAGGAGGAGGTTGGCAGCGAAAGTGAAGGTCTCGGAGACGGTGAGTAATGGAAGGCAAGCATCATGTTGAGGGACGTAAGCTGAAAGCTTTCGGAAAGAGGAAGGGTTGAGAGGGGAGGAGTTGAGGAGAAGTGAGCCATGAGTGGGTGAAGTTCGAGCTGCTAGTATGTCGAGGAGAGTGGATTTTCCGGCGCCGCTTGGTCCGACAACGGCGAGGATCTCCGATGGGTTTGCGGTGAAGGAGACATCACGGAGGATGAAAGTGGGTTGAGATGGGTTGCATGATTTAAATAGGAAAGTGGCTGCGTTGGTGGTGGATTTGGTGTAGGAGATTGAGGAAGCTGTTATCTTATACGTTTTCAGATGTGGTGGTGGTGGTGGTGATGACGGTGGTGGTGGATCTTCCATGGAGGAGGTAGTTGTGGTGGTGTTGGTTGTGATGGGTAGAGGGAGAGGAATTGGGATAGAGAGAGGAGGATGTAGAGGGATATGTTGATGATTATTTCTATGGTTTTGGAATGTTAATGTTGTGTGAGGATAGTAACTGTAGGGAATTAAAAACTAATGCCAGGATACATTTGTAAAATCTAAAAACTAGTGCCAGGATTAGCTGAGAAAATAACTTAATAATTAACCTCTCTCTTCTTCAGTTCACAATGGTTCCAAAATGCGACACATTAAAGCTGTGTTTCCCACGGGTTGTATAAGTACTTATCGGAGCTTATAGCTTATATAAGCACTTTTTAAAATTAAACGTGTTTGGCAGCGCTTATGGGTGTGGCTTACCCATACCCATAAGCAGTAGAGGAAGGCTACCCATAAGGAGAAATTGCCGAGCTCCTCACAAGCTCTTATGTATTAAGCTATTTCACAACTTTAGCAATACTTTTAAAATACCTATGCTACCCCCAAAGTTTCATAAGCACTTAAATAAATATTATTTCTAAACTTTAATAATATTTTCATAATACCTATTTTACTCCTAAACTTTTATAAGCCTTTAAATAAATGTATTTACCAAACGCTATTTTTTTCAAATAAGTAATTTATTATTACTGTGGATGTGCTCCCATTGAGCAATTTATCCAATGAGTGCTTATCCATATGCACAACCCGGGACAAACGCAGCCTAAATTAAGATTAAGGTATTTGGTTTGGCAAGAAGCTAGTTAGGTCGGTTCAGGAATGGCAATGAGACGACTTAAACGGGTAACCCAATCCTAATCCTAATGTATAGGGTTTGAAATGATGTATAAATCGATTCGGTTCTATCCAATCCTAATCTGCCTTATTATCATTATCGATTATTAACGGGTGACATGTGCAGTACTACACGTTAATAAATATGTAGAATGTGTTAACATGTTCTTTTTGTCACGTCATTTTTTTTATAACTGAAATAAGGTGAAAACGGTTATTTGAAAGCTTAAATACCATCTCTTAGAATAAACCAAAAAACAAGATTATCTCAAATTATATTAAATACTTCATATTATTAAAATTTATTTTAAAAAAAATTATTTTCACGTAGATATATATATATTATAGATTTTTGAATGAATAATAAAATTTTATATATCTGCCCTGAAAAATTGTATAATTAGGGTTTGCCAAAACCTCCCTATTGCTCCGTATTCATAGGCTAGCTCATGAGAATGATCCTTTAAGACCTATAGAATGCCATCCCTATCCCTGTGCCAGCTCATGAAAATGAACCGAAACTATGCGAGATGTGAAAATGGAAGACAATAACCTATAAAAATGACGACAAAATGCTAAAATCGAATAATATATTGAAAAGTATCAAGGCTGTGTTTGACCCGGCTTATATACGTGCTTATTTGAGTTTATAGCTTATTAAAGCAATTTTTAAAATTAAAAGTGTGATTGGTAACATATAATGGATAAATGCTTACTAGATAGAACAACTTCTCTAATCAACTTGTGCGGGAAGCTATTTCTAAACTTTAGTAATATTTTTCATAATACTTACTTTACTTCTAAATTTTCATAATTAAGCACTTAAATAAATATTATTTTTAAACTTTAATAATATTTTTATAATACCTATTATACCCCTAAACTTCTATAAGCACTTAAACAAATATATTTACCAAACACTATTTTCTTCAAGCAGTTTATTGTTGCTGTAAATAGGTGTTTCCATTGAGCCACTTATCCAATGAGTGCCTATCCAAAAACACAGGTAGGGCCAGACTCAGCCTAAGTGCTTACCATAAGTAGTAAAGGAAGGCTGCCCATAAGGAGAAGGTGTTGAGAATTATCTAATCACTTATGCGGAAAGCTATTTCTAAACTCTAATAATATTTTCATAATACTTATTTTACCTCTAAACTTTTATAATTAAGCACTTAAATAAATGTTATTATTAAACTTTAATAATATTTTCATAATACCTATTTGCTCCTAAACTTCCATTAGCACTTACATACATGTTACTTTTAAACTTTAATAATATTTTCACAATACCTATTTTACCCTTAAACTTTTATATGCACTTAAATAAATGTATTTACTAAATATTATTTTTTTCAAGTAAATAGTTTATTGTCGCTGTGGATAAGTGCTCCCATTGAGTAACTTATCCAACAAGTGCCTATCCAAAAGGACAAACCGAACCAAACACAGCCTAAAAGCAATGGATAAGAAGCATCAAGGAACCGAGAGAAACACATAAGAAGAGCCTGCAAGAGAATCCCTAACAACCAACCCTATCACGAGTTTACTGTACCTCAATTTTGAGAAAATCATTAAATATGAAATACGTGAGAGCATTTCGATCCATCTCATCTCATAGATAGAGTTTTGTCGTTCTGTTCCAGCTTTGTATCTAATGAAAACCTAATCCGCGATTCCCTTCGTCCACATATAATACAAATACAATTATTTGTTCCTTTGTGAACTCTGATCATACAAGGAGAATAGCAAAAAGAACAATGTGCATCGCAGCGTTTTTACTCTTGGGATCCTGGAATCGGACCGGTCTGGGTCGACTCCGATTCGGATTGTCGATCCGGTAATAAATCGTCCTTTGAAAAAAAATTATTTGGATCGGTCCGATCTATACATTGGATTGATTGATCCGGATCGATATCAGTTTGATCGATTCGATCCAAAGCCACTTGATACCATTGTTTACAAACACAGATAAGACTGGTAACTTGGCAATCTCCCTATCCGAGTAATTTGGTAACTCGGCCCTAGTTACCAGTTGTTCAATACATAAATATACTAATATTTTAAAAAATATATAAAATACAATAAAACTAAAAAATATGAGAAAATGCAGAAAACGTCAAACACATCAAGATCTTAGATGAGATTTGAGCTTTATGTTTTAGTCTTAAACGTGTTAATATTCAAACTTATAGATAAGGATTAAGTGTGGATTTAGAGATTACTTAAGAAGATAATTTGATTCAAAACCTAGTTAATCGATTGAGTCAACAGAAAACTCATATGAGTTTTACCAGTTATTCGGCCGAGTTTTTTGGTGAATAGCTGGTTAACTGTTCCTAGTTTTTAAGGTGAGTTAACAAGCAAAACAGCCTATCCGAGTAACTCGGCCGAGTTTTTCGAGTTACTCATGAGTTTTAAAACACTGCTTGATAAAATAGTTGTATCATAACTTGGGATCAGACCAGTGCTAGCCGATCCCGATCCAGACCGATCCTCGAAACCATGTTGCATTGTTAAGAGTGGTAGTCCTCGCTAGCTCGCACTTCCAGACGATTACATCTAAATCACGAGGGCTATGACAATTAGATTTCAAAAGACTTTAAGTATGATCTCAGGCCTACAACAACATTTACCATTGGTGATGTAGAATTTGTAACAAACGGAAATTCGAATACTTTATTTAATAAATCTAGAATTCATCAATACAAACGCATCAATAGAGATGTAGTCCGGAGAGTTCATCTCAAGATAGCCTAAATTGTCGCACAATCGTTCTATATAGAGTGTTTCTTCCTTTGAATGTGATCCGTGAATGAAACAAATAAAGGATCAAGAGAGAGGAGACTGAGATGTCAGGTGTGTCAATAAGAATGCACTCCACATAGCAAGGGAATCTCAGTGTTCGAAGGACACTTGTCTTTCTTGTATGCTTCTTCGATAAGTTATCACTCCTTTTGTCTTTCAAGTATCTGCAAGTTTTATATGAAGGTAATATGTTATTTTCAATGTTCCAACAATTATTCAGATTGTGAATGAGTCTACGAATCAAGGAATAATTTGATTTGTCTCCATGCTCTGGTATTTATAGAGAAAGCATCCAAAATATCCTCTCTTGACTAGGACATATGTCAATTGGACATGTCTCCAGAGAGAAGGTTGGAAAAGATCCCCATGCAACAATGCATATCCAAGTTTACTCGTATTCAACGTAGCTAAGTTATTTTCAGAACGAAATTATGATGAGTCATCCGATCAAGTGAACTTGCTCTGTGATTGGTTGCTCTAGAGCCTAGAAGATCAAGGATCGAATGACATGTGTTACATGCATAAAGCTCTATAATGAAATGTTTCCGCTCTTATTACCGCCATAATTGATAAGACAAAATCCCCTTTGATATGATATACAATAGATATATAAGTAGCTGAGGTTTCAGCACGTGATTGTATTGGGGATTCACTGCAATCTTCTTTAAATAAACGAGTCATTCGAATTTCCATAGACATTCCTTACGTTTTTGTTCATTTTCGAATGAGCCCTTTTTTATAGTTCAATCAATATTCGTTCGAAGGAAGCTAGAGTAACTTTATACATCCGACAAGGTGATCAATGTATTTAATGAATTTGTCCATATAGAGACCTTTGATGTAAGTTCCTCAGCGGGTAATTTGGTTTCATGATCAATCATACCCATAAGGAAGAGTTATTATAGAATCTTTCGATGGTTATGGGTCAAATAACCAATTTGAATGCCTTTAAATTGGACTTTAGTAAGAGGAATATGTTTCTTTCGAAGTATCTTTAAGTAAAGTGTGTGAAATGAGTCTCGCGAATCCATCAATGTCATTTGAATGTGACATATGGAAATGCAAGTGAGAACATGCCTTCAAGGACTCTTTTTTTAAGAGATCTCCTTTGAGGTCGGTAAGAACTATCATCTGGAGGTATTTCTTAGGGATGACTAAATGTAACTTTGAAGGTGATTTCTTCGAAGTCCATCAAATGTGAAGTCTATTGAGGATGACATACCCTTATATTTGGTCTTCGAATGAGACAAAAATCCTTGGTCCTTTGAAAAGGATGATTAATCCTTAATCTTTTGAAAGGGTTGACTAACCCATGACAAGTTGACCATTACAGGGTGATTAGCCACTGGTGAGATTTATAGTAACCGTCTTTGAGGTTTGCTTACTAAGGGAGTTAACCCCTGATTAGGATAGAGATGATTGAAGATCTCATATCAGGCCAAAATATCATCAGTAGAGCTGACGTGGTCCAATAAAGGAGTGGACACTGCTCGGCATTCACTCGCGTGAGTTAGTGGAGGGAGCAAGTAACTGTTTGACATATGCTGTACATTTGCGGGTGTATCTTATAAGCGTGTTCATGCGTTTTACAATCCCGTCACGTGTTTAAAGAGATTAATTAGACCGCCGGATCATCACCATCACTTTATATAACAAAAACCTGTTTATCTTCCTTCTCCAATATCCATCAAGAAATGAAGTTTGATTCTGATTAGTTTAACAGCTTCTGAGGCCCGGCCCGAAACGATTTGGGTCGTGCCCAAGCACAACATGGCACGGCACCATAGGCTTTATCATGCTCTGCTGGGCTTGGCGGTCATGGCGCCCGACACAAGCATGATTCACTTTTTGTCATTCAAAACATGAAATCCAGTCCGATCCAGCCCGACATGACCTGGCACGATAATAATCGCGTCTCGTACTCTGGCGGGCTTGAGGCCTGAAAATTAGGCAGGAGACAAAACAGCCCAATTAACAATTGGACCGTCCCATGCCTGACACAAAACACAGCTCACGAAAGAATTCATGCCGAGTCGGCACGCGTGGCCGCAAGTACGTCATTAGTTCCGGGGACAATTGGCAGAAAGGTATATGGGTTTCAGGTTATAATAATGCAATTGTGGGCCAGCCTTATATGTTATTTCAGATAGGAAAATAAGCTGAGATCAAACCCCATCTTTCTCTTAGATTTCATTGACATGGGCTTGGACCGCATAAACTCTTGTGGGCTTAGGCTCAGTTGCTCATATTGAAACTGAGATTGATGAAAGCTTTCGGCTTTTTGGACATTGGCTTGAATACATTGCAAGTGAAGTACACACCAATCTACTTACCAGTCATAGGCCTCCTGAAAGTGCAGCTGCTAAGTGAGACCCAAGAGCCAACAACTCGAGCGACTTTAAGACGTGACATTGTCAAGCAAGCTCCTTTATTGCAGGTTTTCCATTCTTGGGATCCTGGATCGGTCCAGTCCGGGCTGATCCCGATCTGAATCGCCGATCCGGTATTGGATCGGCCAATCCTAGTCTGATCAAAATGTTGGATCTTTTTTTTTTCTTAAAAAAATTTGGATCGGCCACCGGATCGGCGATACTGGTCAGGATCGATCGGTTTCGAACCGATCCAGGCCGATACCGGTTGGATCGTTTATTTTATAAATTTTTAAAAAAATGAAAATCAGTTGGATCGACCAATTCAATCACTAGACCGGTTCGGATCGGTATCGATTTGACCGGTCCGATCCAAAACCTCAGGATACAATAATTGTATCGTGGGTTGGGATTGGACCGGCCGATCCGATCCAGACCAATTCTTGAAACCATGCTTTATTGAAGAACGTGGGTTTTTTTCACCCGGGTCTGGAGACGATTCCCCATGACTTTACCAAAAAAACATCTCAACTTGGGACTGCCTGGCTGCTCCATTAAAAGTCCAATATAGGGTTGGGAGGTTCCAGCCCAACTTAGCCCATTTATAGGCTTAGCTGAATCCAAACCCAACCCATGTAAAGGATTCTAAATCCGGCCCACCAAACTCGTTTCATTCTTTCTTTTCTTTTCTTTTTTCTCTATAAAATGCATTAACTAATAGGAAAGTATATTATTCTATTTTATATGATATTGGTGATGAGGCACTCTAAATAATCTCATTAAACATGTGGCGCTACACGTTTATTGGGTATGAATCATTCAATAAAGCTATTATATGTTGTACAACTGCTTTTCACGTACTAGCTGTCAATAGCAGCTGCACGTTGATTAGACCGTTTGGTAAAAAAATGATATTTGAAATAACTTAGAGATATCTAACCGTCTTTATCACAAAAAAAGGAAAGGTTCCTAGAGAAGCAACCTTTTTGAAATCCAACTTATATAGGAACGCCACGTGTCCCAAACCCTAACAAACGCAGGCTACCTGCCATTGGAATGACAAAAAAGATAAGGATTCACATTCCTAGGAAGCAGGAAGATTCCTAGAAAAGATTATACATTCTTTATGAAGCAGGATCATTCCTTCCAAATGACATTATCCCTCTCGAAGGACAGATACAGGGGGTACACTACCCCTATTTAACTCCTCAAACATATGAAACTTCAAATTAAACCTCGAAAACACATCTACTCATTCTCAAGAAGTGATTTCGAGTGATTTAATTGCTTTACCTTTATATTTCAAAGGTAATTCCCTTGAAGAGAGATCTTTGAAAGCGCTTTTATGTCCTCTAACTCAGAAGTCGTCGCCCCTAGATGATATCCATAGATTTCAAAGGATCATTTATCATATTCTGTTTTGAAAGGACTACGAAGGAGATATATTTCCTCTTACTGAAGTTCAATTCGAAAGCCAATTACCTTCGGATGGTAAATTCAAAGGCTAACCACCTCCAGATGGTGAAGTCGAAGGAGGTATATTTCCTCCTACTAAAGTGAACTCAAGGCTAACCACCCTGAGATGGTCAATTCATTAAGGGTTAGTCACCCTCAAAGGACTGAGCCTGTCACCCTTAAAAAGACTGGATTTTGTCCTCTTTGAAGGATAAATATATATGGGCTTACCTCTTCGAATACATTCAACCTACAAGGTAAAGTTCGAAGTCGCTTTTATTCATCCTTAGAAGTTGACTTCGAATGATATTTGGATAAAATACTTTGACTTCTAAAGCAGATTTCTAATGGAAAGAGCTTCAGAAGTCGAAATTCACGCCATCTCCAGAAGTATTTCCTGAAGATAGGTTTCCAACATACTTTGAGAAACTTCTTCACACTTTACTTCAAAGGAGATCACAAGGGAACATATTTACGTCTGATTTCATTAAAATTGAGGGCACTCGGATTGGTTATTATAGCTTTAAATCTTAAATGATTCTAAGGTAAACTCTTCTTTACAAGGACTATTGATCATGAGAACGAGTTCCTTGCTGAAAAACTCAACTTCGAGTTCTTTATATTGGTAACTCAAGAATACACTAGTCACCTTGAAAATGTACAGTTACTTGTGGCAGCCTTTGAAGGAAAATAGCAACCAAAGGGAGTTCCCTCGAAATATACGAAGTCCAGAAAGGTATTTATAACATTGAAGTGACTTATTACTTTAAAGTTGATTGAGATAGATTCCTTATAATTGGACAGCACGTGATAAAACCTCAGTTACTTATAATATCTGATTTCTAACTTATCTAAATGGGGTTTTGTCTTTTCTAGAATGGCAGCAAGAATGAAAACTTTTCTTTTAGATTTCTATGCATGCAACACGTGTCACTCAATCTGTGTTCTCCAAATTCTAAAGCAACCTATCACAGATCAAGTTTTTAAAGTTTGAATGACTCATCCCTCTTTCTGGAAATAACTTGGGCGTGTTGAGAAACACGTGACATCTAGGATATGTTTAATGCATGGGGATATTTTGAAGCTTCTCTCTGGAAACTTGACGAAGTTACATTTGTTGTTATTTGAGAGGCTAAAATCTCTATAAATAGTAGAACGTATCCTCCATTAAAGGGAATTTGGAGAATTTTTGAAACTTCTCTAAAGTTAAGAGATAGAAGGCAACAGTGAGTAAGGCACTGAAAGAAAAAGGGGATAGTCAGTAATAAACATGTATTTCTCAACCACCACCACCCAACCACAACCACCATCACCAACATCATCACCAGTGCCCCACCACCCCACCATCACCACCACCTTTGAAAGGATATAGGTGTGAAAAACTCATTCTAGTAAATGTTAATCAAACATCTATTACGTTAGAACTCATTTTGTAACATGCTAACCAAATACAATCAAGAAACCTTTAAAATGAGTTCCTGGAATGAGTTCTTGGAATGAGTTCTTGATCCAAAATGGAAGCCAACAAGGCCTTAGCTTTTATAATGTTTTTCATTATTTTTCTTTTCATCTTTGTACTTGTTTAATATATGAAAAATTGGAGACCTTGCCCTTTTTCGTTTCATGGGGTGGTCATGGAATTTCAATGACTAGGTTGGGCCTAGGATTGGAAACGGGTTGGATTCGGGTCGGATTTACCACGATACAATTCTGAATCTAACAAAATTCAAGGTGATCTGAATCCGATTAAAGATCTAATGGTTCATTCATATGAGTACCTGAATCTGAGTCCGGTTATATTTATGGGATCTGTATTCAAATTCGACTTAGATCCAAATCTAATTATATATTTGAAGTAAAAACGCTTAAAAAAATAATTAACAAATTATTTAAAATGCAATATCAATAGATTGTCAAATATCAATAGATAATGCAATTTAAATTAAATTAAAAATATATTCCCAAACAACTAAAGAAAGAAGGCAAAAAGAGAAAAAACGTGCACATATTTGTTAATCTAATCTGGTTCGAATCTTAATCAGGTTGAATGTACCAATCCGGATCCGATTCGACAAACATCAAATCGGATAAAGATTTGATTAAATTTGTTAAATTTAAACGAATTCGGGTCAGTATCGGATCTGGATCCAACTCATTGACAGCACAACTTGGGCCAACCAACCTTATAAATTTAAAATCATGGATTATTATTATTATTATTATTATTATTATTATAGTAGTTTACTTTTGAATTGGGTGGCATTCAAAGACTAGAACTTCTAGATCAGGTCGGGTGCTAACGTAAATAAGATCTGAGAAAGAACGCTTTTGATAAAATGGTTGCGCGACGGTTTATGTTGTCTTGAGATAGACTCCCTTTACCTATTTCGGGTGGTTTGTATTTGTTCACTTATATTAGGTGTAAAACCTATTTTCTAATATATTTGTCCATTACAAACTCCCCATCAACAATATTATTTAGATTTAAAACAATTATTTAATCAAAATATCAAACAAGATCTACACTGGAACCAGAGCAAATCTCTAAGGTTCTCGTACAGATGTTGGCGCTTTAATTTCTGTATGTGGTGCTTTGGGGATTCATGTATCCACACGTTGAATCTTCCAAGCCTTGCCTTTCGCTCTGTTTTTATTACTATTGACTCTATGTCTAAGCTTCAGTTATTGGGTGGTGCTGGTGCATGAACCATCTTTGTCTTTCCCCATCTCCCGATCAGCCCAAGGGAAGCCATTACCCTTTTGATCGGGTCTTTGTCCTTTGCTCAAGTAACATTTTGTATGATTGTTTAGGACATGTTTCAAACATCTCCTTTACTGCTTACAAGTAACGTTTTGGTTCATGAATCCTCTAATTACTTCTCTCTCTCTCTCGTCTCTGTATCATTCATGGCAACTTAGAAACACTGCCGTTACGGGGTTTCCTTCGTCAAAATATTTATTACGACCCCTTTTGAAATTTCAAACCGCCAATTCAATTGCCCAAATTACACGCATTCAGCCTTTTTTGAATTTGAATCTTTGAATACACCTTGAACCTTCTTTAGAAGTAATTTTGCTTGTGATCATCACTTTGCCACGTAGCAATCAGTCCTACCACTACTATCCAGTGCTTTACACTGTCAAACACGACGAGCCATGACAATCCAATTACATCGAGACACATGGAAAGAGTGCCCTATTTGGATTCGTAGGTCATGGAAAGTCCGTAACCAATACTATGCTATCAACGACTGGAAAGTTGTTTTGATCCCAAGGTCCCACACTGAGCGGCAATCTCCTGAAACCACCTACGACGCATCCTCATAAGTTGATACTGTGTGCAACAGTACCAACGAGAAAGCGTGTATTGGTCATCTTTATTTGCATTAGTAATCAGATCAGACGGCTACTATCAAAGTCAGTTGACATTTTGACCCCACTCGGAGCAAAAGAACCTGGAACCAAATCCTGAAATCTATAATTTGGGATTATTATTATTTCATAAAAGACAAAGAAAGAGTACATTGTTTTCATAACAAACATCAATGTCACATGTATGATGTTCCACTTTACATCCATACAACATGTCCACAAATCATCATACTCAAAAAACTTTCCAAATCTACCCTTATCGTTAAATCACTGTTCCCTTCTGGTTTCTTCCTATTCGTGTTCACTGTCTTTCTCTGTAGCGAAAAGCACCGAATCATTCATTAATGACACCATAGCCGTATCGAATTCCCTCCGAAGCGTTTCGGACGACACGGTTGTTTTCAGTTCAAGTATATCGGAATAACTTTATAGCGGTTTCGTAGCTGCAGCAAGGAGACAAATTGAATCTCCGACGTACTTGCAAGGAGAGAAAGAGCTCACGAGACATGGAGTTGGAGCATCAACATCAATGACTTCACGATTCTCAAGAGACACAGAGAAAGAGAAAGAAAGGTCCGTCGCTCCTATCTCTCTCTCTATTGTTTTTCTTTTTTTCTTTCTTTTTTTTCCTTTTTTAAACCTTTTATTTACTGTTTCGGTCTCTGTCGTCACTCTCCCCTTCACTGAGCACTGAAGACATGAGTGATTTCGTATTGCCATTGATCT
This sequence comes from Pachysandra terminalis, assembly GCA_031762675.1. NCBI lineage: Eukaryota > Viridiplantae > Streptophyta > Magnoliopsida > Buxales > Buxaceae > Pachysandra > Pachysandra terminalis. The sequence continues at coordinate 13,040,475 of JAUPMG010000020.1, forward strand.
ACAGAGTGAGAAACCCTAAAAGTTGCAGAATCGTTGAAAATTTAGGGATCTCTCTAGATAGAGAAACTCAGAAAGATCAAGATTTCAAATTAAACTAATTAAACAGATTACTGATCATTTCTATGGTGATATACTGATTACACAGCTACAAAGCTCCACTAAAGTTCTCCTTCATGATCTGCACATACAGATCTCTTGCGTACAGATCTGAAACTAAAACTTTTTTTTTTTCTTTACAGAAGACTAAACCGTTGAGTTAACGTTTGTTCATCAAATTCGAGATTCTGAATTACATTTCTTCGCCCACGCATACAGGATCTGAAAGATCTATTCTATTCTTGCCAGTACTTTCCTCTTTTGACACAATTTCCCGCTTTTTACCTCCTAGAACTTGCAGACTAGATCAAATGCGAGCGTCTTTCACTTCATCAGAAGAATTTCTTGACGAATCAATTGATTCTCATGAGACGGATTGCTCGTGCATCGCGACAGCAGAGAAGATTCTGAGTCTGAAAATATGAACGTGATTGGGATCAAGTTACTTCAACTGAGAAGATCAACTCTTCAAAATTCAAACATAAAAAAGACATTCAAGGCCAATTAGATCAGAACTATACCTCTAGATGCGTTAAACGATCGCTTGCAATGCAGAATGGCGCTCTGGATGCCATCCTGCTGCTGTAACAGAGAATCATCCCGTCTTTTCGTCTGCAACGACGCCGGAGGCGCCGCCGCTACAGCGGACGACGCCGATCTACTTTTCCCTAAATGCTTACAAACCACTCGCAGTCCCGCCGGTAAAGTACCCTGTTTCTGGCTCTTGGCATTGTTCACAGAGATCTCTGTCTCCTCTGTTCCTCGATCGTTCTTAGCAACCGTTGTCTTCGTCGGAAAAGAAACCGGCTCCGTCGCCGTTGCAGATGCTGCTTTCCCTGTTCCTAAGCTCAACTGTCCAGAAAATCTCAGCTTCTCTCCATACCGTCTAGAAACCCTAACATAGAGTGGCTTTATCATCTTCAAGTATTTCTGCATTACATCCTTTGAAAACCTCTTATCATCCGAAGTTGCTTCTTCTGAGCTTTGCTTCTGTAATTTGTTACCATTGGAGCTCCTTGAACTGCTATCCCTAGTGAACAGAGAAACAATCGGAACTTCTTCAACCCTGAATTTCACTGTAAACTTGCTTTGTTGCTGCTGCTGCTGCCCCGGCGGCGTTTGCGTCGGCGGAGTTTGCGCCGTCTGATGTTGTTTGGGAGTCGCCGTCGCGGAAACATCGTTTGTCTCTGGTTTCTCCGTCGCTGTAGATTTCGGCTTCTTAAACCCTAACATAAAGACCCGAAACTTAGTAGCGGATTTCAACAAGGAGCCTGGAAACTGAGGCGGCTTCGAGTTGGGCTCAGAAGGGTTGAACACGAGTGAAGAAGACTCAAGCGGAACGAGTCTCCCTTTGAAGAACAGATCATCGGAAGGAGAGAGCGTTAGATTCGGGTTCGAACGACCGCCGCTCGAGCTCGACGAAACCGTGAAATTGAACTCTCCATCACCGTCTACGCCCACCAAATTGTTGTCTTCATTTTCTTCTTCTTCTCCCTCCACATCGTCTCCGCTATTGCTTCCATCTTCTTCTTCCTGGTAATCGTGTTCGTCTTCATCAGGCATCGTAAACTCCAAATCAAAGAACGGTCCTTCATCGTCATCATCTTCGTCGGTGTCCACCGCCTGATGACGAATGGTAGTAGCAATGGTGGGTTTTCCGGCGTTACCTTTAGTAGTATTATTGCGTGCATTTGCGGTGGCGCCACCACCACCTCTCCAGTACTTGAGCAAGCTGAAAGCTTCCATGCTTGGGATAGCCAGAGCAAGGGACAGTTAAGCCAAGGGAGGGGTTACTTTAGTGCTTTAGAAGTGACTAGGGAGAGAGAGAGAGAGAGGAAAGCAGTGAAAAAGGGTATGAGAGTAGAAAAAAAAAAGGTAAAGAGGGGAAAGGGAAGAGGGTTTTGCCCTTCGTTTAATGGTGCTGCAGTACTGAAAATGCTTTGACAGCGAAACAGAGAGCGTACGCTTTTACCAGAGAGAGAGAGAGAGAGAGGGATTTCAGTTCGCTTTTATTTTGCTTGTTTCGTCGTTTTATTTTTATGGCATCGTATACGTGGTTGCAGAGGAGTCATGTGAGGTTTGGTCTTCGCGCGTCAGAACTCAGAAGGAAGGAAGAAAGAGAGAGAGAGTATACGGACAGTCAGTAATCTCAGAAGTAATATACGGAGCTTGATACAGATATCGTGCAAGTATGGCGTATAGGAGGAGGTCTCCTGTTATAGTCGCAGAGTAGCAGTTTGGGCGAACTTTCCGAAACAAAAGAGAGAAAGGTAGAAGGTCCAAAGAGTAAAGACCAAAGGAAGCAACAACAAGCCACAATCTGCAAAGTGCAAAGATTTGTTGGAAAATCCCTTAAAAGGGTTTTTGGGTTGGTTTTTCACTTCTCCTCCCTTTGCTTTGTTAATTGCCAAGCCTTTGAAAAGGACTTTCAATGGAGATGCTCCTGCTGCAACCAAAACTAGGTTCCTTTAAATGGGTCTTATTCTAAAAAAGGTTTGACCTTGAACTTCAAATGTATCTTGATTATACCATCTTAACCATTCTTTTTGATGACCTAAATATCCAAAGGTTCCGCATAAAAAAGTTGTAGCTATCTCGTTTGTTTGTGATTTTAGGAATGCATTCCATGACTTGGAATGAGTTTCAATAATAAGTGGAATGTATGGTTTAGGTCTAGACCGGCCGGTCCGTATCAAAATAGGGCCACAAACAATTGTATCACGGGATTATGGACTGGCAGTCCTACAACTAGAACTATTGGTATCGCCGATCCTACAACCGATCCCATTGGTAGGCGACCGGTCCAATGATGGTCCCGATCTAATATTTTTTTTTTAATTATTATTTTTTTACCTTTTGTACTTAATCCGGACCGGTCCGGTCTCCAGTTCCAATACATTAAACTATGGTGGAATGAGTTTTCACGGATATTTTCGTTTGGTTAAGAAAAACAGAACGAGTTCTCTTAGAATAAAATAAGAATAAGAAAATACCATTCATCACAAAATTATTTTCAATCTTGATTTTAAATTTTATGAACGAGTTTTGAGTTTTTGTAGTGGCAAACTTGTAAATATAATATTTTTATTACAAATTATTTTGAAGTGTTATTATTAACTTTAAAAAGATATAATTGTACAAAAATTATGTGTGGCTTTAGGATTTTATGAAAAATAATTATAATTAAACAAAAAAAAAATAATTTTTTTTATGAGAACTCATATCAGTACATATTAGCCGAACATCTAATATTAGGTCAAAACTCAGTCACTTACATGCTAAGCAAACAAGACTAAAAAGCCTTCAAAATTAGTCGTCGAATGAATCTATCGACTACGTTTCCTCGTGTATTAAATAAAGGGTTTGGCAGGTCTGTGACCAGTGTCCCAGCATTTCTTTTGTTAAGCAAAGGAAGAGCAGAGAAGCTCTTTTACTAGGCTTTATTTGTTCTTGTGTTCGCTACTTTGCTGTGTACTCCACGTAAAAGGTAGGGCCGTTCACGTCCGTTATAAATTTATAATATATCATGGGTTGGTATGAGACACACGAATTAAAGTCTACTACTGGGTCTCTACTCTACTCTCTAGTCCTTTCTACTTGTTTTTTTGTTTTTTTTTTGGTAAGAATCCTTTCTACTTTGCATTGCTAAAGAAGCATTTTATATTCAAAGTGCTGTTATTACTTGGTTTAGTTCTTTAAAAGCAGCCCACTCTTTATACTTCTGATAAGCATATTATTACTTTTGAACAAGTCAAAACCTAAAAACAAATTCCCCTTCATAGCTGGTTAAAGAATTAAGTAGGAGCTCCAAACAATTTCCCTTTCCTTTCCTTGTTAGGATACGACCAAACTCCGCCCAACTGAACCAGTAGTTCGTGATATAATGCCAGTTTATTAGCTCAAAGCTTTGTTTTCTAGCTTGCTCCCTTATTCATGATCTCTGGCTCCTTTGTCCTGTATTCCACGTCACAAGTTTTGTTTGTGAAAGAGAATTTTGATGCACTATGTTTTACCAGACGCACATCTTCTATGAACCTGCACTATGTTTTACCAGACGCACATCTTCTATGAACCCAAGTTGTGCGAACCCCGTGTGAATCTTATGTGACGTTGAGCTGAGTTTTTTGAAACCCGTGTGAACATTATGTTTGGTTGACACGTGGTTCAAGT
>JAUPMG010000020.1:13044840-13062254 GCA_031762675.1 Pachysandra terminalis
ATTTATAGGGAATTATCTACCCTTCCCTCAATAAATTCTCTCACCCCACTTCCTCTCATCAAAGCCATAACCCCCCTTTTCCATGATCTCTCTCCCTCTTTACACCCCTTCTCTCTCAACTCCACCCTCTTCTTCTCTAAACTCACGGTTGTGCGTTTGGAAGAAGAAGAGAATTTATGAAAATTACAACATAGCCCCCCTAACTTCTAATAATTACAATTAAACCTCACATCTTTTCTATAACTACAAAATTGACCCTATATATCAAAATTCTTCTTTTAAAACCCCCTATCATCCTAAAGTCTTTCAAAATCACAATTAAGTCCCCATAATCTGAAATATGTAACTTAAACACATTTACCCTCAACTTCTCATAATATTAGTTTAACCCCAAATTTGAAAACTATGTTACGAAAACACCCTCATGTTACAAATAATGAACAATAATATTCACAAATAATAAATCACACAAATATTATAATTGGGAAAATACTTTCAAAGGTTCAGGTCATTACAGGACGCATCTCAGGAGATAGGCGAAGCCTTTGAGTCACAAATCCAGGATCAAGACCTGGTATATCTTCATAGCTCCATGCGAAAACATCTTTGTACTGGGAGAGCAGTGTTATGAAGGCCTTTTTGTGATCTGGCTCAAGAGATGAAGAGATCTGCCTTTGGATTCGGGAGCTTTTGGAATTTCTTCACCAGGGGTACACTCCAAGACGTCAGCGGATAGATCCCCCTGTGATTGCTATAAACGATAGACGTGTCTCCCATCTGGGAGGTCCACCCTTATGCAACGGGCCTTCAAAGGTCGAGGGCCTTCCGAATGTTATGGTGCTGATGAGGTTAGTATTGAAGAAGATGGTGCTGACGTGGATGGAACTGAAGAAGACGGTACTGGGCGAGCAGTCTATTCCAAGATAGTCCACAAGGGTAGAAGAGTTCCTTAAGGCTTGGCGACGCGGCATTCCCTCTCCGGAGCGAACCCATCATAATAATTTTCCTCAGCATAGTGGGTCTCTGATTCATCAAAAGGAAAGGGTTCTGCCACCACCCTGACAATCTTCCCATTCCAGATCCCCTACAAACACTGATGGTAGGTGGAGGGTACCACCTTCGCCCGGTGTATCCATGACCTTCTCAACAGCGCGTGAAACGCCACCATGTCATCAATGACGTGAAAGGTGGTAGGGAATCTGAAAGAACCTACATGGAGGTTGAGAGAGATGTAGCCCATTGTCTGCTGTCACTGGGTATCAAAACCCAGAATCCAGATTTGGCTAGGGATAATGCACTTGCTGGAAACACCAATTGCCTCCAAGATCTTTAGAGGGATGAGGCTACCTGCAGAGCCATCGTCAACTAGCGCCCTTCGAACCTCCACACCCTGTAAGGTAGCATTCACATACAGGGGTTTGTTGTGGTTCTCCGAAGTTGCCATCACGTCTTCCTCCGTAAAAGTTATGGCATGCTTGCCAAGTCGTGAAGAGTGGTGTGTGGAAGCTTCTTGGCAGTTGAAGCACTGGAAATGATATTTCTTCATGATTCCCAACAATGCCTGAGTAGCATCCGCCTGCATCTCAGAAGTAAACTGCATATCCTCAAAGAACATCTGGAACTTGGTGGCACCCCGCATAGCCTCACTGGATTGGGGGTCTGACTTCTGTCGGTTGGTAAAGATGGACATCATGCGCACAACCTCCCTTCTTTTTTCTCTGTGCTGAGGAAGAGGGCCAGTGTGTACCTTTGCATCCAGGATTTCAATATCTCCAGCAGCCAGCCTAGTATGGAAGAGTTTCCTCAAAGCCCAATAGTCAAAGGTGGAGTGACGAGTATGGCGATGAAATTTGCAATACCGAGGGGACAGTTTGTCAGCCTCTGAGGGTTCCTTCTCAATAGGCGGCAGCAAGACACAATAATCCTTGATCCATTCTTGCAGTAGAGCATCCAGCTGGGCAGGAGAACAGATTGCTTCTGGAGGTGGCGCTCCTGTGAGTTTGAACAAAACATAAGGAAAGATGTCTCCTTCGCAGTTCCTACAAGAAAAATTATAATAGATGATCTTTCGATGTCTATGGACATGATCCAAGCACGACTTCTAAGTTAGAAGGTGTAAAGTGTGCCTTCAAATGCTTCTCTTTAAAGGATTTCTTTCGAAGTACGTAATAAAGTAACAAGATTACTCGAAGTCTCTTCTGGATAATGAGAAAGTATGAGTTCGAATCTTGACTTAGAGATTTGTATATTTGAAGGGTTTTTTAGGGGTAGTATACCCTATTAATGTCCTTCGGAAGGAATAATGTTTTGTCTTGTCAAAAGTTCAAATTATTGATACTTCGATCATTTGAAAGGTAGTCAGCAAGTACCTTTAAATTTTAGATACGTGGAACGGTTTGGTATAATGAACCGTTTCCAGAGGTAGCTTCTTAGAGAAGTTTTACCTTTTCAGGTGATAAGGACAGTCAAATATTTCTGACACGTTCTAAAAGTTACTTTTTTTCAAATCAAATCATCGTACAATCGTTGTGACAGCTGGCACGTGTGAAGTTAAAAGGCGACAATTGATTGCTTTAGAAATGATTTAGTGTATGTAGAAATACCTAAAGTCCAGCACACACGTCCTAAGATGATGCCACTTATTTGATGAGATTAATTAAGCCTTATGATCACCAAAATGATATAATTGTGCAAAAGTTATATGTGGTTATGGGATCTTATGAAAATATTAGAAAATTTGGTCAAAACTCATTTTAGTACATGTTAACCAAACATCTATATTAACCTAATAACTCATTTGTTATATGCGAACCAGAGAGACCAAAAAACCTTTAAATTTTGTTTCGAAAATGAATTTAGGGAACTGATTCGTGAAATGGGTTTAAAATCCATAATGACAGACAAACGAGACCTAAGTAAATTCAAATTAATTGCTCTAGAGTAGACAATCTCTTCCTCTTTATAATTTGCGTGACTAGCTGTTTGATTTTCGGCTCTAAGAATCACCAAAAGGGATCCCTCCCTCCCTTTCCATGTTTGCTCATACTACAACTCTATCGCCTACGTTTCCTCGTGCATTAAATAAAGGGAATGGCAGGTCTGTCACACCGTCCCAGCAATTCTTTTGTTAAGCAAAGGAAGAGCAAAGAAGCTCTTTTATTAGGCTTTATTTGTTCTTGTGTTTGCTACTTTGCAGTGTACTCCAATTAAAAAGGTGGGACCGTGGGCGTATGTATGTTTAACGTTCACTGCATCATGGGGTTGGTAATTGGTATTAGGCGAGGTGCTCAACCATAGATTTGGTGGATCTATGGACAATTGTGTCGACCGTAAAGAGTCCCTGGATTTCACTTCTCATTTGCAAGTGTAGTCTGGTTCGCTGCAACTAGCGGAATCCTTGATCAAACATGTTGGTGAGATTGCGGATTGGTTTAAACTTGCCTTAAAGAAATCTGGTAATACCTTTCCAACTCACATTATTGACTTTCCTACTCTAATTGCTAATTTTCTTTGGATTATTTAGCTTTCACGAAATGCAACTATTTTCGAAGGCAATGTGCCTTCCATATCTAGATTAGTTACTCTCCTTTTGGTCTCTTACAGGACTCACAGCGACTGATGTTACACAAGAATTTGAAGAGTGACGGAGAGAATGATAAGATCTTGTTCGTTGCTTGGAAATTCTCGCACGATGACTACTACAAAATGGACTTTGATAGTGCTGCACGTAAATAACCTTGGCCCGGAGGGTGTTGGCGCAATCTGCCGTGACAACTTTGGAAGATTCATTGGCACAGTTGCTCTAGAGATTGGCACTTCTATATCTGTACTTGCTGAAGCGATTGTCTGCTACGAAGGAATTTTATTAGCACTTCATTGTGGTATCAAAAAATTGATTATTGAAGGAGATTCACTATAAATCATCAATGGACTTGAGAGATCGGAGAAGTCCTTCCCGTGGGAAGTTCAAGAACTGTTAAACTGCAAGCTAGCGCTACTTGATCAATTCGAAGACGCTTTATTCCTTCACACTTATAGAGATGGAAACTATGTTGCTGAACGTCTTGCAAATCATGCCATTGACTGCTCTTCTTGTGTTTGGTTGGCTAAACCCCTTTCTTTCTTGCTCATCTACTCAAATTTGACTACTTTGGCAAATCCAGGGGCCGTGTTGTAATCTGTTAGTTATTTCATTCAATTTTTCTTACCCAAAAAAAAAAAATTAAAAATTGGTATGAGGCCCGAATTAAAGTCTACTACTGGGTCTCGACTCTTTAGTTTTTTCTCCTTTGCATTGCTAAAGAAGCATTTTATATTCAAAGTGTTTTTTTTTTTTTTTTGGTCTTTACCACATGGTGTCCCCACACCCACTTGGGTGTGAGACTAATCCATGTTCGGGGCGGGAGCAATTATGATAAACTTTTGGCCACGAGTGCTTCTAGTGGGATTCGAACTCCCGACTTACCTCTAGAGACAACCGAGATCCTATATGTTGGGATCCCGTATGCTCACCGTGTGTTGTAGAGACAAACTCCGGGAGAGAGGGAGGCAAAATGGTATTTACCCCCGGATATGAGCCCCACCTCCAAGTTTGTCTTTACAACAGACAGCGAGCACACAGGATCCCAGCACATAGGATCCCGGTCCCTCTGGAGATGCCCACTAGAGCTCAACGTGCTACTAGCTAAGCCACACATCGGTGGTTATATTCAAAGTGTTTTGTTACTTGGGTTTAGTTTTTTTAAGAGGCAGGGACCATCAGCCTCTCTTTATACTTCTTGGATAAGCATATTATTATTTTTGAACAAGTCAAAACCTAAAAACAAATTCCCCCTCATAGCTGACTAAAGAAATAAGTAGGAACTCTAAACAATTTCCCCCTTTTCATTTCAGCACATGACCGGAGTCACCGGACTCCGGCCAACTGAACCATTAGGTTTTGATATAATGGCAGCTTATTAGCTGAAAGGTTTGTTTTCTAGCTTGTTCCCGCATTCATGATCCCTGACTCCTTTGTCCTGCGTCTAAGTCAGAATTTATCTTCTTCTTTTTATAACTGAAAACCATAGTTGAATTTAATGATGTTTGCGAAAGAGAATATGATCACGTAACCATTAAAGTAGTTCCATTAACCAGTCTTCCTCCATCATGAAAGTCCTTAGCCAATGCATGTGCTTTATCATTACCAATTGATGGTTGATCATGTGTTTTGATGCACACGAACTCAGATCTACAATAGAAAATCTTTATTGAATTGAAAAACGTTTTGCATCAGAATATGTGATTATTAGAACCACATACAATAAATTCATACTCAAACGATCAGATCTCTGTATAGGAATCTCAATAGCAAAATTAGATCTCTAAAGAAATAAAGAGATAAAGATAGAATAACGATTCTCTAGGTTGGGTACCTCCAAAAGTGAATTGCATTTTGGGTAGGGAGAAAGACTCTTCTATATATAGAAGACTCAACTGAATTCTACCTAGGACTCTATCTCTTAATCATATTAGGAGATGGAATCTAAGTCTCACTTGGTCTCATACCATGCATGGACGTCCTTTTAAGTGGATTCTCAGGTTTACCCAAACGGTTCGGGCCAATTGGGTCGACTCATCACTTAAGTCCAACAACAGTATTGTCACTCCCTATTAGGGGTGAAACTCGGTTCGGTTTGGAACTATATACATTAAAATTCAACTTTCTGTTCGATTCAGTTTAACTGAGGCTTCAACCCAAACTCAAAACCGTTACTTATAATTTCAAACAAAAACTTAATTAAATACCTAAAAACCCAAACCGAATCGAAATCGATTTTTGGTTCAGTTTAACTGACACGGGTTGCACCCCCTACTCCCTATAAATGAGCAGGAATTTTCCTCACTATACCCACCCTTGCTGTCAATTATTGATATCAAAATCAGATTTTGGATCATCTAGCATTATTTTGTATATTATATTGACATGCATATATTTGTGATCAAGCATGATTTGCTTTTTCAACCAATGTTTAAAATTCCAGATGATTGGAAGCCCATAAATCCTAGTAGTTACCTTCACTCATCAACTAATCCATTCATGTTATAAACTATCTTAAAATTCATGACAATCTTGTTTAAATTTTTCAGTGAATAAAATTGCTTTTAAAAATGTTTAAACAGAGAAAAAAAAAAAAAGAGGAAAAGAAACAAACAAACACAAACGCTCAAATAAGACAGCATTTTAGGCCAAATCTCTCACTCACTCTCTCTCTCTCTCTCTCTCATGATCAAAAATCCTGTAAGCGCTTTGTGGTGTAGAGACAACACCGAGGAGTGGGGCTCACTGTGGTGTAAAGACAACACCGAAGAGCGGGGCTCACCAAAACTGCATCCAACGAGCGAAATGATATTTTTGGCCGATGAATGTTGTCTCTACACCACAGGCGCTCATAGGAATTCTGCTCTCAAAAGATCCCAGCCCATATATATATATATATATATATGTATATATCCATACCCATCAAAGATAATATGATGTTCGCGGCTTTCTTAAGAGATTGCTTTTGTCTTGTTTACATTGTATGCAATGCAAAGACATAATCTAATGGTAAGGACCCAAACTTCAATAATTCCCAATAGAATCAGTGGAATCATAATATAGCTTTTGAAAATTCGTCCCCAAATCATGGTGACTATCACATATTTTTTTTTTGGAATTTCTAGTGGGCACAGTCTTTCTTTCTTTTTAAGGAAGAAAGATGGCCCCTACCCAACCCATCCTTTTGTTGTGATCGTATTAAGATCATGGCAGTCGCTATCTTGTTTTAAGAGTCAGATATTTCGCCTTTTGAGATCCTGTACTTCTGAGTTCTGAATGCTTGTGGTTGTTGTCCGGGCCCACTAAAGATGGCTTCATGGTGGTTTAGAGTTTGGACTGTGACTCTCTCTCTCTCCATAGCCTTCAGGTGTGGATCTGAGCCCAACCCAAGCCAGAGATTGTGAACCACCTGTTGAGCCAGGGTATGATAGGCTCTTATGAAGACCTGACAATTAAATGACACTATGATGTAGAACGATATGATTACATGACATAATGGAGGTCAAAATGTACACAGAATGGCTAATGTGATATATCTACAGATTCGTCGTCAACAAGACAAATGGTGTAGGCAATTAATAAGTTTATTATAATTTTATGAGGCAAGAAAAAAAAAAGGTCGTTCTGGCTCTCAAATGCAAGTAGAGAATTTGTTTCTTTTCTTCCTTCCTTGTGGATTCAAGGTATTTTTAGGATTAGAAGGTGATCTTTTCCTTTTAGATTCACTGTTCAGCCACGTCACACTAGCATTCCAAGTCAATGACCAAAAAAAAATATCATCCTTCTATTAAACTCACCTTTGATACAACTCCTTAAGGTATGTTTTTTTTTGTCCTAGCTACAATTAGGGGTGTACAAATGGGTCGGATCGCGTGTGCAGGCTCAGAACAATTTGGTCCGTGCCCAGATACAACACGATAGACTTTATAGTGTCGTGTCAAGCCTAAATTCATGGCTTACGGTATGACCCAAGTACAATTGGGCATGGGGCACGAGTGAATTTTAGTCATATTAAAGACCGAAGAACGAATCTTACACAATAATAACCGTGCCTCGTGCCATTATGAATTTACGATAACTAATCGGACCGTACCGGGCCGGTACAAACAGTCCATTTGTACACCCATAGCTACAAATCTATGACTGAAACATGCTCCATGGGCTGTAATGGGCTTTAAATTTCTTCATTTGGGGTTTTACAGAACAAGACCCATCTGAGTTCTTAGGCCCAGCACTACTATATCGTCTCTCTCACTCTCTCATCGGTAACCTTGATTAATACCCTTTCCCTTGTGCTGGTTCTATTGCTCGTATTAAATGCTGGAGCTGGGTATACCCACCCACCCCTCAAAAAAAATCTCTGCTAATCCATCTCTCTCTCTCTCCTTCTATCTCTAGAAAACACACGTTATGAAAACCCCATCTCCTTCCTTTCACAATGTCAAGCAGCGCTTCTGCTGCTGCTTCCGCCGCCGCCACCGCCCCCACCGGAGGTAGTGGTGGCGGTGGTGGTGGTGTGGGGACCTCCTCCAATTACGTCATTCAGAACCTTGGCAATCTCGGCCTTGGCTACGGCATCGCCATCGCTCTTGGCTTCCTCGTCCTCCTCTCCACCGTTCTCCTCGCTTCTTATGTCTGTTGCCGAGCCTCCCGAAATCGCTCCCGCTCTTCAAACCCTAACCCCTCAATCCCTAACGATATCATCCTCCCTCGCATCATCTTTGTCGCCGAAGATGACGATGTTGATGGAGGCATCAGAGACGGCGAGAATCTCGTTGTGGGGCTCGATCAGACGGTTATAAACTCGTATCCCAAGTTCCCGTTCTTTAATTCGAATGATCGGAGTGTTGGTGTTAACTCGGTCTGTTCGATCTGTCTCTGCGATTACAAGGACGGAGAGATGGTGAGGATGATGCCGGATTGTCATCATTTCTTCCATCTCTGTTGCATTGATGCTTGGTTGAAGCTTAACGCATCTTGCCCCGTTTGTCGGAATTCACCGTTACCGACGCCGTTGTCGACGCCTCTATCGGAGCTCGTACCCCTATCCCGTTATCCGGATAACCGGAGGAGGTGATACACTGATTACTTATATACTTGTCGGAGATGATATCTGGTTGAATACTTGAAAGATTTTCTGTTGCATTGATGCTTGATTTGATATGTAAAAGTTTGAGAATGGATTGCACTCTTGCCTGTTTGAAGTAGCTGCTGAGGTAATTATTTGGGTGAATTCATGTTCAGATAACTGTCTTTTGTGTGTGTATATGTATGTGTGTGTGTGAGCAAGAGACATGTTTTGAATTGGAAACACACTGTCTATTTTTGTGGAGAATAAGAACAAGAACTCAACTATGATACAAGGTTCTGTAGAAATGTTTGATCAGTTCTATGCAATTTTGGGATTTTAATCCAAAAGTTTCGTTTTATCATATTTCTTATGTTCACTTCAATGATAGAACCATAAGAAAATATGGGTTGTTATGTGAAGGTTGTAAACGAACTGGATCACTTACCTTGATGCACACGAATCCGGATCTGCAATGGAAGATTTATATTGAATCGGCTGTCGTCCCACGTCGATACGTGTGACTACTAGAACCACATACACATACAGTAGTATCCACACTCAATCAACCTGGGCTGTTTTATGGAACCCAAAAAAAAGCAACCATACCTCAAGGAGGAAGAAGAGATGAAGAGGAAGAGAGAGAGAGAGAGGGATTCTCTAGGAAAGAGGAGTCTTGTAATTATAGATGACTCAACTCTTAACTCCTAGTTTGACTCAAAACTCCTAACTAATAGGAGAGAGTCTGACTCACTAGGACTCTAGTCTAATATGGAAGTCCCATGCATTAAGGATTCGGGTTGCCCATTTAAGTGGATCAACTGGATCGACCCACATAAATATCCAACATTATGGAATGAGACGTATCCCAATTTTAGCTAGTTACCAGTTTAAAATTCTCCAATTTACCTCCCTCTTATGTTCATGAGTGATAGTTTTAGTTGCTTTGCAGGTAATTTATTTTAGATGAGCCAAGGTTTTAGTTTATCTGACAGAAGCTCATGAAGTTTTTGAGGACTGGTGCCAATTATTCTTGGGGTGGCTTGCGATCATCAGAACTAAAATGGGATGCTTTCTCAATCTGGCTCTAGCAATCTGTTTCATTAAAATCTTGTAACCATCTGCAAGACCAACCATGTGATCTACTACTCTAAAAGGTTGGTTGATATGATAGTTTTTCTAACCATCTGACCCCTGCATTGGATCATCTTTACATTCTACTGGAAGTGTATTCTACTCTCATTCAATTCAATTGATCAGATACTGTTAGAGATAGTGGCTCATATTTACTAGTCTTGATCCAAGGGGAAGGACTTGGAGGCCCATGGGGCGGACCTAGGGTAACTCGGTGGTGTTGGGTGGAACCATAGGTTGGGGGTGTGGGGGCGAGGCGTGGTATGGTAAGGATATATTGGAGATTCTTCATATATACTGGGTTGGATTTTAGAGTATAAGTTGTAATCCTAATTCAACATTTGACACCATGGAAATTTATTCTTTTCTATTACAATCCTATATGTTAAGTGCTTTACCAAATTAGTTTTCATCAGTCTTGGGCATAGTTAGCAAATAATCGTATTATACATGTATAATACACGTACGTATGTACGTATAAATAAAAATATTTGTGTTTGGCATATCCAATCCAATAATTCGATATAGTACGCGTATTATTCATGTTCAACATATGATACAAGTATAATACAAGTACGTATTAAACAAATACTAAACAAATTATAATTTTTTTTTTTTAAAAAAAGAAAAAATGAAAATGGGAAGATGAAAAGTTAGAAACCATTCTAAAGAGAAAAAATAAATAAATGGATTTTCTTTAATCTTTCCTATAAATCTGTATTTCTTTTTTGGAAATACACTTGTGAGTTATGAGTTCTGACTATATAACTTGTCTAGACTCTAGAATCTAGTCACTCGTGTACTTTGTTTCTTCCACTTCCTTTTTTTTTTTTTTTTGGAGCCGATTAATCTTGACAATCTTAATAAACTTCCTAAATACAACTATGATGATAAAGATGAGCTTATAAATTCAGAAAACAATAGAGAAGATATTGAAGATCTCTCATGGCATTGGATCATCATTTCATTAATTGCGAGATTCTGTTTTAGTGAAACTTAAAGCTTCTACGATACTTTAGATTTTTTTCTCTAATTGTTTTGATGAATTGGAATGATTACTATACCTAGTTGGCTTCAATATGTATTTATGATAAATTTAAATGACTTATAAACTTGGCTTGACACACATACAATGTTACATAGATACATCATATCTATATATATCTGAAGTACCGAATTTTTACTTCCGAACTTTTGCCACTTCAAAAATATTATACACGAACATCACCGTCTCCGAATCTTTGACGTTCTCGTATTTTATTGCCGAACTTTTACCGTATTTTTATGACACTTAATCCGAATTGTTCGTGAATGTTTGTCGTACCGCATTTTTGCCGTCCCAAACTTGCTAACTGTGGTCTTGGGGCTTTTAGAACAATGGTCAAGCACGTAACAAATGGTATTAGAGTAGGCACCACGTCACAGGTTCGAATCACAAAGGGGGCGAACTATAGGCTGGATTAAAATGCCTTGATATTGTGTATGGGCATGGTGCTTACTCATTGAATAGTGATAGGTAAGTAGAGCCACCAATAAGGAAAAAGGGGTACCAACGGATCAATGTCGATAGAGTGGACATTGGCTACGGAAGTGCGATGAAATGTTACGATCTTATATGTCAAGTGCTTAAACCAAATGAGTTTCCATCCAATGTCGATAGAGTGGATGTTGTCTACGGAAGTGCGATAAAATGTTACGATCCTATATGTCAAGTGCTCAAACCAAATGAGTTTCCATCAGTCTGAGGCTTCTAGAATAATGGTTAAGCATGTAACATTTTCTTTCCATGGCAATAGGCTTTGCCTAACCACTTGCTTGGCCAACTAGAAATGTGCCGGTTGCTTTAATCTTTCAGATCATGAGATACCCAGATGGAATTTAAGCATGTCAATTCGATCCCAAACTTGATTCTGATCTGATACGGTTGCTTTAATCTTTCAGATCATGAGATACCCAGATGGAATTTAAGCATGTCAATTCGAACCCAAACTTAATTCTGATCTGATATTCATACAAGCCTAGTGAAGTCAAGACTGGATTTGATTGGATTACAGTGTTTGGAGATGATTTTATTTGCTGCAAGGATGGAATTTAGTGTAAAAGTAGTCTATATCCCAGTTTTGCTTTGGAGAATTATTGTTCTTTTCAGCTCAAGTTTCAATCTCTTCATGGCTGTCTTACAACTGAAAATGTGTGGAAAGAAAGAACGGAAAAAAGCTAATTCAGATTTGTGGGGATGAGCTTGAACCATTGAGTTTGTGGATTCTCATGACAATTGGAATCATCCATCAAACAAAGGCACTTCTTCGTCAAAATCGTCGAAGAGTTCGAACGGTTTTTCTCTAGGCATAGAGACCTTCCTTGTTCATCCATGGCAGCTATATGAAGCTTGGAGCTCGAAACAATTTTCCAGGCACTCTGCTCGCTTGAACAATTGGTGGTGAGGCTCACCGGTCGCCCATCGCCAACAGCCTTTAAACACATAGCTGTACCCATCAACATGATCGGAGCTCCGTCACCGGCATGACTCCATCGACTCCGGTCTTGACAATCACTTGCATGAATCCTATTCTTCCCTTCTACCTGGACGCAATGGCCGCTCTGTGGATGATACATTATGTAATATGTTGCAATACTTGATGTTGGATCTGCGCAACAAATTATTTTTAAGTTAAATTGCCATGAACAGAATCCGTAGGAAAGGAAAGGAAAATGAACTTTCCAATGTAATTTGTCTGTTTGCTTCATTGAAAAATGTGGTTCCGTTGAAAAATATTTTTCCAAAAGAGTTATTTTTAATAAAAAGTCCTTCAAACTTTTTCCTATTAAAGGAAAAAGAAGGAAAAAGAACTTAAAAGGAAACAAAAGTGATTTTTTACTTTCCAATCAATCCATTGTTTTCTTAGTAGCCAAACACAACCTCGAGAAACTAAAAATTTTAAAATCTGATAAGGCTCTTACCTTGTAAAATCTGTTGAATTAGTTGAAACCTCTCTTCAAATTTTGGATTCCGGGTTTGTTCCCAATTGATATCCAGTACTCCATAGTCCTCCTCAAATCCGGCCCGCCCGCTTCTAAGGTAGTAACTCCCTTGCAAAGCCCACATAGCCCAATCCAAATCTTTCTCTGCAGTATAGGCAAGAAAGCAGCTCAAGAACCTGTTGTCGGCCCGGTTCACGCCTCTCTGGTCCACACCAAACTCGCTCACAAATAAAGGAACCGGGTTCTCCCCCTGGACCACAAAACCGGTTCGCTCATCGAACCTTCTAACCGAGTTAGCACAAACCCGGCTCAATGGTTGCACCTCCCAGTCTCGGCGCTGCCCGGTGAATGCATACCAATGTGCCTCAAAAACCAACTTGTTTTCCAACTTCATTCGTAATGGTCTCTTCTGCAAAAAGCTCAGATCTGAATCATAATTCAACCCTGAAACAATCACGAGGACGTCTGGGTTTGCTTTGTGAATCCTTCTTGTTCCTCGTCGAACATATCGGTACCAATCCGGCTCACTTTGGTGAGGCCCACGCAGCTCGTTGCGCATGCTCATACCCACTACCTGTGACACCAAAGATAAAATACTTATCAATGAATGAGATGTAACAATGGATACTTGATCATGATAGTGTTGAGCTAAGGTACTAATTTGGGAGTTATACTCAAGATTTGGGATAAAGTTTCGCCTTTATAACAAAACAAAAATAAATCGCTATTTTAGTAGGTGTGAGTATACGTCTATAACAATGGTGTACTTGATCCTGTTTAACCAGACTGAAACACAAAATGCCTAACCCTATTTAACCGGGTCGAGACATGGATCACATGTTTGAACCTTTTTAACTAAGTCGAAGCAATTGATAAAGGTGTTTGGTCCTGTTTAATGGAGTCTGATCTTCTAGGGTGGGCCCCATTAGGAAGGGTGACCTGCTATTTTTAAAAAGCCCTAAAAAAAAAGTGAACCCTTGGGGCCCACCACTTTAACCAGTTGCTACCTTATCAGGTTAATGTGGCGATCCCCCAGCACACATGTAAACCTATTAGCTAGCTAACAGACGATCCGGCTCCCTATTTAACGAGTCCGTAGCACAAAAAATGCTCGACCCTATTGTTTCGAGCTGGTAAAATAAGGTCGGGTCTTCTATTAAATAATTGATCCTATTTAACCAGACCGGAATATAAAATGCCCAACCCTATTTATTTAACCAAGTCGAAACAATTGAGAAAGACACTTGCCCCTATTCAACCAATCGAAGTGAAATACTTGACCTTGTTTAACTAGACTGAAGCACTTGCGTGTTACAATATCCCAACCTCTCCACTGGAATTTTTTTTTGAAAATTGAATATTAGAACTTGGAGAAACACACCTGAGATTTACCCTTAAACCGTTTAGCCACTGTGGCTAACCCTAGTAGCCATTCTTCTGGATCAAAATACAAGTCTCCAAAGAACCCATTTCCATCCTCCTCACCACAGCACCATTTGGGTTGGCTAACATGGTTGTCAAGCACCACCATGACTCCCTGATCACCAAGCTCATTAACAACAGCTTCATAGGCTTCAATTACAGATAAGTTCAAGAGAGAAGGATTATTTAAAGCTATCCCCTTCTTTCCATCTGTAAGGTCTAAAGAATCAAGAGACTGCGCCACAGTTAGGTTGGCATAGTTTCTTCGGGTGAACATGAAGGTCGCCCAAGTGAGCCGGACACAATTAAACCCTAACGAACCGACCCGAGCCACGATGACCCGGAGTGGTTTCTTGTCCAGACCTTCAGCCAATACGGCTTGCATGTGAGCTGCCCAGTTCACGCAGGTCAGCTTCACACGATGTCCCGTCGCCGCATCCACGATCCATCTTGAGCTTGTTGAGAGAGGCAATGAATGAACAAGATGAGAACCAAGGAGCAAGATCGCGATGAAGATGATGGATTCCATTAATGGTTTCTTATTATTAACCATGTTTCCAGAACTTGAATCAACTTTAATATTCCAAGTCTTCTTTTTCTTCTCCTTCGTAAATAAATATGCTTTTACTTGTACTTTTATAACGTCAAGAAGGAAGTGTTTTGGATATACCTAACTTTCATGGGAACGGTTTACGTGAGAGGGTCGCATACATTTGGGGCCGACCAACGGCCATATATGTTAGTGTAGTGTGTTTGGTAAGGACCCCAAACACCATCACAAAAAGCATTGTTTTTTTAAAACCTAACCAATACCATTTCTATAAGGTCAGGTCAGCCAAGCCAGACGTGTGGCTGAACAAATTCTAATTTTCTGTATAAATAAAATTAGAAAATAATTATATATCCAAACGGGTATTAATTTGTTATGTACCTCGGCACCATTGAAAGCAGGATATGTTTGTTTTGTGGATGTGAACCTCACTTATCATGCATTCAGGACATTGACATGTCCTGTGTTGAATGGTGTCAGGGTACTGTTGATCCCCAAAATGGTAGCCTAAGCCGGTTTACTTATCTTAAGTAAAACGTACAGGTGTCGGCACCTAAGAGGTTCACCAAATTCTGGGTTGAACCGGTCCAGTTTTTTGTCTCACACCAGCCTAAACCACAAGGTGATCGTTCTGGAATGAGGTTTCCCTAAAGAGGATGTGTTAACCAAAAGGCAAAGGCGGGGATTGCGAAGAAGAACCTTAGTAAGGTTTCAGAGAAGCTGCAAAGCTCCTAAGCATTGTTTCAGAGAGTCCAAGCCAGTGTAACTTTTTTCTCTAATGACAAGTTAAGTCACTCCAAGGGAATGAAGGCTTTTATAGCCTTCTCCCCCTGGCCGAGCCCTATCAACAAGTGACAAGTGTCAAGCACGCCATATGTCACGAAGACACCTGTCACCACGAGATAGGCTGCGAGGGCGACCTGCAGCTTTAACCAATCCCTATCAGCCGCTCGGGCAGGCTTCAGCCGTCCGTCCAGGCTGATGGGACGGTTTTCTCTGGCCTTCCTTCCTGAAGGGTTTTCTTTGTCGCCCCCCCCTGTGTTTCCCTTTTTGATTGGCTTAGAACCTTGTGATGATCATAAAACGTGGGCGAGCTGTTAGCCCATTAAATTCAGGCCCACATGCGTTTCCGTCTTTCACCTGGCTTGACGGGATTTGATCAGCCCATTAAATTCAGTTTGAACCAAAGGTCCCGCATTTAATTTGCTTGGACCAAAGGTCCTGTAATGATGAGGTGTGGGCGGGCCGTGGATTTGGTCAAATCCTGCCGTCCACCTGGGCCAATGAGAGTGTTTCTTGTCGCCTTACTTTCGTGAGAAAAGGGATCTCTTGTCCCCCTCCTCTTTCTGATTAGACCACAGGTCACGTCAAACTGGAGAAGCGTGGGGTGGAAGACTTGTTCCCGAGTCCTCTACCTTGCAATCCGTGACTTGGGATGAGTCAGTGCTCTTTCCAACACTTAAGACGTTGTTTGAGGTTGTGTAAAACTCGTTCCTCCCTTAAGCGGGATGGAGCGCCCTCAGCTTTGAAAGGGGTCTACCTTGTATCCGGCCACAGGGTTTTAATCTGGCCTCATGACCTTCGAAAATGGGTCTACCTCGTATCCGGCCATAAGGGTTTAATCCGGCCTTATGACCTTTGAAAAGGGGTCAACCTCGTATCCGGCTATAGGGATTCAATCCAGCCTTACGACCTTTGTAAATGGGTCTACCTTGTATCTGGCCAAAGGGGTTTAATCCGGCCTCACGACCATTGAAAGGGGTCTACCTTGTATCCGGCCATAGGGGTTTAATCCGGCCTCACGACCTCGGCTGTAAGGTTTTAATCCGACCTCATGACCTTTGAAAGGGGTCTACCTTATATCCGGTCATAGGGTTTTAGTCCAGCCTCATGACCTTTGAAAGGGGTCAACCTTATATCCGGTCATAGGGTTTTAATCCGGCCTCATGACCTTTGAAAGGGGTCTACCTTATATCCGGCCATAAGGGTTTAATCCAGCCTCATGACCTTTGAAAGGGGTCTACCTTATATCCAGCCATAGGGTTTTACCTTATATCCAGTCATAGGGTTTTAATCCAGCCTCATGACCTTTGAAAGGGGTTAACCTTATATCCGGCCACAGGGTTTTAATCTGGCCTCATGAAAGCTCTGCATGCCTGAGGTGACTTGGCCTATACGGCTTTCCAGTCTGTGACACATGGCGTGCATACATTGGTTCAATTTTAATTTACAATAAATGGGGTCATCAGTACATAACAAATACTAGGGGTGTACAAATAGGCCGCATGGCACGGCCCGGCACGAACGCTAGCGGGCCGCGCGTGCTTCTTGCTTGGCACAGCCCGATCCGATAAAGTTTCGGGTCGTGCCGTGCCGTGCCCAGTAACCAAGACCCCAGGCCTAGCACAGCACGAGGCACGCGGGCCTAATGGCGCGGGTCGTGCCGTGCCGTGCCGTGCCAAGCGGGCCGTGTCGTGCCAGGCCCAGCACGGGCCTAATGTACTAGGCAGCCCAAGTTGCCTACACATTAATGATTTTTCTTTTATTTTTTTTTAAATACCTATATTTATCTTTAATCTTGCTAAATATTACTTATACTATAATAATATAAATAGTAGTTCCAAATATATAATTATACACCTTTTAAGTATATATATATATATATAGATAGATATAAG
>JAUPMG010000020.1:13069930-13082035 GCA_031762675.1 Pachysandra terminalis
AACATCTACAAAAATACAATGTATAAAAGTTTAAAATGAAATTTTAAACTTTATTTCTTGATTTCTTTCAATTTATGTAGGTACGAAATCCATTTGTGTACGGTATAAGCAAAAAAAAAAAAAATAGTAATAATATTTATTATTATTATTTAATTTGCTATTTATTGAGTTTGAATGCTTTTTTTATTCTTTTTTTTCTTAATTTTAATATAGCTTTTGAATTTATTATTATTTAGTTTGCTATTTATTGAGTTTAAATGATTTTTTTATCCTTTTTTTTTTTTACTTTTAATATAGCTTTTGAATTTATTTTGGTTGAAATATCTGAAATTTCGATTGAAAAAATGATTATTTCAAGTGAAATAAAATTGTAAAAGTGAAAATATTTCTTCCAAATATCACTGAAATTTTGACCAAAATTTCGACAATTTTGATTACTTTTTTACCGAAATAATTCAATTGAAATAAATAAATTTTGTATTTCGGATGCCCTATCCGAAACCGAAAATTTGTAAAATTTCGCAGCCAAATTTTAACCTATGGTTCCAAACATAAAAAGGTTCCAAACACAAAAAAAAAAAAAAAAGTAAAGTTTTAGATTGATTGATCGGTTTCGTTGATGCTTTTGTGACGTCATGCAATTAGTATCGTAAGAATACACTAGAAAAATATCAAAAAAATAATTTTACATTTGAATAGATATTTGTTAAGTATCCAAACACTATTCATTATAGGACAAGATAACACTGACATGTATATATATTGTGGGAACCATACTTACAAAACAAGATCCGAACGGTGTATGTATACGTAACAATATCGTATTTAGGATAACTTTATATGTTCGAACACGTGTCGACATCTCCATGGCCAATTATTTCTTTCTGAAAATGGGACGTCACTTGGAATGGCCACGTGAAAGCAACGGCCACTTGACGGCGTCTGTATAACATCATCAAACAGTCAATGAGCAACGTCAAGTCTGACGTCCGTTTAGCCTCGGAGTTAACAATGGAGAACTTTTTTATCACATTACCAGGCGTTGCTCTTCTTTGGTTTTCGGTTTATTCTGAACCAAGAGGCTCGGACACTGAGACACAGGTTCGGTCTCATATGAATGGACGGCTGAGATCTCATCTCTTATTTACCTCTTGTTATTTAATCCGAACGAGAAGCTTTATCACGATGATCACAGATAGCTAGAGTGTCGTCTGATCCAATCACTTCGATCGTCTTTAGGGTTTTGATCGATTTTCTGTTTTGAGATCGATGGCCGATCACGCCGAGGATTCAGGTCCTAAAGTAGAATCAGTAACGGAGAAGATATCGGAGAAGCTTCACGGTCACGATTCGTCATCGTCGTCCGATTCTGATAACGAGAAATCCTCTCCTTCCATCAAGCCGACGATTTATCGGCTCTTCGGGAGGCAGAAACCTGTTCATCATGTACTGGGTGGAGGAAAACGTAAGGAAATTATTGACACTAAGTTTTATCTTTTAATTCTTCGATTGGAGTAATGAAATTAGGGTTTACAGTTCGGGATAAACCCTAGTTATTCGATTTCGTTTCGTTTTTATGGTGCGATTGTTTATCAATTGTTTGTGTGCTTTTTTCGATCTAGATCTCGTTTCGTTTTCAGATCTGGCTTCTGAATTTGATGGATTGCGTTGCTTTGAAGTTTAGAAATACCTTGAAATGGGTAGAAATGTTTGTGAATTCTGAGGTTTATTGATGTGATTTGGTTTTGGAAAGCATACTATTCTGCTATCATTTCATCGAGCTTATTGGAAAATTTCTAATCCTTGTACTTCATCAGGCTTATGAGATAACTTGATGGATTGTTTGCTTTGAAGTTAAGAAATACTTTGAAATGTCTAAAAATGCTTATGAATTATGAGGTTTATTGATGTGATTTTGTTTTGGAAAGCATACTTTTCTGCTATCATTTCATTGAGCTTATGAGAAAATTACTAATCCTTCTACGTCATCGAGCTTACGAGAAAAATTGATGGATTGCGTTGCTTACAAGTTAAGAAATACTTTGAAATGTGTAGAAATTTTTTTGAATTCAGAGGTTTATTGATGTGATTTGGTTTTGGAAAGCATGCTTTTCTGCCATCATTTCATCGAGCTTATGAGAAAATAACTAATCCTTAAGGCTGCATTTGGTTAGCGTCAGTGTGTCAAAAGGAAAAAGAAAGTGAAAGTAATGTGAAAAGAAAGTGAAAGTAAGTTTCTTGTTACTGTTTGGTTGTTGCAGGAAAACTGAATGATTCTGAATAATGTGTTTGATTAGCGAGAAAGTCATAAGAATCCTGAACACAATTTCCCATTATACTCTTCTGATATAAATCATATTTGTGCTATGTTAAATATTCATTTAGCATATTAAGCCCACAAAATATTATTATAATTACATATTATCGCATAAGCAGTTTATATCACATGTGAGACCCACAATATTATTATAATAATAACATGTTATTATTTTAACTTGAATGGTAAATTTGGAATAGTGACATAATTATTTTAACTTGAAGAGCAAATTTGGAATAGTGCACTTTCTTTAAGGGCAAATTTGGAAGTTATAATTATATTAAGTACACAAAATATTATTATAATGACATTTAATTATTGTAACTTGAAGGACAAATTTGGAATAGTGCATTTTCATTTTCCTTTGACGCAAAATTGGACCATGTGAGCGAGAAAACAAAAGTTGGTTTTTTTAGCCAAAAGTTTTCTTAAAAAAACTATGGGACCACCAACATTTTCACTTTCTTGCAAACCAAACGCACAAAGGAAAAAGAAAAGTGCATTTTCTTTTTCCTTAGGCTGCGTTTGGTTAGCGTCAAAATGCGTCAAAGGAAAAAGAATATGCACTTTTCTTTTTCCTTTGTGCGTTTGGTTTGCAAGAAACAGAAAATGTTGTGGGTTCCACAGTTTTCTAAAGAAAACTTTTGGCTAAAAAAGCCAACTTTTGTTTTCTCGCTGACATGGTCCGATTTTGCGTCAAAGGAAAATGAAAATGCACTATTCCAAATTTTCCCTTCAAGTTACAATAAATAAAAGTCACTATAATAATATTTTGTGGGCTTAATATAATTATAACGTCCAAACTTTCCTTTCAAGAAAGTGCACTATTTCAAATTTGCCCTTCAAGTTAAAATAATTATGTCACTATTCCAAATTTGCCTTCAAATTTAAATAACTATATGTTATTATAATAATCATATGTCATTATAATAATATTGTGGGTCCCACATGTGATATAAACTGCTTATGTCATTATAATAATATTTTGTAGGCGTAATATGTTAAATGAATATTTAACATAGCATAAATATGATTTATATCATAAGGGTATAATAGGAAATTATGTTTAGGATTCCTATGACTTTCTCGCTAACCAAACGCATTATGCAGGATTTTCATTTGGAATCATTCAATTTTCTTGCAAAAACCAAACAGCAACAAGAAACTTACTTTCACTTTCTTTTTCCTTTGACGCTAACGAAACGCAGCCTAAACGTCATGGAGCTTATGACAAAATTTGATGGATTGCATTGCTTAGAAGTTAAGAAATACTTTGAAACGTGTAGAAATGTTTGTGAATTCTGAGGTTTATTGATGTGATTTGGTTTTGGAAAGCATACTTTTCTGCTATCATTTCATTGAGATTATGAGAAAATTACTAATCCTTGTATTCCATATGTTGTTTTTGAACTCTTGGCTGTGTTGATTTCAATTTTCACCGAGGATTTTGGTAGAATTGGCAGGTTCTTTTTCTCTTTATTGCGAAAAAAATTAGTTACTGAGCATCCTGTGTCTGACTTGAACTTGAAGTATATTGCCATTAGAAGACCTTTTCATCACCCCGTCTTATATCTTTACATTTATTGTTGGTACAGCTGCTGATGTTTTCCTATGGAGGAACAAGAAGATCTCAGCCGGTGTTCTTGGTGGAGCCACTGCGTTATGGGTTCTTTTTGAATTGCTCGAGTACAACCTGCTCACTCTAGTGTGCCATTTACTTATACTATCTCTTGCAATCCTGTTCCTTTGGGCCAAAGCAACCACCTTTATCAACAAGTAAGCTGCTTTAGATTTTCTGTTTCTTGTATAATTATATATAATTTGATAAATGCTTAACCACCAACTGTTCTTCTTCTAGATCTCCTCCTCACATCCCAGAAGTTTGTATTCCTGAAGAACCAGTCTTGGAGTTTGCCTATGCCCTGCAGATTGAAATTAGTCGAGCTTTTTCTGTTCTGAGGAAGATTGCATTAGGAAGAGATCTGAAGAAGTTTCTTGCTGTAAGTTAATCAATTTCTGAAAATTTTTATTGATGTTCCACACAGTAGTTGGCAAGATACCTCATTAATTTAACTGATGACTACCATTCCTGTCAAACTTAGAACACCATTGTTGATTAACTGACTGTTAGAAGATTTACAGTGGTTTCTACATGCAAGTTTTGGGACTCTTATTGCCAGAACCTGCAATCCATTTTCATATGGTGGTTACACATTATTCTGTTCTCAAGTCATGGGTTTTTTGATTGGCCACTTACATGCTAGTGTGCTTTTGCTGGTCAGGTTATTGCTGGGTTGTGGATTCTTTCGATTGTGGGAAGTTGGTGCAACTTCTTGACTTTGTTCTATATAAGTAATGGCGCCCACCTTTTTGTGTTTATTTATATATTTCTCTAGATATATACATTCATTGGTCTCCAACACTGACTTGAGTAATTTGAAACAAAATAACAGCCTTTGTTTTGCTACACACGTTACCCGTGGTCTATGAGAAGTATGACGACAAGATTGACTCATTCGCTGAGAAGGCAATGGCCGAGATCAAGAAGCAGTATGCAGTATTTGATGCCAAGGTTCTGAGTAAGATTCCAAGAGGGTCATTAAAAGGCAAGAAAAATATTTAGAGAGAGGCTGAGGTTTGGTATGACAGACATCTGTGTAGCTGTTCTTTTCCGAGGTGATGTTGTGACTCTTTATCCATAATTGCTTAGAACCCTTGTTTTTGTTTTCTATTTTTGAAGTGTTTGGGTCCACAATTTATCTGAATATGACATTTTATGGGTTGAAGTTATAGAAATTCTTGCAGTGTCTACATATATAGACAGTTAAATGGATATCACAAAATGATAAACTTTGTCTTTGACACTTGTATGAATCAGTTCATTGTACACGGGGGTCTATACTTCTCTTTCCCAGTGTTGGGGTGTATTCTATATCAATTCTCATTTGTTATTTGCATTGGTTGATCCAGGCAATGTTATGAAGACAGCCAATCTTCAGACTGGAAGACGCTTAATGGCATGTGTTTGTTGAACCAGAGTTCATGGATTTGAAAACACTGGCATTTAGAATATTTGACAAATTTCAATTGCTGTGAAACATAAATACCTTCCTTTATGAACAAATATTCTGATATGAATTAGAGGAATAGTCTGATATGAATTCGAGTATACTGTATTAAATGGATATGTGAACAGGGTGGACTCATTTTGGCAAATGCTACTGCTTTTAGTATATTGACTGAAGGTCCTTGAGTGAGACTCCAGACTTGTAGTGAAATGAGTACATGACTTGCTTGTAACAGTGGCACCATGCATTTGCTTATAGGTAAAGTAAAATAACTCAATTATAGAACATACAAGTATTTCCTGTTCAATGCAGAAAAATGGGGGCATGCATACAAGATATATATGCAGTTTTTCATGGTATAGGACCAACATCTAGAATGATCGGTTTAAGAGTGATATTTTGCAAGCTAACATAAATCGGGCTTTGACAGTACAAGGAAGGCCTCTACAGCGAATGAAGTTGGCATCTTGAATTGCTAAAGTTAGTTGATGTAACTGCACAAAGATCAAGTTTTTTAGAGCTAAGCGGATCTTATTTACAGGTACAAGGACTTGAACTTTTGAAAATATATGGTGTCAGTAGAGGTTAAACCTGTTATCGCTAGTTTATTATTATTTAGGCTGCAAAATTATGAAAAAATTTCATGATAAAGCAAATATGATTTGGGCTTTGAGCAAGGAAGAATGATTTTTCTTGGCCTTCTTGCTAATTTTAGAGATTGATATGGGTTGAAATTTGGTTGCAACTACTCTGGATGTTTTACAAGTGAGAGATTACCATGAAGGTGGTGAAGGTGTATTAAAATTAGGAATTCAATTTGAAGAAAAAGGGTCAAGGATGGTTACAGAGAAGACCCATGTGTTACAGTTGCTTTAGTGCTTTTTGATGGTTTTGATACATAGTTTTAGAAATATTTGAGTGAAGCTTGGTATTAAACCTGCCTTCTTTGAGTGCATAGGCAACAAATTTTTGTAAATATATATATATATATATATCATCAATTTGAACTATGAACTATAACATTAATAAGAATAAGTCGATATGAATTATATAATTGTATTAGCTATTAGTGATAAGTGAATACATGAACTACGTAATTGTTTTAGCTTTAAGGGATGAGTAAATTTCAGTTAAGTGTAAATTTTTACTTACTTGTATATCATAGTTATTAAAGGCGGTTGCCTAGGCATGCCTAAGTGGTTTTCGAAGGGTCCAAGCAATACCTGCTTAGGTTGAGCGCGCCTAGGCGAGCGCTTGGATAATTGGGTGACCACTTAGTCGCCTAATTTGCCTTGGCGGTCGTCAGGTTGTTAAAATGATGTTTTAACTATTTTATTTTAATTAATTAAAGTTTATGTTAAATTAAAGTTTTTTCTAACAAAAATAAGGTTAAAAACTTAATAACACAATATAACTAGGTATGAGTTGAAATATTGACAAAGAAAAAGTTGGAAAATGTGAAGTTTAAAACCTTAAGGCAAAACCAGAGGAACACGAATCAGTATGTCATTTCTTCTCTCTCTCTTTACTCTTGTTTTTTTTTCTATTTTTTTGCGCACATCTCTCTAGTATGTCATTTCTTCTCTCTCTCGCTTTACTCTTGTTTTTTTTTCTATTTTTTTGCGCACATCTCTCTTTCGTTCGGCCCTTGTGTTTTTTTTTTTTTTTTTTTTTATTTCTTCTGTACACAGCAACTCTTTCTCCCTCAGCCCCTGATTGAAACCTCTCTTTTCTCTTGTTTTTTTTATTTTTTATTTTTACAGATCCTCTCTCTCTCTCTCTCTCTCTCTCTCTCTCTCTCTCTCTCTTTTCTAAGATGAGGCAGTCCGGCAATTCTGCAATTGCCGACTGCCCACCCTCTCTCCACTCTCTCTTCTCTATAAGTGACATATAAAATTTATTTATTATTGTTTTTTTTTTTAATGTCTCCTAGGCGATGGCTTGGTCTATCACCTAGACTTGCCTAGGCATTTTAATAACTTTGTTGTATATTGTAGAGTTCTACTGGGTATAAAACGTAAATTACATAAAAATATTTTCGAAAAAAAGTTTTGAGTAATAACTTGCACATTTATGTAGATTAATATTAATTATGTTAGTGATAAGCATTATAGTTATAACTATTAAATGTGATATACAAAGATTCTTATCTGTTAATTTTAGGTGTATGTCGTTATTAATATAATTTTAATCTTAGAAGTATAAAATATAAATATATTATTATCAACAAGCTAATAAATAATAGCTCAAAAAAAATTGTCTAATATAATTATATTTAAAGTGGGTTTTTTGGTGCAAATTCTATAACCACTTTTGCTGTTCATCTTTTATTTTCTTCCTGGAATGCCTTTACATATTTGAGGCTTGTACTTTTGATTTATTGAGGAAAAGTTAACATTTGATGGACTAACAAGAAATGATCCGTAAAATCGAGAAAGGAGGATTTCAGTCCCGAGTAAGGAGCCCAAAACGACTTCAGTCACCTGGGCTGGAAGTTGATCAAGACGACTTCTAATATGACATGATGTAATGACAGACATCCCTTTGGTAAGTTATCCAGATCGTTTCATCTTGCGACGGAGGCTGAGATTGTGCTAACTGGAAACAGCATTTGTTTAACCTTATCAATAAGGGGATTTGTTTTGTTAATTTGTTGGCGATATCATGCTTCTCCTGGTTATACTATTACCGTCTTCTCATTTGAACAAATGGAGAACCAATTGAATAAAAAAAATTACAACATCACAACATTAACAAAGAATCTGTAACTACTTGCATGATCTATATCATGATTCAGTATCTTGGGAGCAGCCTTGAGATCCGAGAACTGTTCTCTGAGGATGACGTAAGGGGAACCGTTGAGAACTCGGAATCCGACTGTTCAGGTTGCACTAGTGTTCTTGGGTTCTGATTCATGGATGTGTTTACTCTTGGAAAACTAGAAGCTGAACTGGGTGTACTTGTTCTATGGTCAGGCAGCAGTGCCGGTGATGCAATGCTTGGAACGCTCCCATGTCCAAAAGCTTCTGCGGACTCCCTTCTTTCCCTTTCTTCAGTTTCTTTGAGAAGAAAATCAACCCACAAGTCTGCAAAGGACTGTAGAAAGAGATGTCTCAAGCATGATGACTACTAATAAGAAGAATACCCACTGCAATATATTACTGTTTCTGGGTTTTTTCTTTTCTATTTTGATCATATTTAAAAAGAGCAGTGTAATGAATGACTATAATTGTAAGGCTAGAACTCAGCTTTATCTATGGTGATCTCAAAGAAACTGGAGAAGAAAAAAACAATGTTTTTTAAGATTTCTAATATGTAGGCCATTGTAGCACCTGAACTTTCAATGCGTACTTGGTTGAATCTATAAAAAAAAAATAATAATAAATAAAAAGACTAGGATTTCTCGAAGCACAGAAGAAAATCCTGGGAATTAATCCTAACCATCAGTCCACGTAGGTCACGGGGTATTTTAAGATCCAATTATCAGCGAAGGATCATTCAGACTTTTACAGCCTAGGTCCTTCCCAGTGGATCCAGTGTTACTGAGCTATGAATTTTATAGGTCAAATGAACTACATGGATTATAACAAAGGTGGTCTGGTCCATACATGTAAATAGTGGACAAGAAATCATAATAGAAAAGCTAACCTGGTTTTCAGATGGCCCGGGACCATGTGCTTCGGATGAGCCTCCTCCCAATATTCCACCAACTAGGCGCCCCGGTAGACCCAAGACACCTCGAACAACACCTTTACCTGCACCTTGCTGAGCGCCACCTATTCTTTGCTTGTCTTCCTCGGCGAATCCCAGCATGCGAACCATAAGATCCAGAACCTGATGCTCTCCAGATATGACAATCAATTCCCAAGTGAGTTAATTAGGAATTTATTTCCAACATTAGGGTACCTACTTATGTCAGGAGAGGCAAACAGAATGAGTGAAGATAAATCCTCCTTGCCTCTGCTGTACGATGCCAGGGGATCTGGGGAAACATAGAACAACTAAAAGATTATGAAAAAATTAACCTGACTAATCCTAACCATCCAATATGAAAGCTTCTTTGGTGGACCATTTGCCATATTTTTTGATCAAGATGCCATAAAAATGCTAGAGATGGTATCTTCAGTGATCATCAGTGAACAATATATGGTCTAAGAGCATGTACAGCAGAGGATGATGGATTTTCCTATCATCACATCCTGAAGCAACATTTTTCTCTTCAGATTATCTCCAATACAGACAAATATCCTTGGATAAGAAATCGTGCTACCTCTTTGCTGTGGTTTCTCTGAAAGTACGTCACCAGCAACTTTATAACAATGCGCCTGCAAACAATTTTAGTCATTACAACTATGTGGTTCTCATTTTCTCAAAGGAAAAGAGAGAAAAAATAAAGCTAATAAAAGATGGAACTTCCAGTCAATCAAGTTAATTGAAGATATCAATGGAGCTCAAAATCTCGTCTTCACCAACTAACATGGTAACCCTAACTGACTATAGGCACCTTATGATAGAGTAGGACATTCCTCCAAAAAAAAAAAACCCCCAAAGTAATAAGAGAATCTCAATCTAATATTAGTATAAAACCAACAGTTCTGGAAAGATTATCCAACTGAATAGCATGAGCATATGCAGAATCTTGAATCAAAGAAAAAAAAAATGTGTGAAAATTTTAATACATATAATAAATGAAAACCAACAAATATATGAACAATAATCAACTTCTTCTTTTTTTTCATGAAAACCAACAAATATATGAACAATAATCAACTTCTTTTTTCTTTTATCTTTTTCCCTTTTCTGTGGGGCAACCGGAACTCAAGCAGCCAACATCATGATTGTGATGCAGTAATCAATCAATTAAGCTGCCAGATGAATACAAGACAATACTAACTTCACAGCTAGCTTTGTGTTGCCA
This sequence comes from Pachysandra terminalis, assembly GCA_031762675.1. Taxonomy (NCBI): domain Eukaryota; kingdom Viridiplantae; phylum Streptophyta; class Magnoliopsida; order Buxales; family Buxaceae; genus Pachysandra; species Pachysandra terminalis. Next base: position 13,080,234 of record JAUPMG010000020.1, read on the forward strand.
CTTTATTGTAGTATTTCTCATTTTATCTGTTCAGAAGGCATGGACAAGAATAAAGTAAAATACATTCTTAGGTAAACAGGACCATATCTTCCAATTCAGCATATAATCCACCATCTGAATGGACTTCTTCATCATATTGCCAAAAACTAAGCAATTGTTACACTATATCATGTTTGCTAGAAATATAGAAAACAGTTTCAGCATATGAAAAAAATATTCCACAAATTAAAGAGGCTAACCTATCAACAAAGTAATCTGAATCCATTGACATTCTGTTCAGCCTTGTCATGCTCTGTTCAAGAGCTCGCCGTAACTTTGTATTGTCTTCCTCGAGCTTATTTACTGAATGTCGTCCTTCTGACAGTGTTTTTTCAGCTTGTGAAAGCTTGGCCAATATTTCTTCCTTCTCTTTATTAGATAGTTCCACCCGTTGATTTGAATCCTAGAGAAAAAATGGATATTAGAATTCCAAGAATCATAGACTAGAATATGGCTTTGCACCGTTCAAAAAATTCAAGCTGTCACGTTCTTATGTCTCAGTCACAGAACAAGTTAATAATGCCGAAGCTTCAGATAAATTCTACATTAAGTATTAGAAATTGAAAAGTGCAAATAACATGGAGACAACAGCACTAAAAAATGAAGGGGGAGTTAATACAAGATATTATCGTGCCTGTTTATCGGTGCATGTGATTCTTTACAATATGCGTAGAGGAAAAAAAAATTGCACAAAAGTTCTCAAATACCATATCAAGTGCTTTAGATGTGATCATATTCACAAGTCCACACACAACTCAACTGGAAAGCTGAAATTCAAGGGGAAATAAGATACCAAACAGAATCATCTGATCATACGAACAAGGAACAGGTGCACAACAAGCCCCCATTCCCTACAAAGAAAATCGGAGAGAAAGCGAGATGGAGGGAGGGACTATAAATAAATAGAAAAAATGCCAAAAAGCAAATTCTAGGCTCAGAGAACACATTCAGATTCTGTATACAAGACAGTTGGCAAAAATTGCCATAGGTCATCAAGCATTAGGAACCTGAACTGGGCAATACTAAAAATGCGGCACAGCAAATTAAAATCCATCCTTGATGTAGCTCCAACTTCCAACAAGTTACCAAGTTTGGCTTTCTGATCATAAAATGACACAAAATTCTTTTGAGCTCATCGGGATAGAATTCTCAAATTCCCCATTCATATGTACGTGTAAGTGTAGGAAGCAGCATGATGTATTTGGCTAAAGCACATTGGCTCAATGGGAATACAGTATTATGGTACAATGGTGCTACACCATATCTTTGCCCATATGAAAACGCCCTAAAGGCCAAGTTGGGGGATTTGTTTGTTTTTCTATGTTTTTGTAGGATTTCTAGGCTGGACATTAGTTTCATTCTTTACTTCGGTTTCTTGCAAGTTACAATTGAAATCAGGAAAAGCAGGTCCAAATGCTCTCTTAAATAATACAGGGATATTTTGATTAGCTAGTTCTGTTGATGCGGGATTTGTAAAAGACTCAATATATTAAAAGAATTTCATTGAATAATATAAAGAGCTAATACAACAACCTTCCCGAGAAATAAGTTCAAGGAGTCTGTCTCAGGATAGCCTAAACTGTCGCACAGCCGTTCTATCAAGAGCGTTTCTTAACAAATATGACCTATAAATAAGACAGAGAAGAGACAAAGGAGGAGGATGTTGAAATAATTGTAAGTCAGTTTGAATGCATATCTCAGAGCAAGAAAACCTCAGTATTCGAATGACCCGAAGTCTATATCATGTATTGAGAAATACAGTA